>JAODAL010000361.1:225000-328507 GCA_025379985.1 Phyllomedusa bahiana | reverse complement strand
AACCCAAAAGCAAAAAAAAATAGGATTGAAAAACCAGGGCCATTGGTTTATTATAAGCAATAGGAATAATTACCCAGATAATTAAAGAGATCTCTAAATTCACGTGTTTACTTGCTACTTGACTGTTTAAATTACTACAAAGATATTAAAGTCAAATGTCGCTGAGGTTCTCATAGGCATATTAATATTTTGTATTTTTGCCATCAATTAGAATGCGCGGTGGAGACGGGCGTCAATGGGTGTCAGCTCCCGTAAGGCCGTGTATATGATATCGTCTGTGGGTGCAGTGGACTGGAAACAATTCTGCTTAGGAACATTATATAACCCAGTGGATGACTATTATTATCGCTGTACGCAGATGATGTGTACATGGTGCTATTACTCCCTGTATAATTTATGCCGTAAACATGAAATGTATAACTTGACCCTTTGTGAACGGAAACCTTTTATCACAACTTGACCATTTCTCATTTGTGTGTAATTAAATATAATCAATCTTTAGCATTGGAGGGGGGCTACGGCAGCGGTGTTGGCAAACAAGTGCAATTATTGCTGTACATGCTACCTGCTGGTAATTAGAAGAGCCACTTCTGACTTTCCCCTTTGTCCTTGCCATTTTAAATTGTAAATTATAGAGACGATAGATAAAATTCCTTATGTCGGGTGGTAAAAGATTAGATCTAGTTTGCAGTCCCTGTGACAAATATGATGTATTCAGATTAGAGCAAAGCCATGGGTAGAGAGACTTTCGTCCCTATTGTACAGTGTCGGACTGGGGTGCCTAGGGCACACAGGTGAAATTGACTCTAGGGGCCCACCAGTTGAGTTTTTATGGACCCACCGGTGGTTTATTTTAGGGGCCCACCCCTACAGCTACTGTAGAGGACTGTACATGCCTCCTATACTCTGCTTCTTGTTTTTTACCACTTTTTCTTTGCTTTTTTGCCTCTTCTGAGGATATATATGCAGTTAAAAAACAACTTTAGATCTACCATGCTCAGGGACCCACCGGGGGTTTCTCCTATTCCCCTGTAGGCCAGTCCAAGCCTGCTACTGTTTGGCTCTGTCTCTGTATGGTACTACGTACTAGATTGCTGGTAGAGGAGAGTGCCACAAGGTACGAAATCCATACATTTCTATGGGTATCATACTATGGATCAGCACAACACAGATTTGTAAAATATAGAGTATCATTAGGACTAGTGTTGCACTCCAGAGTTAGGTCACTGTGGATTTTGACTCTAATTCAAAATTGGGGATCAGGGTTACCGTTCTTAACAGGTTTCAAGGGTTAAATTACTTTTCCAAATGCTTCAGGTCTGGCGGGGTATCATTTCCAGTCCAATGTCACTTCCAGTTAGTGGTAGGCTTGGAGTTAGGGTTAGGCCTAACAGAACCCAAATTTTTTCACAAGTTTAGTCAAATATATTTCAAACCGGACAAGAAGAGATTTGCTCAACACTAATAAGGATGAGTTGTCATTCTGTAGACCAAAAATGGGATGAACACAGAAAGGTAACAACTAACAATGGGGCTCTATAATAAAAATTGTAATGGGGACCCATCATATCATAGTCATCTTTAGCAGCAAGTTAACATAGTTCGTACATTTGAAAAAAGGCATATGTCTAACAAGTTCAACCAAGGGTGGGGAAAGATGTGAATGAAGGGAGGAATATGCCATTTTTAAGTTTAGTTTACCTACTGATGAAGTCTTATATCCCATTAGGCAAGGACCATTCTGCCCTAAATGAATATTTAATTTGTGTTTCCAAAATTATCATCAGACTGGATCTAGAACCATACTGTTTGTAGGGGCCATTTATATACTTATGTAAATTAATCATGTCTCCCCGGAGCCGTCTTTTCTCAAGACTAAATAAGTTTAATTCTTTTAAGCTTTCCTCATAACTAAGATGCTCCATTCCCCTTATAAGTTTGGTTGCTCGTCTTTGCACTCTCTCTCTAGCTTTACTACATCCTTTCTATAAACTGGAGCTCAAAACTGAACAGCATATTCCAAGTGAGGCCACACCAATGCTTTATTTAGCATAATATTACATCCTTGTCCCGCGAGTCCATGCCTCTTTTAATACTCGCCAATATCCTACAGGCCTTACAGGGCAGTTGATTGACACTGCATGCTGTTCTGTAATCAATCATCTTCAAGTACACCCAGGTCCTTCTCAATTAGGAACTCTCCCA
Organism: Phyllomedusa bahiana; assembly: GCA_025379985.1. Classification (NCBI taxonomy): domain Eukaryota; kingdom Metazoa; phylum Chordata; class Amphibia; order Anura; family Hylidae; genus Phyllomedusa; species Phyllomedusa bahiana. The sequence continues at coordinate 326,302 of JAODAL010000361.1, read as the reverse complement.
GTTTTTCTCCCCCTAGGCAGGGCCATCTTTTTCATTGGGCACACTAGGCAGTTACCTGGGAGACCCACAAGTATAGAGGTCCTAGGGGGTGTATGTTTGTCCCGGGAATACAAGAAAGATACCCTGGATCCCTTGGTTGGCTTTGCTTACCTAACTATTTGTGTGTTTTTAGGATGTGCAAACAGTTAGAAACCATGGTGGAGAAGGGAGCCAAAGGCTCCCTGCCCTGCTAATCAGTCTTGTAGGCTGCAGGCTGCTGGTGTCCAGACATAAGTGGTGGTGTCTAGAGGCATGACCTAGTGTGATATCATGTATTTGGACAGGGCTCACTGAAGTGCTCTGTCCAGGTGCTCATAATATTGTTAGGACGCCTTTGTCCCTAGGACATATGATGCCTGCAGATTATTAGTACCCAGATGCAGAACTTTACATTTATCCTCACTGAACCTCACTTGCCAAGCAGATGCCCAAATACTGCGTATCCACTGCTTGAAATTTATGAACATCTTCCATACACTGCACTACACTGCATAGCTTGGTATCATCTGCAAAAATACAAACACTGCTATTAACCCCTTCCACTATATCATTAATAAATATATTGAATAAAAGAGGACCAGAAACTGAGCCCTGGGGCTACCACTCACAACCGGGGACCACTCAGAGTGGGAGTCATTTACCACCACTTTCTGTGTACGTCAGTTTTTATCCAATTACTCACTGTTATTTCTAACCCAATAGATTTTAATTTACCCAATAAACGCTTATGAGGAACAGTGTCAAACGCCTTTGCAAAGTCTAAAAACACAATATCCACAGCTGCCCTGCTATTCAGACTTCTACTCACCTCTTCATAATAACAGATTAGGTTTGTCTTGACAGCTTCTGCCCTTTGCAAAACCATGCTGGCAATCACTTATAATATTGTATTCTGCCTCATATTCCTGTATATAGTCCCTTATGAACCCATCAGTTTCCCCACTATAGATAATTTTCAAAGGCTGATGCTGCCCCCTCTGACTTACCATATTTTTCGGACTTTAAGACGCACCGGACCATAAGACGCATCTACCGTATTTTTCATGCTTTAAGACGCACCAGACCATAAGACGCATGTAACGGCTGGGTAGTGGATCCACTGGACCACCGCAAGCGATGGCAACAACCGCGCCAGGAAGCGGAGTCTAAGTAGGTCCCGGTTTTCACCAGAGCCCGCCGCAAAGTGGGATGGACTTGATGCGGCGGGATTCTACCAGGTCGCTACCCCTGACGCTGCGGGCTTGCGGTGGCGGCCGAGGTGCAGCGAGGTACAGAATCGTGAGACAAGAATCGTAGTCGTGGACAGGCAGGAAGGTCAGGGCAGACAGCAGGGGTTCGGAGTCGAGAAACGTAGCAAGAGGTCTGGTACACGGCAAGGCAAGAACACACTTAAAGAACGCTTTTTCTAGGGCACGAGGCAACATAGATCCAGCAGGGAAACACCGTGGGCCGAACCAATATATAGGGGCAGCGCCCGGCAATTAGCCAATTACCGGCACACTGGCCCTTTAAATTTACAAGAAGGAGCGCACGCGTGCCCTAGGGAGCGGGCGTGCGTGCCTCGGACGGCAGAGGACGTGGATCGGACAGGAACAAGGAGTGGTGAGTACAGAGGGCGAGTGCGCCCGCAGCTCGTCCCGCGGGCCCGCACGTACCTGTCCCCGCAGCACCCCGCGGGCCGGAGCCGCGTCACCGTACAGACCCCCCTTAAGGGCTCCCCCCCTTCTTAGGCCGAAGGAACCTGCAATAAGTTTTGGTTCAAAAAGTTAGATTCCCAAACCCAGGATCTTCCTCGGGACCCAAGCCCTTCCCAACGACAAGAAGAACCCGTTTTTTCCCCCGACAGTCTTCATGGCCAAGATGTCCTTTACTTCAACCAAATCAGAAGACCTACCACCGGAGAGGGCCTCCCTGAAAACCTTCAAGACCAGGGGCTTAGAAGGGGGACGTGGGCTTTGGGAATCCGGAAGAGGGGGGTTAGGCAGACCCCTTGTAAGACCCCGGGGTTCAGCTCCCAAATACTCTGAAGGGCCCCAAAACCGCGGGCCCCAAATTTTGCTGGGGATTTTAGGCTACGTACTGGAAGAAACCAACCTTTCCCCTGGGGGGAAACGTAGGAGAAGGCCTCCTTCTCTTGTCACCGGGGTCTTTCATGCGGGCCAAAGCCTGGAAAAGGTATATGGGGTCTAAAACCAAACGCCCTTGATACCCCAACGGGTTTTGTCCAAAAGAGAACCTGGGAAAAACCTACCAAGGGGGGGAGGTGTGGGTGCGCCCATAACCAAAAAGAATGGAGAAATACCCGACATCAGAGCCCCGATGGTTGTAGGAGAACTCGGGCCCATGGAACAGCTCGGACCATTTGTCCTTCCTGGAACAAAGGACGCATTTTTCCCCCAAGATCGATTTACTCCCCCCTTTGTCCTTTTCGTCTGGGGATGATAGGCAGAAAAAAAGCCACTTGACTTCAAGCGAGACCACAGGCACCCAAAACGGGAGAAAAATTGGGACGCCCCGATCGGAGAATGTGCGAGGGTAACCCTGCAGCGAAAAATGATGGAAGAAATGACCTGCCCCTTAGGAGCCGAAAAGGAAGACCAGGGGGGGCACGAAATGGGGCATTTCAAAAACGGTCCCGTGACCCCCCCAAAATGACAAATTCCCTGAGAAGAAGGGGTGCTGATGAAAAACCTGCCAAATGTGTCCATGGGGGCTCCCCTGATGGGGAGAGGGCTAAGAGACCCCCGGGCCTAGGGATGGGACCTTTTTCCCCCGACACGTTTTGGGACAGGGCAAAACAAATCCTTGAGTCATGGAGCATGTTGGCCACCCGTAGTGCCGTGAGATAAAGGCGTGGTTTTCCTTCCCATGCCGGGTGACCGGCCAAAGAGAAATTGCCCCCTTCGAGAATTTCCCCTGAGTGTGGACGTACTGGTTTTGCCTGGTGGGACACTACGGGGCTACAGGAGCCACGTGGACCAGCCGTTCAGGGGGCAATGATTGCTGAAATACAAATCTTCCCTTCCCGGCAACATCAGAAAACACGGGAGGGGGCCTTTCCCCCTTGACATTTTTCCGGGTGGCGGAAGTGGATTTAAGTCAAAACGGGGGAAAAAGAGGGACCACCTTGCCTGGCGAGGATGTTCTAAACGTTGGGCCGTCTTGAGGTACTGGAGGTTTCTTGTGGCGTCCGTGAAGACGTCAAATGGGTTGTCGAGTCTCCCTCCATAGATGTCAACATCCTCCAAGAGCCACTTTTTGATGCCCAACATTCCCCCGAACGTCCGACGGCCTCAATAACGTTCTTCTGGGCCGGTGAAGAAAGGTCTAAGAACAAAGTAACCCGCATTGAGCGTCTTGCCTTTGGGCCTTTCTGAGTAAGACCAGCCCCCCGCTCCCACGGACGAGGCATCCACCCTAGCAGATGGTCTCTCCGGATCATGACGGACCAAGATACGGTGCGGATGAAAAAGCAACTTCAGTTCGGAGAACTTGTTTTCTTTCAGCTCTCTGCCGGTGCGCCAACATCTCGGGTTAGCGTTTTTCCTCGTGGAGAGCCATGATGTGGGATGCCACCAGTTCTGTGGAGAAATGGGGAAGTGCAATTGCCCGGTAATAACTGCCCAGAATCCTACAGGAAGCTTTGTTTTGCCCGAAGGCCGACCAGGTTCAATGTGCCACAGGGCTGGATCGCAGGAGAGTTTAGTCTGGGTCCATCTCGTATAGCCCCGATCGGTAGACTATATACCCAAGTAACGGAAGGCGGCCTGGTGGACAACCGACAACTTCTCTCCAGCATTTGGCATACAGACTCGGATGGTTTCCGCAAAACGTCCGCTGCAAGAACCGGCACAGGCTGTGCCTCGTACCCATGAGACTGAATATCTGGGGAAAACAATTAGGATATCGTCCAGATATACTAAAATTAAAATACCCTCAGGTGTAAGCAGACCCTGAAGACGTCATAACGAATTCCTGAAACTACAGCTGGAGCATTTGCATAAGCCCAAAGGTCATCACGATGTATTCGAAATGCCCATTCATGAGTAATACAAATGACCGTTGTTTCCCACTCGTACCCGCCGCTCCTCTGAATTCTGATGAGGTTGTAGGACCCCCGAGTCTAATCTTAGAAATCACCCTACGCTCATATCCCCCGAATGTCATTGCAAGATCTCAGATCGTGTAGGGATAGCTGAATCTTATCACCGTGATATTTGTCTTTAGAGCCCCTCCTGTAAAGTCTACTAACACGACGAAAGAGCCATCTTTTTCTGTACCAAACGATGAACCCGGCACCGGCTGGATTCTAAAACTTTAACTGTGGTAGATGGATCCACTGGACCACTGCAAGCGATGGCAACAAACCGCCCAGAAGCGGAGTCCTAAGTAGGTCCCGTTTTTCACATAGCCCCCGCAAAGCGGGATGGACTTACTGCTTGCAGCGGGATTCTACCAGGCCTCCGATAACCCAGAGGTGCACGGGCTGTGCCAGCGTGGCGCCGAGGTGCAGCGAGTCTAAACAGACAATCGTTGATATAAAAAAACGAAGTCCGTGGACAGGCAAGGAAGGTAGCAGGGCACGCGGCATACAGGTTTCAGAGCTCACGAGAAACGTTAGCAACGAAGGTCTGGTACACGGCCCAAGGCAAGAACACCACTTAAAGACTGCTTGTTTCTTAGGTGCACAACGAGGCAACATAGATCCAGCAGGTAAAACACCGTGGGCCCAGACAACCAATACTATAGGGGCAACACCCGGCTATTAAAGCCAAATTACTGGCGCACCTGGCCCTTTAAACCTATCAAGAATGAGGTCGCCACGTCCTTGCCCGGCGGAGTACGTGGACGGGACAAGGAACGAGGCAGTACAAAGGTCAAGTTCGCCCTCCGTCTCGTCCCCGCGGTCAGCCGCTCACTCTAACCCGTCCCCCTATCAGGCGCGCAGGGTGCCGCCCATGGCCCATTCGGCCGTAGCGCAGGCAATCACCCGCTACACTGATGATACTCCCGTATTTCGCCTTTAAGACCACACCGACCATAAGACGATCTAACCGCTCAGTTTTCCGAACTTCTAAGACTCATTGGACATAAAGCGTACCTACCGTATTTTTCGGACTTTAAGATGCATCGGACCGTAAGACGCATTTACCGTATTTTTCGGATTTTAAGACGCGCTGGACCATAAGACGCACCTACCGTATTTTTCGGACTTTAAGACGTACCGGACCATAAGACGGATCTACCGTATTTTTCGGACTTTAAGACGCACCGGACCATACACACGCATCTAAACCCAGTAATTTTTCGGATTCATTAAGACGCCCACGTACAACAAAGACTGCACCTAAGGTTATTTTTCGGACTTTAAGACATACCACCATTTTCCTGCGTCTTGTAGTCCGAAAAATACGATATATTTTCTAAATCCCCTTTTTATTATTTATTGCCTTTTTAACAGAAGGTGGACGCCAAAGTACATTTTGTGATATCATTCTCCAAAGTATATTTAAATCCCCTCAACATGGGGAAATTGTTTTTCCAGTTCAGGATTATATTTGTGTTGTCCACTGTTACCAGTGTTTAGAAACAGGACCAGCTCCAACAAGTTCAGCTCCTGTTATGAAAGTGAACCAGATCCACCAGAGCATACACTTCTAGCGTGATCCTTTCCACAAAACGCCCCATACTCTCAATTATCCTCTAACCAACTGAGGAACTTCCCTCCCCCTTTGCAGTTGAAACATCAACCCATGACCCCAGTAAATACTTGGGAAAAGGTTTTGGGCCGTAATTGAAGTCGCCCCATTAATCACCACTGATGACCCACAGTGCTGCCCCGCTCCATTTGTTCTATGCAGATTGAACCACTCTATCTCCTCATGATAGTTTGGTGGTCTATAGATTACACCAAAAATATTTTTTTTGTGTGTTAGTTCCCCCCTCCCCTCCTTGTATTTCCACCCACACGGTTTCCACATCTTCACAAAGTTCAGTACATAAAAAGCCTAATACTATTTTGGTCCCTTTGCGGACATAGATAAAGCATATTGTGATTATAATGGATAATACACACAGTGATGTCAAAGTACAGGGATAAAGCACACAGTAAGTCACAAACATAGGATAATAAACCAAATTTATCGTCACATTCAACAGCGAGTAATACCAAGTTATGTCACAGTACAGGGAAAATACACACAGCTGGGTGTTACAGTCTACAGAATAATACATTATAGTGAATGTCACACGTACAGAGATAATACACTTGTAAGTCACAAAAATGGGATATAACCGCTACAATTTCACAACGTGGACAGTGATGTCCACAGTACAGAGGTACAATACACAAGAGTGATGTCACAGTACGGATCAATACACACAGTGGATGTCCACAGTAACAGGATAATACACACAGGATGACACAGTACCGGATAATACACACATAGTGATATCACAGTACGCTAGGGATAGATGGCCACACAGTGCGAATGTCACAGTACAGGTATAATACACACAGTGATGTCACAGTACAGGGATAATGCACCACAGAGATGTCACGTACCAGAGATAACACACAGTGATGTCACATTACAGGGAATAATGGCACACGTGATTCAACAGTACAGGGATAATACACAGTGATGTCACAGTACAGGATACTATACACCATGATGTCACAGTACATGTATAATACACACAGTGATGTCACAGTACAGGTATAATACAATTCAGTGATGTTCACGTTACAGGATATGCTCACAGTAAAATGTCACAGTACAGGGATAATATACATCATGAATGTCACAGTATGGAATAATACACAACAGGCATGTCACAGTACATGGATAAATACACACAGTGAAGTCACAGTAAAGGAGATAATACACAGTCTGATGTCACAGCTACAAGAATAATACACACAGTTTCAATGTACACATACAGGGGATAATACACACAGATATGCCCACAGTACAGAATACTACATACATCAGTGAATCTGTCACAAGTACACAGGATAACACACATCAGTCGAATGTCACAGTACCAGGACATAAATACACATGATGTCACAGTACAGAGATATAGCACAGTGATTGCACAGTAACAGGGAATAACATATACAGAATGTCACAGTACAGGATACAATACACACAGTAAGTCACATGTACAGGAATAATACACCACATGATGTCACAGTACGACGGGATAACAATACACAGGATGTCCCACAGCTACAGATTAATAAACAGTGATAGTCCAGTACAGGGATAATACCCACAGTGATTTCACAGTACAGAGATAAATGCACAGAGAGTCACAGTACAGGAAATAACAATACAGATAGGGGGCGGGGGGCGTCTACACGTAACAGGATAATACCCACAGTGATGCTCCACCACTACAGGGATATCATACACATAAGTGAGTGTCACAGTACAGGGATAAACAATTACAGGAGATGTCACAGAACAGGGGATAATATACACAGTGATGGTCACATTACAGGGATAATACACACAGATGATGTCACATTACAGGGATTATACACAGTGAAGGCACAGTACAGGATAATACACACAGCGATGTCAAAGTACAGGGAATAATACCAACACAGTGATTGCTCCACAAGTATAGGATACATACTAACAGTGATGATCACTAGTACATTTATAATAATCACCATGATGTCACAGTAACAAAGGGATCATGCACACAGTGAATTCCCCATTACAGGGACACATCAACACAGGATTTCACATACATGATAAAATCACACCATGATTGTCCAGTACCCTGTGATAATACACACGATGATGTCACAGTTACAGGTATAATACACAGATGTCACAGAACATGATCAAAAGCCGCACACATTCTAGCTTCACCCAGTACATGATAAAACACCACCATGATGTTACACAGTACCAAGGTAAACAACACACATACACTGACACAGTAACGATGGATGAATACACACAGTGGATATTCACAGATACAGGTGTAAACACATAACATAGGAATTGCACAGTACAGGGATAATACACAGTGTATGTACACAGTACGCGCAGAAAAAACACACAGTGAAGTCAACAATACATGAATAAGCTATACACAGTGTGTGTCCCACAGTTACAAGTTATTAACCTCACACAGAGAATGTCACAGTACATGAATTCAAATACACAGTTATTCACAGTACAATATAATGCACATAGATGACACAGTACAGGAAAAACATATACACGATATTTCACAGTACAGATAATAACACACAGTGATTCACAGTACAGGATAGTACTCAACAGAGATGACACAGAACCCGTGCATAACATACACAGGTACTGACACAGATACAGATAATAAACCAGATGATGTACAGTCCAGGATAATACACACAGTGAATTACACAGTACAGAGATAATAGTCCATGAGAGAGTCACATTCCAAACGAGTAAAAACATAATACAAGATATGTCACAGTGACAGGATAATAACACACCAGTGATGGTCAACAGTACAGTGATAAATACCACACAGTGATTGGTCACAGTCAGGGATAAATGCACACAGTGATGTCACAGTACAGGAATAATACACACAGTGGATGTCACAGTAACAGGATATACATATACAGAGATGTCACAGTACAGGGATAAGAACATACACAGTGATGGTCCACTATTACAGGAATAACATATACAGATAATGTCACAGTAACAGGATAATAACACACAGTGATGTCTACAGTACAGGGGTATAATACACACAGTGATGTCACAGTACAGGGAAAACAATACAGAGAATGATCGACAGTATACAGGGATATATATACACATTGAGATGTCACATTACAGGGATAAATACCACACAGTGATGTCACCAGTACATGGGATAATACACAGTGATGGCACAGTAACAGAAAATACACACCAGGCGGATGTTCAACAGTACGGGTGATAATACCACACAGTGATGTCACAGTATAGGGATAATACACAGTGGATGACCACATTACAGGGATAGATATACACAGTGATGTCTCATTACAAGGATAATACATGACAAAGTGAAGATCACAGTTAAAACAAGGGATAATACCACACAGTGGACATCTCACAGTACAGATAATACACACAGTGATGTACAGTACAGTATAATACACACCAGTGATGTCACAGTACAGGGAATAATATCACAGTGATGTCCACATTACATGGGATAATATACACATCTGAGTCACATTACAGTGGGATAATACAACAGTGATTTCACAGTACAGGGATATACACAGAGAGATGATCACAGTACAGGTATAATACATCATTGATGTCACAGTACAGATATAATACACATGAGCATGTCACAGTACACGGAACACAGACCCACAGTGGGCATGTCCCACAGTTCCAGGATAATGCACACAGTGATGTCACTGGACAGGGAAAGATATTCTCAATGACATTACAGCACAGGCATTATAAAGTGATAGCACAGTAGAGCTTTAATGTCCACCATGATATCATTGCACACAAGAAGGTCACCATGTAGACTGTGACATCACTATATAAGAGAAAAGACCTATGACAAACTCAAATGCCAGCACTCCGCTACCACTTCGGAGCTTCCCAGGACCCGCTCCTCTCCAGTTTCGGGTTCTCATCTCAACGTGAAGGATAGACTCGCGCTCCACTGCGTAAACCGGCATCTAAAGCACTAGTTCTCCTGTGTTCATGGAAGAGGAACGTGGAAGTGAAGGAGAAGCAAAGCTTTCATGTTTGCCACGACTCGCACGTAAATCAATCTCCTAACTTCTGGGGATGGCAACAAGATGTCTGCAGAGAACAGAGAGAGGGGGCCACACTTGCACGAAACGCTGTCATTTCTGTGGGAGTTCCCAGTGCAGCTGAGCACGCTCACTGAACTGAGAATGGAGATAGCAACGCACATACCGCCACCTTTCCTTTTTTGTGGTCATCTCATTGTCCTCTCTAAACCCAGAAGTTAGAAAATAGGAATACCCCTTTCAAGGATGTCTCTTCTAACCCATACATTAGTTCATTTTTCACTTGATGAGTAACTAACTAGAGAGAGACTTGTCGATCAAACTAAGTCAGGCCAGTAGAAGCCAGTAGGCAACCACCCCCATGACTCTTCTCTTTATCCTGTAGAGTGACCAAGGGCCATATCAGCATTAGGGCCATTGAAGGGTGGCCAGAGTGCCTGGAGAGAGCTGTATCACCGACTGTAAATTGTTGAACAAAGCGGTGTAGAGGTAAAGCCTAAAGCTACACATCCAAGATGGCACTCTCCCTGTGCTCACAGGAAAAGTGAGGAGCCAGTCCTTCTAAACCTTGTCCATCCTTGCTGTGTCTAGGCTCTAGGCACATAAAATGACATGGAGGTTGGATTTGGCCTGCGGACCTTGAGTTTGACACAGCTAGTGAGAGACCTGTCAAATAAAGGGGTTTTATCGTTTGAACTGTTCGTGCTCTTCAGCTAATTCTCTGAGATTAAATTTGAAATCCTGGGGCGAGTCTCTCCTCTCAGCAGGCGTGTCTCTCCTCTCAGGAGGCGTGCCTCTCCTCTCAGGAGATGTGTCTCTCCTCTCAGCAGGCATGTCTCCCCTCTAAGCAGGCGTGTCTCTCCTCTCAGCAGGTGTGTCTCCCCTCTCAGCAGGCGTGTCTCTCCTCTCAGCAGGCGTGTCTCCCCTCTCAGCAGGGGGTGTCTCTCCTCTCAGAAGGGTGTCTCTCCTCTCAGGCAGGCGTGTCTCTCCTTCAGCAGGGGGGTTTGTTCCTCTCTCAGCAGGCGTGTCTCTCCTCTCAGCAGGCATGTTTTCCCCTCTAAGCAGGCGTGTCTCTCCTCTCAGCAGGTGTGTCTCCCCTCTCAGGAGGCGTGTCTCTCCTCTCAGCAGGCGTGTCTCTCCTCTCAGCAGGTTCGTGTCTCTCCTCTCAGGAGGCGTGTTTCCTCTCAGCAGGCGTGTTCCCCCTTCGCAGGCGTGTCTCTCCTTCCAGAAGGCGTGTCTTCTCCCTCTCAGCTGCGTTTCTCTCCTCTCAGCAGGCGTGTCTCTCCTCCCAGCAGGCGTGTCTCTCCTCTCAGGAGGCGGTCTCTCCTTCTCAGCGGCGTGTCTCTCCTCTCAGCAGGTGTGTCTCTCCTTTAAGGAGGCGTGTCTCTACTCTCAGCAGGGTGTCTCTCCTCTCAGAAGGGTGTCTCTCCTCTCGGCAGGTTTGTCTCTCCTCTCAGCAGGCGTGTCTCTCCTCCCAGCAGGCGTGTCTCTCCTTCAGGAGGCGTGTCTCTCCTCTCAGCAGGCGTTTTCTCCCCTTCAGCAGGTGTGTCTCTCCTTTAAGGAGGCGTGTCTCTCCTCACAGCAGGCGTGCCTCTCCTCTCAGGAGGCGTGTCTCTCCTCTCAGCAGGCGTGTCTCTCCTCCCAGCAGGCGGGTCTCTCCCCACAGCAGGCGTGTTCTCCTCTCAGGAGGGTGTCTCTACTCTCAGGAGGCGTGTCTCTACTCTCAGGAGGCGTGTCTCTCCTCTCAGGAGTCGTGTCTCTCCTCTCAGGAGGCATGTCTCTACTCTCAGGAGGCGTGTCTCTCCTCTCAGCAGGCGTGTTGCTCCCTCTCAGCAGGCGAGTCTCTCCTCTCAGCAGGGTGTCTCTCCTCTCAGGAGGCGTGTCTCTCCTCTCAGCAGGCGTGTCTCTCCTCTCAGCAGGGTGTCTCTCCTGTCAGGAGGTGTGTCTCTCCTCTCAGCAGGCGAGTCTCTCCTCTCAGCAGGCGTGTTTTCTCCTCTCAGGGACGTGTTCTCCTCTCAGCAGGGTGTCTCTCTTCTCAGCAGGTGTGTCTCCCTCTCAGCAGGCGTGTCTCTCATGTCAGGAGGCGTGTCTCTCATCTCAGCAGGCGTGTCTCTCCTCTCAGCAGGCGTGTCTCTCCTCCCAGCAGGCGTGTCTCTCCTTCTGGAGGTTTGTCTCTCCTCTCAGCAGGCGTGTCTCTCCTCTCAGCAGGTGTGTCTCGCCTTTAAGGAGGCGTGTCTCTACTCTCAGGAGGCGTGTTTTCTCCTCTCAGCAGGTTGTGCCTTTCCTCTCAGGAGGCGTGTCTCTACTCTCAGGAGGCGTGTCTTCCTCTCGCAGGCGTGCCTCTCCTCTCAGGAGGGTGTCTCTCCTCTCAGCGGCGTGTCTCCTCCTCTAGGAACGTGTCTCTCCTCTCAGCAGGCGTGTCTCTCCTCTCAGCAGGCGTGGTCTCTCCTCTCAGCGGCGTGTTCTCCTCTCAGCAGGCGGTGTCTCTCCTGTCAGGGAGAGTGTCTCTCCTCTCAGCAGGCGTGTCTCTCCTCTAGGAGACGTGTCTTCCTCTCAGCGGGCGTGTCTCTCCTCTCAGCAGGCGTGTCTCTCTCTCAGCAGGCGTGTCTCTCCCCTCAGCGGCGTGTCTTCCTCTCAGCAGGCGGTCTCTCCTCTCAGGAGACGTGTCTCTCCTCTCAGCAGGGTGTCTCTCCTCTCGGGGGAACGTTTTGTCTCTCCTCTCAGCGGGCCCCGTGTCTCTCCTCTCAGCAGGCTGTCTTCCTCTCAGCAGGCGTGTTTCCCCTCTCAGCAGGCTGTGTCTTCCTTTCAGCAGGGTGTCTCTCCCCCCAGCAGGCGGTCTCTCCTCTCAGGAGGCGTGCCCTCTCCTCCAGCAGGCGGGGTCTCTCTCTCAGCGGGTGTGTCTCTCCTCTCAGGAGGCGTGTCTCTACTTTTCAGGAGGGTGTTTTCCCCTCTCAGCCAGGCGTGCCTCTCCTCTCAGGAGGCGTGTCTCTCCTCTCAGGGGCGTGTCTCTACTCTCAGGAGGCGTGTCTCTCCTCTCAGCAGGCGTGTCTCTCCTCTCAGGAGACGTGACTCTACTCTCAGCAGGCGTGCCTCTCCTTCAGCAGGCGTTGTCTCTCCTCTCGCAGGCGTGTCTCTCCTCTCAGCAGGCGTGTCTCTACTCTCAGGAGGCGTGTCTCTCCTCTCAGCAGGCGTGCCTCCCCTCTCAGGAGGCGTGTCTCTCCTCTCAGCAGGGTGCTCTCCTCTCAGGGGCGTGTCTCTACTTCAGGAAGGTGTCTCTCCTTCAGCAGGCGTGCCTCTCCTCTCAGGAGGCGTGTTTTCTACTCTCAGGAGGCGTGTCTCTACTCTCAGGGGGCCCGTGTCTCTCCTCTCAGCGGGCGTGCTCTCCTCTCAGGAGGCGTGCCTCTCTCTCAGCAGGCGTGTCTCATCCTCTCAGTAGGTGGGGTCTCCCCTTTGCAGGGTGTCTCTCCTCTCAGCAGGGTGTCTCTCCTTTCTCAGCAGGGGGTGTCTCTCCTCTCAGGAGGCGTGTCTTCCTCTCAGCAGGGTGGCCTCTCCTCCTCAGAAAGGCGTGTCTCCCCTCTCAGCAGGGGGTGTCTCTCCTCTCGCAGGCGTGTCTCTCCTCTCAGCAGGCGTGTCTCTCCTCTCTAGGAGGCGTGTCTCTCCTCTCAGCAGGCGTGTCTCTACTCTCGGGAGGCGTGTCTCTCTCTCAGCAGGCGTCCCTTCCCTCTCAGCAAGGGTGTCTCTCCTCTCAGCAGCGTGTTCTCTCCTCTCAGCAGGCGTGTCTCTCCTCTCAGCAGGCGTGTCTCCCCCTCTCAGCGGGATGTCTCCCTCTCAGCAGGCGTGTTCTCCTCTCAGCAGAGTGTCTCCCTTTCAGCAGGCTTTTTCTCCCTTTCAGCAGGCGTGTCCCTCCTCTCAGGAGGCGTGTCTCTCCTCTCAGCAGGCGTGTTCTCTCCTCCCAGGAGGTGTGTCTCTCCTCACTGAAGATCTGTGACATCATCATTCTGGGTGAGGCTGTAGAAGCAGAAGCATGTCTGCAGAGGACAGCTATACAGCCTCCTGCATGCTTCCTGTGTCTGCAGAGCTTCAGGCTGACTCCACAAGCTCCTTGCTGGGCTATAAGCAGTTATACACACAGCCTGAACTGATGAGACATGTGAGGAGTGTACACTGCCCCCCCCCCTTCCTCATCTGTTACCAGGCAGCAGACTGGGTTATATGGAGCAATGCACACTGCCCTCCCCCCTCCTCCCCCTCCCCCTGTTAATAGGCAGGAGACTCTATAACACTGTGTTATATGAGGGGATCTGTGACTTAAACAGGCAGTAATTGCCCAGATCATTCACCCTAGAGCTGGGAGAAAAGTGTAGATACAGCAGACCTTGGTTTCACTATCGATTTTAACACCTCAGAGGGGAGAAAACACAGAGTGTGCAGGCAGCCAATCACAGAGCAGGGGGCGTGGCCTGGGCGTTTCCTGTCTGAGGGTGTATCCCAACAGGCTGAATGAAATGTCAGCCAGCCAATCACAGTGCAGGGGGCGTGTCTAGGGGCGGGATCCGGCCATGGGGCATGTCCCGACCAGCAGAAACAGAATACAGATTTACAGAAAAGCTCATATCTGCTAAACCAAGTGACAGAGGTAATGCAAACCAATTACAAAAGTGCTTATTTTAACTGTCCCCATAATCTGAGACATGATCTTTGTAGCGATAAAACCCCTTTAAGCCAAGCAGGGAGAAGCCAGTGGCCAGCCATCTCTGTCATGCTTCTCCCCATCCTACAGATCAAATGAGAGTGTCAAACTTGTTTTCACCAAGGGAAACATCAGCATTATGGTTGCCCTCATAGGGCCATTGATGGGTGGCTAGAGTGCCTAGGAATGGCTGCCAGAGCAACACCACTGTCTGTAAATTGTTGTACAAAGTAGAGTAGAGGTACACCCCGAAGCTCCATATCCAAGATGGCACCCTCTCCCAGGGTATATAGGAAAAGTGAGGAGCTGGGCCTTCTAGGTCTGTACAACGTGTATTTCTACAGCAAGAAAAGAGAATAGCAGAAACTCACCATTTGCTGATTTGTTTTTGCACCTGTTCACTCCAGCTATACTTAAAGCAGCTAGCAATGGTTCACGCCCAGTCCACTGTCTCCCGGCAAAGAGCCATAAAGCAAGGCAAACATTAAACAATGTAGAAATAGACCAGCGTATAAGTGCAAAAATAATGCTGCATTTATTCAGTACATACTTGCAGAGGGTACACTACAAAAACCAACGCGTTTCGGGCTTTCAACAGAGCCCTTGTTCACGGCGACCTAGGTCTGTACCTTGTCCATCCCTGCTCACTTTGTCTAGGCTCTCGGCACATAAAATATCATGGAGGGACGGATTTGGCTCGCGGGCCTTGAGTTTAACACATGAGACCTGTCACTCAGACTGAGCAAGGCAGGGAGAAGCCAGTGGGCAGCCGTCCCCATGACTGTTCTTCTCATCCAATAGAGTAAAATATAATAGTTTGTTACTCCAGAGCCTATCGGGATTTCATACTGTCCAGGATCTGGGTATCATGAGTCTCCTGCAGGGTCACTTGACATTGGCAGATGCTTCTTAGACTTGCAGTCTCAGACCACCATCTAGAAGGGTGGTGAACACTTTGGTGGCAGTGTGTACTGGTGCATGGCAGGCAGGGAGGGGGTTAATATTACCCATCCTTGTGGCTGCTCATTTGGCTGAGCACAATCCCCAAATGGTGCAGTAAATGAATCTTACAAGCTGATGGTTTGTGAATGCTTTATCTCTCCCTTTATTGCAGGCTGTTAGAGATGTGAGGAGTAGGCTGAACAATACTAAATGTGTACTGTTCCATTTACAAGCTCTTTAAAATAAGTAGACATACATTTTGTTCAGCATTTCCCAAGCGGAATCATATTACAAATTTCGACCTGGAACGTCACCCGAAACACATCAGTATCATGTGCCGCCTTTATAATGTCTTCTTCACACTTTCCCCTTCTGCGGGAGGGTTCATTAATGTTTGTGAATATGATTATTATATATATTTATATATATATATTTTATATTTTTATATATGTGTATATATATTTTATATTTTATATAAATGTATATATGTTATATATATATATTATATATATTTTTTTATTTTTTTTAAATGGGAAAATTTTTCGGGTCTGCCTCAAAAAACCTCATTAAGATGTCAAGTGTACAGGTAAAATTTCCTTAAAGGGGTTTTGCCACAAAGTAAGATTGGCGTGGGAAGTTTAGAAATTAAATAATAAACATTTTCACCATTCATCATTATTAGAAGTTCTGCACCGTTTTTGTTTTAGCTGCTCCCTTAGAGATCCATTGTTTACAGCTCGTCTCCAGGGGATACGACCAGGGCTGAGAGCTCCTCACTCCTGGCCGCACATGCTCAGACATCAAAATCTCCTCTCAGGCAGCTACTGAGTGTTCAAACCCAGGTTCTGTCCAATACTTCCCTTCCCCCCTCTGTGCTCCCTCAGTAATTATGTCAAACAGTGCAAATAAATAAAAAAGGGAAAACCCCAAATGAGGTCTGTGCATTGATAAAGAGAAATAAAACCCACAGGTTTGGTTCCTGCATAGATTTGAACCTAGGACCTTCGTGCTGTGAGGCAAAAACTTTACCTCTGAGCTACATTGTAGCTACTTGCAGCTCTACACATAAACAGACCTTTCTTTGACTACAGAGAGGAAAGGCCTGGTGATGTCATCCTGCTGAGTCACATGATATGCAATTCAAACAAATCACACACGCCCCCTTCTGAGTGCACAGAGCTGAAGAGCTGGATGCAGGAGGTATGAAATGAGATTGTGGCAAAACCTCTTTAATGTAGAAATATAGATAAGAAAAACATGTCTGCTCCCTCTGAAACAGTGCCACCCCTTCCTACAGGTTGTGTGGGGTATAACAGCTAAATCCCTTTCATTTCAATGAAGCTGAGCTGCAATATCAGACAGATTCTATAGACGGGTAAAACTGCTTCTGAGGGAGAGCAGCCATGTTTTTTACACATTTTGTACCTCTTTATGTGGCAGCCATAGTTTAAAAGGGAAAGCCCCGTGGGGCACGGCTTGGTGGGTGTGTAAGGTGTGTCCTAGGCTGTCTGCACACATCTTCCGTTGCTGTCATGGGTAAAAATGGGGCAATTAATCAGAGTTTGAAAAACAAATGATTATTGGCTTTTGGGCGAAGGATGAAAGGTTTTTTGAGAGCGCAGTTTAAACAGCATGGTGAAAGTGGTCTAATAAAGAGATTCCCCATTGTAAATTAAGCAAATGGAAACTGCAGAGCTCCACGTGTCAGTGATATGTGAGAAGAATATCCGCTACGAAGGTCTGCAGGACAGACTGACACATTGCAGTGAAGTACCCTACCACCAAAAAAAGCCGGGGGCCCCGCCGGTGCAACACTTTTTTGTAAACCCCTATGATATGGGGCTCCGGGCAGACGGATGTCACGCACCTCTTCCCCTACTGTGTATGGGGCTCGGAGAGAGGATGTCACTGCACCTCTGCTACCTATGTGAAAGGGCTCCGGGAGCAGACGGATGTCACTGCACCTCTGACTTTTGTAGGGGCCCCTGAGCAGACAAAAAGTCACTGCACCTTGCAAACCCCCTATTGTATGGGCCTGGAGCAGCGATGTCCCTGAAACCTCTGCTAACCACTGGGTAGGGGGTTTGGGAGCAGCGGTGTCACTGCCCTCTGCTAACCCTACTTTAGGGGGTCCAAAGCAGACAGATTCACTGCACTTTTCTAACCCAACTGTGTCGGGGCTCCATGCGACGTTTTCATTGCCCCTCTATAACCCTATGTGAGGGGGCCCCCCGGACAGGGTGCCCCTTTCCCTCTGCTAACCCTACGTGTTGGGGCCCCGGAGAAACCCGATGCCTGCCCTCTGCTAACCCTACTGTGTAGGGGCCTGGAAAAAGGGACAGATGTCACTGCTCTTGCTAACCCATGTGTATGGGGCTCCGGTGCAGAGGGTGTCACTACCTCTGCTAACCCTACTGTGTATGGGGCCCCGGAGCAGCGGATGTCACTGCATCTTGCAAACCCTACTGGTTGGGGCCCCGGAGCGGGGACGGATGTCACTGAACCTCTGAAACCCCTACGTGTATGGGGCCCGAGCGACAGTGTCACTGCACCTCTGCAAACCCCTACTGTGTAGGGGGCCCGGAGCGGGTTTGTCACTGCCCTCTGTAAACCCTACTGTGTAGGGGCTCTGGAGAGAGGGGATGTCACCTGCCCCTCTGCAACCCCACTGTGAGGGGGCCCCGGGAGCAGAGGGTGTCACTGCACCTCTCCCAACTCTACTGGTATGGGGCCGGGCAGACAGATGTCCCTTGAACCTCTGCTAACCCTACTGTATTGGGGCCCCTGGAGCAGACGGATGTCTGCACCTTCTAACCCTAGCGTATGGGGCTTGGAGCAGACGGATTCACTGCCCCCTCTGTAACCCTATGTGTAGGGGGGTGGGAACAACAGAGTCCGCATCTTCAAACCCCTACTTGTACGGGGTTTTCCTAGCAGCAGATGTATTGCACCTTAAAACCCAACGTGTAGGGGGCCCCCGGAGCAGAGGGGATGTCACTGCCCCTTGTAACCCTACTGTTTTGGGGGCCCCGGACGACGAGTCATGCACCTCTGCAAAAACCCCTTGTAGGGGGCTCCGGTTGCAGACGGATGTCACTCACCTCTGCAACCTCTGTGTAGGGGGCCCCAGCAGGGATGTCCTGCATCCTGCTAACCCTATTGGTGGGGGCCCCGGAGCGGGGGTGTCCTGCACTCTGAAACCCTACTGGTATGGGGCCCCGGAGCAGAAGTTCACTGCACTTGTAACCCTATGTGTAGGGGGCTCCGGACGAGGATGTACTGCCCCTCTGCTAACCTACGGGGTTTGGGGGCCCCGGAGCAGACGGTGCTTGCACCCGCTAACCTCTGGTATGGGGCCCGGAGCGAGGGATGTCACTCCCCCTCTGTAACCTATGTGTAGGGGTCCTAGCAGACGATGTAGCACCTCTCAAAAACCTATGTGTAGGGCCCGGAGCAGACAAAGTCACTGCACCTCTGCAAACCCCTATGTGTAGGGGGCCCCCGAGCAGACGGATGTCACTGCATCCTGCTAACCCTACTGTGTAGGGGGGCCCCGGAGCGACGGATGTCACTGCCCCTTGCAAAACCCTATGTGTATGGGGTCCGGAGGAGGATGTCACGCCCCTGAAACCCTACGGGTTTAGGGGGCTCCGGAGCAGACGGAGTCACTGCCCCTTGAAACCCCTATTGTAGGGGCCCCCGGGCGAGGATGTATTGCAACCGCTAACCTACTGTGTATGGGGCCCCGGAGCAGAGGGTATGCCCCTCGCAACCCTACTTGTAGGGGCCCCCGGAGAGCGGATGTCACTGCACCTGTAACACTATGTGATGGACCCCAAGCAGACAGATGTAACGACCTCTGTTAAAAAAATGCTTGGGAGAAAGGTTCCATTTGCTGTATGAGCCGTGAAAACCCTGTTGATAAAAAAAGGTTGTTTCTCCAAGGAGTCACAGTTTCTACTTCCTCAAATGGATGGACATGGTGTGTCAGGTGAGAAAATAAGAACACCTTGCCTTTTGTTGGAAAACACAATGGTAGTGGCAGCGTTATGATCCAGGGAATATTTTTGTGGCATTTTCCGGGTCACTCATCCATGTGGAAGGCGCTCTCACCCAATTTGTAGATCACGTACACCAATACATCCTGATTGTCTTCTCTGGGACAGATGGGATCGACCAACAACACAAAGCAAAATGTCACATGGCTAGAAATGTCTAACATTGGTTGGAAGAGCAGGACTAAGACTTTTAAGTATTACCCTGGCCCCAACCCCCCAGACTTTTTCATTATGGACCCTGGGAGATCCCCGGTGGTGGGTTAGCTCAATGGACCCTCCCGCGTTGAGAGCCCTGGTGGGGTGTTGGCTCTTGGACCCCCCAGAGTGTGGGGGCCCCCGGATGGTGGGGTTGGCTCTATGGGCCCCCCAGCATGTGGGCCCCCGGGGTGGTGGGTTGGCTCTATGGACCCTCCGCAGCTATGGGAGCCCTGGATGGTGGTTTGGTCTTTGGGCCTCCAGCAGTGTGGGAGCCCCCCGGGTGGTGGTGTTGGCTTATGGCCCCCCCCCGCAGTGTGGGGCCCTGGGGTTTGGGGTGGTTGGTCTATGGCCCCTCCAAGCTGTGGGGCCCCCGGATGGGGGTTTGGGGTCATGGCCCCAGCGGTGTGGGGCCCCCGGATGGTGGTGTTGGCTTATGGCCCTCCCGCCTGTGGGGAGCCCCCGGTGGTGGTGTTGGCTCTATGGACCCCCCCAGGTGAGGGCCCCCGGGTGGGGGTGTTGGCTCTTGGACCCTCCCGCGCTGTGGGGGCCTGGATGGTGGTGTTGGGTTTATGGCCCCCCCCAGCGCGTGGGAGCCCCCGGGTGGTTGTTTTCTCTATGGACCCTCCGCAGCTGTGGGGCCCCTGGAGGTGGGTTGGTTTTGGACCCCCCAGCAGTTTTGGGACCCCTGGAGGTGGTGTTGGCTCTATGGCCCTCCGAGTGTGGGAGCCCTGGATGGTGGGTTGGCTCTTGGCCCCTCCCGGGGTGTGGGAGCCCCCGGGTGTGGTGTTTGGCTCTATGGACCCTCCAGCATTGGGGAGCCCTGGATGGGGGGTGTTAGCTCCACGGACCCCCCCCCCCCCCCCCGAGCTTTGAGAGCCCCCCGGATGGTGGGGTTGGTTTATGGACCCCCCAGCATGTGGGCCCCTGGATGGTGGTGTTGGGGTTTTTTTGGCCCTCCGTAGCTGTGGGGCCCCCGGGGTGGTGGTGTTGTTTATGGCCCTCCCAGCTGTGAGAGCCCCTGGATGTGGTGTTGGCTTTATGGACCCTCCCAGCCTGTGGGGGCCCTGGTGGGGGTGTTGGGTCATGGCCCTCCAGCCTGTGGGGCCCCCCGGATGGTGGTGTTGGCTTTATGGCCCCCAGTAGCTGTGGACCCCTGGATGGTGGTGTTGGGTCTATGGACCCTCCCAGGTGGGAGCCCCTGGATTGGGGTGTTGGCTTTTTGGACCCTCCGCCTTTGAGGCCCCTGGAAAGGGGGTGTTTTGGGTTATGGTCCCCCAGAAGCTTGGGAGCCCCCGGTGGTGGGTTGGGTCTATGGACCCCAGGCTGTGGGACCCTGGGTGGGGGTTGTCCTGGCCCTTCAGCATGTGGAGCTCCTGGATGATGATATTGGTTCCTGGACCCCCCAGTAGCTGTGGGATGTAGTCAGCGGCTCCTGATACCTGTGACAACCTCATTGGGTTTTCCACCCATTAGCTGCGTCCGTGTTCACCTCGGTGATTTAGAAAATTAGCTGCTGGGTTTAAAAATTGACTGCTGTGAAATCCGTACAATCCCATTTAATAGTATTCCCAATACATAACATTATTGCTTAGATTTTTTGTTAACGCACCCGGGGGTCCCCCTCATTCTCCCGAAACCCCCGCCATGAAGGGCTGCACCAAGTTCTATTTAGTGAAAGAAGCACAAAGCCCAAAATAATGCTGAAAAAGAATATAATGCTTAAAACAAAAATTGGTGTCCGGGGGGCTTTTCATGCGGGGGGGTGCCTACCTATGAGACCGGAAATAATCCCTGATAATGAACCACCAGCATAACAAATGTACAAAAAAATCAATTAAGACAAAAATTTCACACTAGTTAGTGGTATTCCCGCCCAAGAGTAACGGTGACAATGAAATTTGCAACATATTTTGTAGTAATATAGCTACAAGAGCGGGCACCCCAAAAAACTTTTGCCAACTTTAGTATCAATGCAGGACACCCCCAATTCACCAGTTTTTAACCTTAAAGGGTTTTTCACTACAAGGGTTGCTTTTTATGTTAAAATCTTGGAATAAAAAATCACTTTGAAAATGTGTCCTTAACAGTGTCCTACCTATTCCCAGTACCCTCTTGTAGGGTTTCATCAGTCCCCAGGTTCCTATAGCTCAATCTTTTTATTATCCTTTTTAAGCTGCCCGCATGGTTTCTTTTGCACGACCTGGCTTCTACTACAGCCAGCCGAAGACGTAAACAGCCCCCGAATTTAAAGGTGAAGCCACAAAAAAAAGGGTTGGGAAGAGGAATCAAAGTAGCGAGACAACCCCTTTAACTTATTGCCAAGACCATGTTATATCTTACATTGAAAATGAATGGAGTGTAATACATGATTTAAAAAACTTTACTGCAATGAGCGTATTCCTAAACCGAACCCAAATGGGAAATCACAAAAAACATTATCACAAGCCAATCCAAAAATCTGTGTTTTGAAGAGAAGGTCTCAAATCTTTCCGCTCTGTCCTATTAACATGTATATTTAAATGTAATGTCCTTGTAAAACTACGTTTTGGGAGCGAGCCCTTTTGCCAAGACTTTGGGGGGAGGTGAAATAGCTGTGATTTATGGGGCAAATTTCTCAGTGCAAAATCAGGTTCTTATTATCTCCTTTTGCTAAAAAAGAAGCGTTTTTTTTAGTCTTCCCTTTGTTGTCACCATTGGCTAATACCAAAAACCCATTTTAGTTGTAGGCTGGGGTGACAGCCACAGGGCTGTGTATTACGCCTTCTTTACAGCCCCCGGCGAAAAATGTGACATCAGACTATAATTTCTAGGAGCAAAGGAAAAAATCGGTTGTGAGAGCACAATGTCAATCTTCTAAGCATAGCAATTAGTACGAGGGGGGAAATGGAAACCGGGATAGATAGATTTGATAAAATGATAATTGATAGATAGATATAGATAGGTAGATGTATGGATAGATAGATAGAAAAGTAAAAAATGGGGTAGAAATGATAGTAGATAGAAAAGATAAATGGGATAGATGATAGATAGATAGATAGATAGATAGTAAAATAGATAGATTAAAAAAATAAATATGGGAAGATAGAAATTTTAAAAGACAATATGGGGTGGGGTGAGTAATAGTAGATATGAGTATTAGTAATAGTGATTTTGAAATAGTAAAAGATAGATAGATAGTAGATAGATGATATGGGATGAAGATTTTGGGGTAGATTTTGACGGTAGATAGATATGAGATGGTTGTTGGGCCCCTTCCTCCATCAGAATTCCCCTAAAGCGTGAGTTTTGGGGCCTTTTTACTGGGGGAACACGGACTTTCAAAATCCCTCCAAGGTTTTCTTTGGGGTTTTTGTCTGGAGACTGGCTAGGCCCCTCCAGGGCCTTGAAAGCTTCTTCGAAGCCACTCCCTTTGTTTCCCTGATGGGGGTGCTTGGGGGTCAAGTCATGCTGAAAGACCAGCCAGGTTTTATCTTCATGCCCTTTTCTGAGGAAAGGGTTTATCAAAAAAACTCAGGGGTACAGGCCCCCCTTCTTCTTTATGTCATGGATCATCATTGGGTTTTTTAAAAGAAACCAGCCCCAAAGCATGATGTATCCTACCCCATGCTTAACTGTAGGTATGGTTTTCTTTGGATGTAACTCTACATTCTCTCTCCTCCTTACAGTACGAGTTGTTTGTCTACCAAAACAGTTCTACTTTGGTTTCATCCGACCATATGACATTCTCCCAATACTCGTCTGGATCATCCAAAAACTCTCTTGCAAACTTCAGATGGGCCCGGACATCTAGTGGCTTAAGCAGGGGGACACGTCTGGCACTGCAGGATCTGAGTCCCTGGTGGCGTTGTGTGTTACTGATGGTAGCATTTGTTATGTTGGCCCCAGCTCTCTTCAGGTCATTCACTAGGTCCCCTTGTGTGGTTCTGGGATTTTTGCTCACCGTTCTTGTGATAATTTTGACCCCACGGGGTGAGATCTTGCGTGGAGCCCCAGATGGAGGGAGATTATCAGTGGTCTTGTATGGCTTCCATTCTCTAATTATTGCTCCCACAGTTGATTTCTTCACACCAAGCTGCTTGGAGTGTGACTGAGGTTGTGGACAGGTGTCTTTTATACTGATAACAAGTTCAAACAGGAGCCATTACTACAGGTAATAAGTGGAGGAGGTAGAGAAATAGAATGATAAAATGGAAAATCTATGGAGATGTTAAGGATAGATAAATAGATATTAGATAAATATAGATAGATATATATGGGATATATAAATATGAGATAGATAGATAGATAGATAGATATGGGATAGATAGATAGATAGATAGAAAGGAGATAGATAGATAGATAGATAGATAGATAGATAGATAGACAGATATGGGATAGGATAGATAGATATGAGATAGATAGATAGATATGAGATAGATAGATATGAGATAGATAGATGGATGGATAGATATGGGATAGATAGATGGATGGATGGATAGATAGATAGATAGATAGATATGAGATAGATAGATAGATAGATAGATAGATATGAGATAGATAGGAGATATGAGATAGATAGATATGAGAGAGATAGATAGATAGATATGAGATAGTTTGATAGATATACAGATAGATAGATAGATAGATATGAGATAGATAGATTGATATGAGATAGATAGATATAGATAGATAGATAGATAAATATGAGATAGATAGATAGATAGATAGATATGATGATAGATATGAATGATAGATAGATAGATAGATAGATAGATAGATATGAGATAGATAGATAGATATTAGATAGATAGATAAACACATGCAGAAGCACTCACGTTTATATTTCTGGCTCCGCAGTTTGTGGAGGTCCTTTATAATCTATGTAGTGAATGTAATGTAAACTATTTCTACGTTTATTGGGCTTTTTATGGGTTTTTGCCATACTTTTTTCTTTATTTTTCCGGGACGGGACTACGTGCCAGCAGAACTTGAAGCTGCTCTGCAGCGGTTTCTTACGTCTCACAGGGTGAAGAAGTGCTCTTTATTCTGCTAATCTTGGTACTACTATTTACAGTCTATAAACCAATGTTATACCCGCAGTAAAGCGGTATTTTGGGTTTTGTTTGGCTCTCGCAGGTTTTTATACCTTAAGCACTTTAATGTCCACCCCTGACCTATAAAATCCATGTCAGACTAATATACCCCCATTTTTTTTAAATTTATTAATGGAATAGTAGTTAGAATTTAACCCCTTAACAGCAAAGCCTATTTTTCTTTTCACGTTTGTTTTTTCCTCCCCACTTTCCCAGAGTCATAACTTTTTTATATTTTTTAACTTACATAGACACATGAGGGCTTTTATTTTGCAGGAAAAGATGTACTTTCTAATGGTGTCATTCATCGTACTACAGAATATACTGGGGAAAAAATTCTAAGTGGGGCAAAATATGATACAAATCCACAAATACCAAACCGTTATGTTTTGGTACCGTAAAAAAATTCCAAACATTTTCTATTTTTGAAATTTGCACTGCAGCACCATTTTTTGTGAACAATAGCTTTTTTGTACTAACACCTACGGACTTGAGTGAGAGGCATATTTTTCGGGCTGAAGTGTACTTTTTATTGCTGCCCGTTCGGAATGCCTGCGACATTTTTGATTAAATTTTTTCTACCAGGGGACGTGAAATGAGCAAAAAAATTTTGCCATTTGGATTTTTTTTCCTCAACGGTGTTCATCGTATAGGATAAATGATGTTATATTTTAATAGATTGGATTTTTTCGGATGCAGCGATACCAAATGTGTGTAACTTTTTTATTATTTCAGATTTTTTATTTGAACTTTTAAGATTTTTTGATTTTTTTTACACTTTATAACGTTTTTTTTTTTACTTTACCTCTGAGTCCCCCTAGGGTGCTTCGCCACTAGCGTCTTTGATAGTTTATATAGCCTAATGCATTGTAATACAATGCTTTAGGGTGTACAAAGATGGAGGTTCTTCTACTTCCTGCCCCTGGCAGGAAGTAGTATAACAGAAGACATGGCAGCGATGGAAGCCTTCACAATTTCCACAGCCCGCAATTTCGCCCCAATCTAAATGAGGAACGGTGCATGTCATTGTTTCTTATTGATTTAGATGCCGCGGCAATCTTTGCCGCGGCGTCTAAGGGTATGTTCACACAATGTTTTGGATCCGTATTGTGATCCGTTTTTTCACTAGAAGAAAAACACTTTGAAAACTGCATCCAAAAAGCATCCCAAAAACGTATCCAAAACGCAGCCGCTGATGCTTTTTTGGATGCGTTTTGCATGCGTTTTTGATGCGTTTTTCAGATCCGTTTTTCAATATATATACACAGGTTGTAGTTTGAAAAGGTAGAATCTCTAGTGTAATATGCTAAATTTACCCCTAGAGGTCTCATTTGTTCTAGAAGAACTGTTTGAACTTTAGTAACCTAATGACCTACATTTTCACTTAGAGTGGAAAGTGGTTAAGTTTTAGTGTAAGAGGATGCCTAATAGAGAGCGCTATAACTGCAAGCATTTTACATGTGTTTCCTACGAAGCCTAATAGAGCGCTATAACTGCAAGCATTTTACATGTGTTTCCTACGAAGCCTAATAGAGGGCGCTATAACTGCAAACATTTTACATGTGTTTCCTACGAAGCCTTATAGAGGGCGCTAGAACTGCAAGCATTTTAAATGTGTTTCCTACGAAGCCCAATAGAGGGCACTTCCAGCATTTTACATGTGTTTAATCTTATAAATCACTTTTTATATGTATTGAATTATATAAAAACTGTTTTTTTTAGTATAGAATGGGTGTTTATAGAAATTATAGAAGTTTTAACTAATACATTTCTAAATGTTCTAGATAAATAGTTTATTATAGAATGTTGAGTGGTTTTAGTATTATACTGAAACCACTCAACTGTCACGGGTGGGCCTGCGACCCCCGTCCCGGGTCGCAGGCACACCCGTGGTCCCCGCACGAGCGGTGCCGCTGCCCGCATGTCGGGCGGTGGGCACGCTCAACCTGCCAGCCGGGTCCCCTCTTACTTACCCAGCTGCGCTCCTGCTGCAGCTCCTGTCTCCCGGCGCGCGTCCCCGCTCTATAGGGCGTGCGCGCGCCGGCTCTGTGAAATTTAAAGGGCCAGTGCACCGGTAATTGGGTATTGCCGGTCACTGCCCTTATTTAAGCCTGCCCCTTCCTGGGGCCGTTGCCGGATCTTTAGTGCCATTTAGCCTATAGAGAAAACGTTCCAAGCCTTGTTCTGATTTACCGTGTACCGTACCATTTGTTTCCGTTCCTCTACCACGCATCTTGCCGCCTGCCCTGACCTTCTGCCTGTCCACGACCACGAACCATAGCTGCCTATCCTGACCTCCTGCCTGTCCCCGACTACGAGCCTGCCTGACAATTCTGCACCACACTACACCTCGGCTGCCTACACAAGCAAGTCACGTCAGGGGTGGCGACATGGTAGACTCCTGCCGCAGCAAGTCCATCCCGCTTTGCGGCGGGCTCTGGTGAAATCCGGGACCTACTTAGATTCCGCTCCCCGGCGTGGCTTACACCATCGCTTGCGGCGGTCCAGAGGATCCACTATCTCCGTCCGTGACATAAACATTCTATAATAAACTACCGTATATACTCGAGTATAAGCCGACCCGAGTATAAGCCGAGGCACCTACTTTTGCCCAAAAAAACGGGAAAACTTATTGACTCGAGTATAAGCCAAGGTAGAAAATGCAGCGGCTACTGGTAAATTTTAAAAATAAAAATGGATACCAATAAAATTACATAGGCAGTTTAATGTCCCCCATAGGCAACTATAGGCTGATATATGGCCCTATATGCAGGTATAGGCAGGTATATGTCCCAAAAGGCACGTATATGGCCCCATTGGCATGTGCTAGGCCGTTGTATGTCCCCCATAAGCAGATTATAGGCAGGTATATGGCCCCATACGCAGGTAATAGGCAGGTATATGGCCCCATACGCAGGTAATAGGCAGGTATATGGCCCCATAGGCAGGCATAGGGCAGGCGGTAGGCAGGTATAGGGCAGGCTGTAGGCAGGGTATAGGCTGGTATAGGGCAGGTATAGGGTCGGCTGTAGGCAGGTATAGGGCAGGTACAGGCAGCTGTAGGCAGGTATAGGCAGCTGTAGGCAGGTATAGGGCCAGCTGTAGGCAGGTATAGGCAGCTGTAGGCAAATATAGGGCAGGTATAGGGCCGGCTGTAGGCAGCTGTAGGCAGGTATAGGCAGCTGTAGGCAGGTATAGGGCCAGCTGTAGGCAGGTATAGGGCCAGCTGTAGGCAGGTATAGGGCCGGCTGTAGGCAGGTATAGGGCCAGCTGTAGGCAGGTATAGGGCCAACTGTAGGCAGGTATAGGGCAGGTAGAGGCAGCTGTAGAAAGGTATAGGGCCAGCTGTAGGCAGGTATAGGGCCAGCTGTAGGCAGGTATAGGGCAGGTATAGGCAGCTGTAGGCAGGCTGTAGGCAATAATAGGCAAAATAAAAAACAATCACTTACCTGGATCCCCGCTGCTCCATCTCCCGGGCACGCTCCTGCATCTTCTCGGCACAGGCGGGTGACATCATCAGGCCGCGCACGCAGCGTGATGACACACACTGCCTGTGCCGGAAACTCCGGACAGCTGTAAGTCTGCGACTGCCCGGAATCCACTGCGGAGCACGGAGCGCTCGCTCTCTGTTCCGCAGTGGTATCCCTTCACTTATATGCACTTCGGAGGAGTCGCATATAAGTGAAGGGATCGCGGACAGTGCCCGGGCCAGCGCAGCGCCCGGACACTGTGCGCTCACTCGGCATTCAGTTATATGCGCTCCCTGAGGAGTCGCATATAACTGAAGCATCCCTGTCGGTGCACGGGCCATCGAAGCACCCGAGCGCCAACAGTGACTTGAGTATAAGCCGAGGGGAGATTTTTCAGCACATTTTTTGTGCTGATAAACTCGGCTTATACTCGAGTATATACGGTATTTATCTAAAACATTAATAAATGTATTATTAAAAACTTCTATAATTTCTATAAACACCCATTCTATATTAAAAACTGTTTTTATTGGTTAAACCGATTTAGTGTATTAATATGACCCAAGTGCCAGGTTATGGTTATTGTGTATTTTGGTTTTGTGGTTAATTTTTTTTTTTTTTTTTTTTTGGGGGGGGGGGGGGGGCTAGCATTGTATTATGTGCAAGCGCAGAGAGTCTCAGCTTTACCTCATAATTGTATTAACTCTATTGTCTATATATAGGTTATTTGTTGATTTATATTGTGACTGATATCTTAAACTTTAATTTTTTATTCCTATGATGACATATATATTTTGTATGTTTTGTATGTTTTAAGCTGACGCTACCTTGTTTCTCTTGTGCCCAATTCTGTTTATATATTTCAAACTTTGGATAAAAATTATGTTTAACAAAAAACTGCTTTTATATAATTCAGTACATCTAAAAAGTGATTTATAAGATTAAACAGATGAAAAATGCTGGAAGTGCCCTCTATTGGGCTTCATCTGAAACACATGTAAAATGCTGTTAGCTCCCTCTATTGGGTCATTAGGTTACTAAAGTTCAAACAGTTCTCCTCGATCAAATGAGACCTCAAGGGACGATTTAGTGTATTACACTTCAAGTTTTAATCCAATTTGTTTTTCGGATGCGCTCTTCGTATCAAAAGCGCATCCAAAACGTACCTAAAAGTATGTTGCGCTTTTGGATCCGTTTTTGGGCTCCAAAAGTGCACGCCATTGTTTCCTATGGGGATTTCACTTGCGTAAAACACAAGTAGAATTGACATGTCAATTCTTAAAACGGATCTGAAAAACGCATTGAAAAGATGCAAGTAACCACACAGCAGCAATCAATCGTCTGAACGGAGATGCGTGTTTTACGTTGAAACCAATGTAAATCACACTGCACATTGTTAGATACGCTTTTTGGATCCGTTTTGGGTCCGGCTATGTAACGGGATCACGCCACAATATCGCTACAGTGCCCCTTACCAGCACTATGACGTACTCATACGTCATATGTCGGTAGGAGGTTAAATTCCAAGACAACTTAATGAATCTAATACCAATATATATTTTTTTTACTAATCGAAATTAAATACTGATGCATATTATTTTCTTCTTAACTGTTTTCTTTTCTGATTGTAGTTTTTTTTTATTTCTTTATATGGTTATGGGGGCAGCCATCTTGCCTGAGTTGCTTTTAATAGCATTTAGAGAGATGCTTTACAGCAGCTTCATGGACATAGAAGCCTGTGGACATTAGCAGACCCATTGACTTCTATAGGACAGTTTTCTGGGCATGCTCAGTGTGCAGGAAGGGAGAGGGTGAGCTGTGACATCTCCTATTGTGACTGGTGGATCCTGTGTTTTCTATACACATTGGTGTCACCTTTCAGTGTAATTCTGCCTGTGCTCATAATGAGGAGACTGCTGAAAGGTTTTTTCTACAGAAAAAGAAGTGTCAGACTATTATTAGGCCTAGTGGCCCAAGTGAAAACTGCAGGATTTCAGGATTTTTAAAAAAATATTGATACTGATAAAAAAAAAGCAACTAAAAATTGTTAAAAAATGTGTTTCACATAAAAACAGTTAAATTCCTTTACGAGAATTAACTGCAGAGATAAAATCACAAGGAATCTTTTTTTGGTGTAACACACATAGGACCACATTTTAGGGTCTGTATTATGGATCCTATCTGGTTATACTGAACCAAACTTAGACCATAGAGCCATAGTTTGTTTTGTATTGCTAGGAGTCTCACTACTTTTACATTGGTAGAACTGTGAAATTGGAACTTGTTGGTTGCAGGTCTCTGGCAACCACTTGTACAGTGGCAGATATCACCATGACCAAACAGTAGGTGTAGAATAATATTCTGTCTGGCCACCATACCTTACAAGACAGTGGTCAGGAGAACCCCATTCTATCAGTAGATGAGGGACCCAGAGGTGGGTTCTCCATTAAAGAAACATTTGTGATAATTGTCACAAAGCACTCCACGGTGCCTGCTCAGGATCGCATACATGCTTGTGTCCAATCTTGTCGCTCACAGTGACTTTCTTACCTGCCCGTCTCTCTATCTCCTACCTGCGGTGGCGTGCATGTCCCTATCTTCAAAGGTGCGCGCTGGCTCTCTTGCATGCTCCCTTGGTTTATTGGCAACATCTGAGTTAATTAGAAACACACCTGTGGATGTATTTTTTTTAAGCACACAAGAAATACACTGCTTCTGTGTGTAACATCATGGGAAAGTATAAAGAATTCAGCCAAGATATCAGGAAGAGGATTGTGGACTTGCATCCTTAGGTGCAATTATCTGATACCTGGAGGTGTCTCTTTCATATGTACAAACAATTATATGCAAGTACAAACAAGATGGGAATGTCCAGTCATCATGGAGAAAGGCGATGAGTTCTGTGTGTCAGAGATAAATATACTTTGGTCCAACATGTGCATATCAACCCAAGAACAAAAACAAAAGACCTTGTGAAGATGCTGGTGGAAGTTGGTAAGATTGTGTCATTATCCACAGTGAAATGAGTACTGTATCAACATGGGCTGAAAGGAAGAAGCCACTACTCCAAAAGAAACGTATAAAAATCAGATTGATGTTTGCAAATGCACACAGGAACAGAGACTTACATTTCTGGAGACATGTCCTGTGGTCTGACGAAACTAAAATTGAACTATTTGACTATAATGACCATCGTTACGTTTGGAGAAAAAAGGGAGAAGCTTGGAAGCTTAAGAACACCATCCCAACTGTGAAACACGGTGGTAGCAGCGTCATGTTGTGGGGTTGTTTTGCTGCAGGAGGAACTGATGCACTTCACAAAATAGATGGCATCATGAGAAAAGAAGATTATGTGGCAATACTGAAGCAACATCTCAAGACATCAGCCAGGAAGTTAAAACTTGGGCAGAAATGGGTCTTTCAAATGGACAATGACCCGAAGCTACTGCCAAACTGGTTACAAAGTGGCTTAATGATAACCAAGTCAATGTTTTGGAGTGGCCATCACAAAGCCCTGATCTCAACCCTATTGAAAATTTATGGGCAAAGCTGAAAAGGCAGGTGTGAGCAAGACGACCTACAAACATGGCTCAGGTACACCAGTTCTGTCAGGAGGAATGGGCCAAAATTCCTACCAATTATTGTGAGAAGCTTGTGGCAGGATCCAAAACGATTGACCCAAGTCCTACAGTTTAAGGGCAATGCTACCAAATACTAATGAAATGCATGGAAACTTTTGACTTTGCAGAACGTAATCAAAATACCTTAAACAATTCTCTCATTATTCTGACATTTGGCAAATATAAATCATTTTGGTTCCTAATTGACCTAAAACAGGTTTATTCTGATTTCATGTCAGATAGTGAGAAAAACCTGCACATGTGTCTTTTTATATAGTGGATGTAAACTTCTGGTATCAACTGTATATCACAGAGCTCAGCTTCTCTCCTCTATCATATAACCCTATATATCACAGAGCTCAGCTCCTCTCCTCTATCATATAACCCTATATATCACAGAGCTCAGCTTCCCTCCTCTATCATATAACCCTATATATCACAGAGCTCAGCTCCTCTATCATATAACCCTATATATCACAGAGCTCTCTCTCTCCTCTATCATATAACCCTATATATCACAGAGCTCAGCTCCTCTCCCTTATCATATAACCCTATATATCACAGAGCTCAGCTCTCTTCCTCTATCACATAACCCTCTATATCACAGAGCTCAGCTTCTCTCCTCTATCATATAACCCTATGTATCACCGATTCAGCCCCTCTCCTCTATCATATAACCCTCTATATCACAGAGCACCGCTTCTCTCCTCTATTATATAACCCTATATATCACAGAGCTCAGCTTCTCTCCTTTATCATATAACCTTATATATCACAGAGCTCAGCTTCTCTCCTCTATCATATAACCCTCTATATCATAGAGCTCAGCTTCTCTCCTCTATCATATAACCCTATATATCACAGAGCTCCGCTTCTCTCCTCTATCACATCCTGCTCTCAGATACAGCAGCATAAACCACCTGACAGCCTCACTTTAAGTCATCTTAAAGGTAGAGAACCTTCATTTTATATAAAGGGTACCTGAAATACTCTACAACGATGTTCTCTTTTTAAGTATAATGTGGTCATTTTTGAGGACTTTTTTGCTTCTGACCTAAGACTTCAAACTATCCTGCAGGTCCTTTTTAATGCAGTTATGGTACAGCTGAGTAATTTGACCCATCTTATCAAGCAATTACAATGTATTATCTATGGTTTGACATAAGACTGCAGGTAAATACACTGCATGACCTAGAGAGCAAGAAACAGTGAAATTACAAACTCATACCTGCTATGCATCCAATCTCAGAATGGACCTTCATCATTTAACAGCCCCAATCAGAAATGAAATGGAGTTTTGTAACATAAATCTATTGGGGTGTAAAGCTTTATGGTGACATGTGCCTCCCCCTAGTGGACATTTGATGTATGAGTATAAAAGATTAGTTTTAAAAATTAGAAATCTCCTCCCATTCTGTCTGCTGGTGCCATGAAATACAGCTGTAATTTCAGTGTATATCAGGGTACACAAGGCCGCTGGAATGGACTGTGTGCAATATTATTGTACAATAACCTGGCAATGGCAAATGTGAAGAATATCCATGCACTTATTCTACAGTAAAAGCATCCACTTGGTAATATATGCTACAATACAAACATATGGCTGTTTCTCTTGCCTCTAAAAACTTATATAAACTTGCATGTATGATAGATAGATAGATAGATAGATAGATAGATAGATAGATAGATAGATAGATAGATAGATAGATAGATATGGATAGATAGATAGATAGATATGAGATAGATAAAAATCACAGCACTATAATATATCAGCAAACAGTGAGGAGTGTTTTCAGTTGCATGTGATTGTTTTTGTTTTTTTATATTTTAGATAGATAATAAGTTAGTTATAAAAATAAATTTATATTAAATTCACTAATAGATATTAGATATACAGATGGTTTCATATGAGATACATAGGAGATAAAAACATTTAGATACATAGATAATCGATAAATAGATATTATGTACATGGAGAAATAGATACGAGATACACAAATAGATATGAGGTAGATGCTTAGATACATATGAGATAGATACAAAGATAAATATGAGATAGAAAGACATAAGAGAGATAGATGTAAAATAGATATAAAGGTAGACAGATATGAGCTAGGTTGATAGATATGATATACATACATACACAGATGAGAAAGATAGATGGAAAATAGAAAGGAAAACAGATATGAGATAGATAGATTTAAGCTAGATAATGTACATAGATAAATGTAAGATAAATAGATAATGTAGGTAGATAAATAAATGTGAAAATAGAAAAAAGATATGAGATATAGATAGATAGATAGATAGATAGATAGATAGATATGTGTAGCAAAAAATCCACGGCACTCCACAATGAATTGAAGCAAAATAGAGAAGTTTATCCTTCCATGCTCAATGAATGCAACGTTTCAGCTCCCTCACAGAGCCTTTGTCAAGCCTTTCTAGATAGATAGATAGATAGATAGATAGATAGATAGATAGATAGATAGATGGATAGATAGATAGATGGATGATAGATAGATAGATATGAGATAGATAGATATGAGATAGATAGATATGAGATAGATAGATAGACACAAAGGCAGACCAATAGAACAGCTGTATTTGTAAGATATGCCTTCTTTTTGTGCATAGTGGGGTTTTATCTGGGGCCCAAGCCCCGGATAAAACTGCCTAGCGACGCCCCTGGCTAAGTCTCTCATTGAGGCCTTATATAATCAAGCACATTACGACTCTGTCCGACCTCCAGTATGTACACCTCTATCATGTAACACTCATACACCTGTGCCACCCTCTACTTCTCTGTGTCTCTGTGTCTCATGTATAAATCTGTCTCTGATGTATAAAGTTGTTCCACATTTCATCGGCCACTCTTTTACAGAACATTTGTGCCTATACAGGGAAATATCACTGTAACAGTGTGCCCCCTCCAGAGACACTAGTATGCTGTAGTGCCTCTATACATGCTCTCAGTTTGTAGATAATTCATTACATTTACCTGCAGTCCTATGTAAAACCACAGATTTTGTGCCACATGACAAATCCAATGCTTTTAATCAGTGCTGTGTAAGTCCACAATTTAATGGCGTCTATTGAGTCCAGTTGTATCAGCAGCTCGCAAAGTTGTAGAGGCCGCACTGGAATCTAAATATTCTTATTTCCATCTCCCAGGTCATATTTGACCAACTGCTCCCGGCAGAAGACTCACCACTTTGTTGAGCTATTTAGGAATCAAAAAGACTGACTTAATTTAAAACAAGGGCTCTTTGTTGTAGTGGCTGAGTGGCTTGTGAAAATTTTCAGTTCTCAGTGGGTTAACCACGGTACAGGAGCACAGTCATAATTGGGCCATTTAGAGTATTTTGCATGTGAATAGTGCGTTAGTGAAGCATTACTAAGTCTGTTGTGAGTGACACGGTGATTAGAATTTAGATTAGGCAAAACACATTCTGTACTTGATAAAGTACAGTAATTAGTTCAGTCGGTGAAAGTTGATTACAAGTAAAGATAAAGTTAGAATTTTTTTTTTCGGTCCTTAATTTTAAATTTTCTTTTTTTAAATGATAAATTTGCTCTTAATATAAATGATGGGACGTGCACCTGCTTTACCCCATGTGAGAACAATTACAAGAACAATATACTCAATGCTAGGTGTAATCAAGGGACTTGTATATTATGGGTAAGTTACAACCTAGTTTGTAGCAAATAGTAAATAGATTGCAGCGTCCTGATTAACTTTATCTTATTAACCTTATTGCCGGCTCATTCGCTTGCAATTTTGTGCTCATATTGGAATTTTCTGTGGGAGAGAAAGATACACTTCCTCCTTGACTTGCATCACAATTTTCCATTCAATCTAGTATATCTAGATAAAAAGAGATCATTCCACTCAGGTCAAAATTTAACCCTTGTTATTAAGTGTAAAAAATTATAACATCCCCTCCCCCAAATAAATATTTTTTGTTACTTTTGATTAATTATTCTATTAAATATAATTAAAAAAATGCAATTTTTATTAAAATTTTATTTTTTTATTGTGTTCATAATACTATGTATTCTATTTATTTTGAATGTTACATGATAATCATTAATTTAGCTTATTTCATGATTTAATTCTATTAGTATTTTTATTACATATTTTATTTCATTTATTGTTTTCAATTTATTATTTAATTTTATTAGTATTTTTATCATATATTTTATATTTTATTTCATTTGTTTTCAATTTATTATTTAATTTTATTAGTATTTTTATTTTTTTTATATATTTTATTTCATTTGTTTTCAATTTATTATTTAATTTTATTACTATTTTATGTATTACTGTTCTTCATAAATTGTTTATTTTATTACTTTATTTTGTTAATATTTTTAGAATGTATTATTTTATCTAATTTATTATTGTTTAATCTATTACTTATTTTTATTATATTTTATTTATTTTAATTTATTATTGCTTATCTGATTGTTATATTTCATTACTATTTTTATCCTATATTATTTAAGTTCACTTGTTTTATTATTTTTTTATTATTTTATTTTGGATTTATTTCATTTTTTGTTTATTTTAAGTTAAATTAATTATTTTATGTTTTATTTCCTTTATTTTTGTTTAGCAGTTATTTTTATTACTTTTCAGTATTCCACTTATTATTGTTTATTTTAATATTTAATTGTATTATTGTTCTAATACTGAGTTTCATTTAGTAGTGCTTGTTTTATTTTTTTATATCTTTTTTTGTTTTGTTTAGTACTTAATTTTATTATTGTTATATGATTTTATTTGTTTGGTTTGCTTATTTTATTATTTCAGGTTTTTTTTTTTAAATATTCTTATTTTTCGATATATATCCCTCTTTCCCATTTTTATTTTTATTATTCTGACAATTCTGATGTAAAATTCAGCCGAGGAACAAGACCCTTAGAACACGAAAGACAAAAAAAATACGTCAACGTCTGCTGTGCCATGGACTAACATGTTTTTGGCATGTTGCCTTTTTTGTGTTTTCTGCGCCTTTAAAGCAGGCAGAGAAAGGCTGATGAATAAGGTGATTGTATGTCCCCAGCTCCTGATAGTTCAGCCAGTATCATAACCTGGTGCATCAGGCTCACCATCCTCTATTTTCTGATGCTATGTAAACTGTATACCGTTTATTGGGGTTTATGTTGTTTTTTATGCTTTTGGTTCGGTGTGAACTACAGAGGACATGTTGGCCTATGAATAAATATGGATACTTTGTTTTTATGTGTCGTTTTTAGCAAAGCCTGCTTGGAGGTGACATGGACATTGGGAATTCAGGAGCTCTCTCACCCACAAAGCCTGGCTCACAGTACTATCATTATTCAAGCAATAACTCCAGGAGGAGGCCTTTTCACAGCGGCTCAATGGGTGAGTATTATCTTTATTTTCTGCCTAGTAATAGTATCCAGTTACACTTTCAGATAAACCTTGTATCCCACAGAGACATACACGATAACAAGAGCCTTCAGATATTTCTCAGTTACCCAACGGCTCAGCTTGTATTGGCTGCTGCTTGTGTAGCTCAGCACTTATTATACCTGCGCTGCTCTAACTATTGTGCAATGTTTACATGATGAGCGTCACGCTGTGACATCACAACAATGCTGGAATATTGTGTATACGCGGGGGAAATGTGGGGTCTTTTAGACTGTCAAAAAGTCTATCCTAGAAAGAAGAATTCAGAAGAAACCTAAAAATTCCATTAATGTAATAATTGACCCAAATATGTAATACAACACTAGGGCCAATATTATTTAAAGAGCACATGGGCCATAGAAAGCTATACCAGCCCCTCCGATGATATAAATATCTTTATTTTTATATACACATACATAGATACACATATATACACACATGTGTATATATATATATATATACACATGTATGTATATATATGTATGTGTGTGTCTGCATATGTGTATATATGTGTAGGTGCATATATATAAATTATATATGTATATAATGCATGTGTGTATATATGTGTGTGTGTGTGTATATTTGTGTGTGTATATATGTGTTTCTGCATGTGTATATATGTGTATTTGCATATGTATAAATCATATATGTATATAATGCGTGTATATATATATATATATGTGTGTGTTATATATATACACATATACACACATATGTGTGTATATCTATATATGTGTCTGCATATGTGTATATATGTGTATGTGCATATATATAAATTATATATGTATATAATGCATGTGTGTATATATGTGTGTGTGTGTTATATATATATATATATATATATATATATGTGTGTGTGTGTTGAGTGTGTGTATAAATGTGTTTCTGAGGTGTTATATATATTGTGTTTATTTTTGCATATATTTTGTATAAATCATATTAAAAATGTATATAATGCGTGTTATATACATGTTATATATATATATATATATATATATATATGTGTGTGTGTTATATAAACATATACACACATATGTGTGTATATCTATATATGGTCATCATATGTATATAATGTGTATGTGCATATATATATATAAATTATATATATATATATACTACATATAATAATAGTGTGTGTATTTTATATGTGTCTGCATATGTGTATATATGTGTATGTACATATATATATAAATTATATATATAATGAGTGTGTGTGTATATATGTGTGTATATATGTATATATGTGTATATATGTGTATGCATACGTGTATATATACGTATGTGCATATATATAAATTATATATGTATATAATGTGTGTATATATGTATGTGCATATATATAAATATATATGTGTGTGTTGACATATATATGAGTGTATATGTGTGTGTGTGTATATATATGTGTGTGTGTGTGTGTGTGTACATGTGTTTGTGTATATGCATGTAGGCAGAGTAGTAGGATTTGTTATTTCATGATACATATCTCTATAACTTAGCATTTTATGATTAATTACAGAGGTGTAGAGATGATCTGTTATAGCCTAAGGATTTTCTGTAACATAAATGGGTGTATAACAAACATAACTAAATCAATATAAAATAAGCTTATAAATAAACAATATGGTAACCTAAAAGTCCCAACTCTCTAATTACCTAGTGGAATTTATAAATTATATTTTAAATTAAAAAAAGGTAGTCCCACCTTTAACCTATTATTTGGAACAAGTAAATTAAATTTTATAAGTAATAACAAAAATTGGAAATAATAATATAATAGTAAACAACTTACCAGTTTGCAACAGCCTAATAAGCGCTTTAGGAACACCAATAAGAACGCTATTAAAATAATTTCAAATGAAAAAAAAAAATTCTATGTGGTGGATCCTAGTTCTCCAGAGTTCAGGATAACATATTATTATTATTTATTTTAAAGCACCATTTATTCCAGGCGCTGTACAGTAGAGGGGGTTACATGCATGACATATGTCAAACGAATACAATGGTGACAATATCCTATAAAGCAACCAAGCTATGTGGTTAATTTATTTTTAATATTTCTATTTTTCATGTAGTTCTAAATTTGCAAGATTTGATATCCTGTAAAAAATGAACTAAAAATATTTTGTTTTTACCTTCGTGAACCAGTTATTTCGAACTTTTGATTTTTTAAAACATACAATTGCATTTTTTTAATGCACCAAGTGGCGGTATATTAAACATGTTTTATTTCTCTCTCTGACAGAGGTACAAGCAAAGAAAGTTAGAAAAGTGCCCCCGGGTTTACCCTCATCAGTGAGTACTGGTTTTCTAATTTAACTTTATTATTGACTTTTTCAAAAAACTGTGGCCTTTATGATGTATTTTATTTTTTTGGTTGACCTTAAAGGGGTCTTGTCTTTGGGCAACCCCTACTTGTTAGAATGATGCACTGACTATAAATTGATCTCAAAGTGTCTTTCAGCAGTAAAACCCAGTGATTAGCAGTAATCTGCTGGGAAACTTGGTAGGACCTGTTCAGTCCCTATGCAGTGCCACCACAGTGCAAATAAAGCATTACACAATGTCCATTCCCATCAATGGGATGTCTGTGTAATGCAGGACAGGGCAGCTCACTGTGTATATAATTTTTATTACAATATCTTGTAATGATTCTGAATTACATCCTGTATTATACTCCAGAGCTGCGCTCACTATTCTGCTGGAGGAGTCACTGTGTACCTACATTACTTATCCTGTACTGATCCTGAGTTACATCCTGTATTATACTCCAGAGCTGCACTCACTATTCTGCTGGTGCAGTCACTGTGTACATACATTACTTATCCTGTACTGATCCTGAGTTACATCCTGTATTATACTCCAGAGCTGCACTCACTATTCTGCTGGTACAGTCACTGTGTACATACATTACATTACTTATCCTGTACTGATCCTGAGTTACATCCTGTATTATACTCCAGAGCTGCACTCACTATTCTGCTGGTGCAGTCACTGTGTACATACATTACATTTCTTATCCTGTACTGATCCTGAGTTACATCCTGTATTATACTCCAGAGCTGCACTCACTATTCTGCTGGTGCAGTCACTGTACATACATTACATTACTTATCCTGTACTGATCCTGAGTTACATCCTGTATTATACTCCACAGCTGCACTCACTATTCTGCTGGCGCAGTGACTGTGTAAATACATTACTTATCCTGTACTGATACTTAGTTACATCCTGTATTATACTCCAGAGCTGCACTCACTATTCTGCTGGTGCAGTCACTGTACATACATTACTTATCCTGTACTGATCCTGAGTTACATCCTGTATTACCTCCAGAGCTGCACTCACTATTCTACTGGTGCAGTCACTGTGTACATACATTACATTACTTATCCTGCACTGATCCTGAGTCACATCCTGTATTCTACTCCAGAGCTGCACTCACTCTTCTGCTGGTGCAGTCACTTTGTACATACATTACTTATCCTGTACTGATCCTCAGTTACATCCTGTATTATACTCCAGAGCTGCGCTCACTATTCTGCTGGTGCAGTCACTGTATACATACATTACTTATCCTCTACTGATCCTGAGTTACATCCTGTATTATACTCCAGAGCTGCACTCATTATTCTGCTGGTGCAGTCACTGTGTACATACATTACTTATCCTGTAATGATCCTGTGTTACATCCTGTATTATACTCCAGAGCTGCGCTCACATATTTGCTGGTGCAGTCACTGTGTACGTAGGTACATACATTACATTACTTATCCTGTGCTGATCCTGAGCTACATCTTGTATTAAAACTCCAGAGCTGCACTCACTATTCTGCTGGTGCAGTCACTGTATACATACATTCATTATCCTGTGATGATCCTGAGTTTACATCCTGTATTATACTCCAGAGCTGCACTCACTATTCTGTGGGGCAGTCACTGTGTACATTTCATTACTTATCCTGTAATGATCCTGAGTTACATCCTGTATTATACTCCAGAGCTGCACTCACTATTCTGCTGGTGCAGTCACTGTGTACATAGTGTACATACATTACATAACTTATTCTGTACTGATCCTGAGCTACATCCTGTATTATACCCCAGAGCTGCACTCACTATTCTGCTGGTGCAGTCACTGTGTACGTAGTGTACATACATTACATTACTTATCCTGTGCTGATCCTGAGTTACATCCTGTATTATACTCCAGAGCTGCACTCACTATTCTGCTGGTGCAGTCACTGTGTACATAGTGTACATACATTACATTACTTATCCTGTACTGATCCTGTACTCACTATATATATATATATATATATATAAAATATATTATATATATATATATATAATATAATATATATAATATATATATAATATATATAATATATATATATATATATATAGTGAGTGAATCAAATAAAATGAACAGGCTTTTCTAAGGGTGCAGATCTGTGCAGGCTCTCAGCAATGGTCTTGCAAGCCCCCTTTAATCCAAGGGGCAAGAGAGTGGCGCTGGCCCTTAAAATTGTCTGTGTCTTTTTCTTCCAATAGTGAATTTTTCCAATGTACCTGAGGTTCTGTACTGTCCATATTCATCTGCATGTATGTTCTGTGCTCTCCCCATCCTCTCTGCAGCCCTTCTGTGCCAGATCTCTGACTTGTGTCAGTGAGCTACAGTGGGGGGATGCAGCACCTGAGCTGGCAGAGTTGGTATTGGCATGCCGCTTGATCTCTGCAAGCACCCTGGTATTGGTGCATGGACACAGAGGCACAAAGTTGAAGTATAGGGGTGAGGGGAACCTGCAGACCAACACTGGCATTCATTGGGATGAGGCAGTGAGAATGGTAATGCAGTGATTAAAGGGGAACCCACAGCATTCAGTGCATATGGCTGCCAGCATTTTTTTAAGAGGCTACAGTATGTGGGGAGACTATGTAAGAAGACAGGCAGCAGTGGGCTTTGGCATCTGTCTTAATTTGCTAGGTTCTCATGCCAGCCCTGTAAGAGTGAAATCACACATGCAGTTTTTGGTGGAGTTTTTGGAACTAAAGCTAGGAGAGGATCCAAGTAGAAAGGAAGGAGTTACAGGTTTTCTTCCAGTTGGGTCTACTTCTGGCTTTTGTACAACTTCATTAAAAACTGCATGCATGATTCCAACCAAAAAGCCCTGGATATGCTGACTGGCTACAGGAAGGCTGCTGAGCATTTGGTTTCTGTTCTGCTCATGGGAAGAAATGTCCATAAGACAAGCCATGTGCTATTCATAATACTAGATCCCTACTAGGTTCCTAGACCTCTTAGTCACAAGGACATGGGTGTGATGGCTATTTCAGAACCCCTTACTGCTAGGCCATTTATGGGTGCGGGTCCCATGGGTCACCGGAAAGTCTCCATGTGAAATGGAATTGAGTGTGGCCCACTGACCTTCTCCATGCAAAATGGAGAGGCGGCTATGCTTTCACGGCACTCTCCATTCATTTCACTGGGAGTTTCAAGTGCAGCCCAGCACACCACTCATGCACACTTGGGACTCCCAAAGAACAAAATGGAGAGTACTATGCAAGTACGACCTCCTCTCCATTCTGCGCAGAGAAGTTCAGTGGCCTGTTCTCAAGATAAGTATAGGTCTCACCTCTGGGAACAGAATGGTGAGTACTGTGTAAGCGGGACCCCTCTCCATTCTGCACAGAGAAGTTTTATGGCCCATCTTCAAGAAAGATGCAGCTCCTATCTCTGGGAACAGAACAAAGAGTACTGTGCAAGTGCAAACTCCTCTCCATTCTGCACTGAGAAGTTTGGTGGCCCATTCTCAAGATAGGTCTGAATCATAGCTCTGGGTACAAAATGTAGACTGCTGCCAAACTGCATCTTCCTCTTCATTCTGTACAGAGAATTTCAGTGACTTATTCTCAAGATATATGTGGGTCCAATCTCTGCAAATAGAATGGGGAGTACTGCACAAGTGAGAATTCCTCATCATTCTGCACAAAGAAATGTAGTGGCCCATTCTCAAGATAAGGACAGTTCCCACAGAATGGAGAGAGTTGTGCAACCTCCTCTCCATTCTGCACAGAGAAGTTCAGTGGCCTCTTCTCAAGATAGATGTGAATCCAACCTTTGATAACAAAATGGAGAGTACTGCTCAAGCGCAACCTCCTCTCCATTTTGCATATAGAAGTTCAGTGGCCTCTTCTCAAGATAGATGTGAATCCAGCCTTTGGGAACAGAATGGAGAGTACTGCGCTCGCGCAACCTCCACTCCATTCTGTAAAGGAGAAGTTTAGTGGCTTATTCTCTAGATAGGTGTGAATCCATCCTTTGGGAACAATATGGAGAGTACTGCGCAAGCGCAACTTCCTCTTCGTTCTGCTAAGGAGAAGTTCAGTGGCTTATTCTCCAGATAGGTGTGAATCCATCCTTTGGGATCAGAATGGAGAGTACTGAGCAAGTGCAACCTCCTCTTCATTCTGCTAAGGAGAAGTTCAGTGGCTTATTCTCAACATAGGTGTGAATCCAACCTTTGGGATCAGAATGGAGAGTACTGCGCAAGCGCACCTCCTCTATTGTGCACGGAGTTGTTTGATGGTCCAATTTAAAATAGGTGCAGGTCTCAGAGATAGGACCCCCATCTCTTAGATGTTTATGGCACATCCCATTGATATGCTATAAATGTCTGAGCTGGAAAAAAAACATTTAAGACTTTTGCATCTTATTATATTACACATGGCCTACTGTTACTATAAGGATAAAGCCCATTGTTCTTCAATCCTCATATTTACCCTTTGTACATGTGTTAAATCCTACAAAATCTAACTGTTGGTGTTAAAAATCCCCTCTAACAAAGACGGGCAAGCAGTTCGCTTACAGCCGGAGAATCCCAGGAGCCCGGCACCATGGGAGCGTGTAAATACAAGGGGAAAGCCTTTCTGCTACTTGCTACACTTACCCTCCTGATCCCCTTCACTTTGCTCTGGTCACCGCAAACAACGCTCATTAGAGGCTTCACAGAGCATACCTAATTAACACCAGAGGTGGAAAAGTTAAGAGCCGCCTTTAAAAAAAAAAAAAAAAAAATCTAGAAATAAAACAATTCCAAATTTTTCACTTGACCAAACGCCCAATTGATTAATTACAAAACAGACTAGATGCGGTGGCGGTGCTAATCTTAAGCAGGGAAAATTCTTGTATTGCACTTGGAATGGAGCCCGAAGTTCACAGCCCCATACCTGAGCAGGGGCTTTGGGATAAAATGAGCCTTCATTTCACGAGATCCTTCCCTTCTTTGTCAGCATAATGATGATTTATGGATTTGCATGTTCAAAGAGATTTGCGCAACGGATTTATTCGGAACTTTACATATATTGCAGAAAGAACATCTTTATTTTCCGGCGAGGTATGTGAGCGAGTAGTGGAGATGTGAGTGCATCAGTAGCTGCGTGCTTGATAAACCAGGTGTCAGCCTGTAGAAAACAGCTGTATCTCAATGAATTTTCCCCTCCTGCACTGTTTGGCGGCCTTAGTTATTTATTTATTTCTGCCGAGCACATTAACAATTCCAGCCCCAAGCTGACAGCCTCTACAATTGCACATTTTC
This sequence comes from Phyllomedusa bahiana, assembly GCA_025379985.1. Lineage (NCBI taxonomy): Eukaryota > Metazoa > Chordata > Amphibia > Anura > Hylidae > Phyllomedusa > Phyllomedusa bahiana. Next base: position 281,392 of record JAODAL010000361.1, on the reverse strand, counting down.
ATTACGGTTCTGCTGTGTCCGAGCAATGCAGCCTGAAAAATAAAATTGAGGATATTGATGTAGCATCAGCCACTTCATTCTTTGCATTGGTTTTTGCATTGTGTTTGAAATTTGAACAAATTCTAAATTCGAGCAAAAAATAGTAAAAATAATCAAATTAAAGGTCAAATGTTCAGATTATAGTAAAAAATAATCAGATTTTTGCTTTCAGTTTTACTTCAGTGCTGCGGCACCGCAGTCTGGACTAGGCCTCGGCAGGGGCGTAGCTATAGGAGGTGCAGAGGCAGCAGTCACTACCGGGCCTGAGGGGGCCCAAAAGCCCTTCTGCCACATAAGGAGATACCAGCATTGTCAGCGGCACATACTGGCTGGGGGGTCCACTTCACTTTTTGCACTAGGGCCCCGGGGCTTTAAAGGGGTTGTCCCACTACAAAGATTGCTTTTTATGTTAAAGATCTTCCAAAAACAAGTCACTTTGCAATATGTGTCCATTAACAGTATCCTACCTATTCCTAGATATCCTCTCTTGCATGGGCTGCATCTGCTCCTCAAGTCGCTATAGCTACAGACCTGTTCAATCTCTCATGATAGGCTTCCTGCACTGGTTGCTATAGCTACAGACCTGTTTGATCTATCCTGATAGGTTGCCAACACTGATTGCTATAGCTACAGACCTGGCTTCTACTGCAGCCTAGTGGAAGCCAGTAAACACGCCCCTGAAATCAAAGTGAAATCAAGAAAATAGGACTGAGGTATAATGAATCAACATAGAGAGACAACCCCTTTAAGTTACGCCTCTGGGCCTCAGTGACATTGAACCTTATGTATCAAAAGTGTCTAGCAGGAAAACGGTCTTTGTTGCCCATAGCAACCAATCAGAGCTCAGTTGTAATTTTGTATTCTGCTCTGGAGGAATGAAAGCTGAGCTCTGATTGGTTGCTATGGACAACAAAGTCACTCCGGCCCTCATGCATACTGATGTAGCAGAGCCGGAGTTGCCATTTGATTCTTTGTTGCTGCATTGTTTTTACATTGAGTCTGAGATTCAGATGAAACCCCTAAAAAGGTTAAATTACAGTAAAAATAATCACATTTTTGCTTCTAGTTCTATTCCAATCCTGTGGCACCGCTGACTACCCCCGCCGCGCTTGTGTCTGGGCTAGTCCTCAGTGACATTGAACCTTATGTATCAAAACTGTCTAACAGTAAGGGCATGTTCACATGACGGATTTGAATGTGGTTATGGCTACGGCTCCGACGCGGTTTCCGCGGCCAAAATCACGTCCAAATCGCGCCCAGTTTATTAACATAGTTTCCTATGGAAAACTGCGTTAATATTCACACGCCGCGGCCTTGTCGCGCATGTTTGAGAACTCTCCTGTCATTTCTTGACAGGGTGTCCTCAGCGCGCCGGCGGCGCGGTTTCCCCCCTGCCTACTAATTTGCATGGGGGCAAACCCTCGCCGCAAGCCGCGCCCCAAACCACACCCCACTTGCGCAGGGACCACGCCCAGCGCCCACGCCGCAAAAAAAAAGTTTGCGGCGAGGTTAGGACGAGGTCTGGCCGTGGGACCCGCGGCGAAAGCCGCGGCCAAACCCGCCGTGTGAACGAGGCCTAAGACTGTCCTTGTTGCCTATAGCAACCAACCAGAGCTCATAACAACCAATCAGAGCTCTGCTTTCATTGTATATACTGCTCTGAAAAAATAAAAGCTGCGCTTTGATTGGTTGTCATGGGCAACAGAGACAGTTTTACAGTTTTGATAAATGAAGCCCAAATAGGAAGACTGTCTTTGTTGCCTATAGCAACGAATCAGAGCTCGTAGCAGCAAATCAGAGCTCATAGCAACCAATCAGAGCTCGTAGCAACCAATCAGAGCTCATAGAAACCAATGAGAGCTCGTAGCAACCAATGACAGCTCATAGAAACCAATCAGAGCTCATAGCAACCAATCAGAGCTCTGCTTTAATTTCATATACTGCTCTAAAAAAATAAAAGCTGTGCTTTGATTGGTTGTTATGGGCAACAAAGACAGTCTTACAGTTTTGATAAATGAAGCCCAAACAGGAAGACTGTCTTTGTTGCCCATAGCAACCAATCAGAACTCAGCTTTTGTTTCTTGCACTGCTGTGAAAAAATGAAAGCTGAGCTCTGATTAGTTGCTATGGGTAACAAAGGCAGTCTGGCCTTCATTTATGAAAACTGTCTAAGGCTATGTTCACACGGCTTATTTTGGGACTTATTTCAGCCCGTAATTTGCGCCGTAATACGCGAATTACGGGCCGAAATACGTCCCAGTCATTACAGTAATCCACAGCTCTCATAGAGAGCTATGGATTACGTCTCCTCTCCCTGCTCGCACAATACACCGAGCGGGGAGAGAAGTGACATGTCATTTATTCATGGCGTATACGCGCCATGAATAATGAATGTCCATGGGGCCGGCGGGCTGCCGCTCCGCACCTGAGTACATGGCGTAGTTGCAGGCGAAATATGTCCCACAATTAGGCCGTGTTCACACGGCTTATTCCCGACGGATTTGTGCGGCGTATTGAGCGCACAAATCCGCCGTGAATAAGGGGCGGGGCGGGGGCGGGGCGGGGCCGGAGCGCGGCGGGGGGCGCCGCTCCCGGCCCCATAGACAATGCATTGTTTACGGCACGTACGCGCCGTAAATAATCTGCATGTCACTTTCTCCCCCCCGCGGCGGATTCGCCGAGCGGGGAGGAGCGACGGATTCCACTGTTCTGTTGCTGCCGCGGATTGGCGCCGTACTGAAGCGCAAATCCGGCGCGCAGTACGGCGCCAATACGCGGCAGAATAAGCCGTGTGAACGAGGCCTTATTGCCGTGTGAACATAGCCTCAGTAAGACTGTCCATGTTTCCCATAGCAACCAGAGTTCAGCTCCCATGTCTTATACTGATCTTGTTGCTGTGCGCTACAAGGAGAGTCGTACTAGTTTTGAAAAAAGAGGCCTACCGACTGAGTGACGCAACAGCAAGTAGATGCAATTCCTAATCGTTCAATGGCCAAACAGACACGAGCACTAGACCTGTAAGAAATATGAACAAAACCTCTGAGTCTTGTTACTTTACAACAAGGCAGAACGTGTACCTACAGCCCATGCAAGAGCTGCCAGGGGGGTATGAGCAAGATGGGAGGCTTCAACACACTTATGTAAACTTTAAAGTTTATCAGAAATGATCGATCTATGGATAGATACAGATGTAGTGACTATTATGTGAACAGGGAGTGCACACCATGGCGATAGTGTTAACGCGCTGAATGTTCATTTGCTGTGATAGATAGATAGATAGATAGATAGATAGATATATAGATAAATTCATTAATAGATATATAGATATATAGATAAAGTCATGGATAGATATATATGGGATAGATATATATAGATAGATAGATAGATAGATAGATAGATAGATAGATAGATAGATAGATAGATAGCCTATAACCTTCACTAATCTTGTCACTACTTCCTCCACAAACATGTCTGCCCCTCACCTCCTGTCTCTTTCCCCCTCCTTGAAGATTGTAAGCCCTCGCGGGTAGGGTCCTCTCTCACTCTGTCCTGCCAATTGTCATTATCCCTTATCACTGTACTCGTTATGTAATGTTATGTATGTAACCCCCTCGAATGTAGAGCGCCCTGGATTCAATGGCGCTCTAAAATACTTAATAATAATAATAATAATAATAATAATAGATAGATAGATAGATAGATAGATAGATAGATAGATAGATAGATAGATAAAGGCATAGATAGATATGGGATAGATAGATATGAGATAGATATGGGATAGATAGATAGATAGATAGATAGATAGATAGATAGATAGAGAGATAGATAGATAGATAGATAGATAGATAGATATAGACATATAGAGATAGATATAAAATAGATTGATGTGAGATAGCTGTTCTGACTGGAAACGCATACACATTAATGTATGTAAGATATGATTGACAGTTATGTACGGATGTATCAGGATAGATAAATATATTGATTAATTTCTGATAAATTGGACATGCTCAAGACTGTTAAAAATCTTATGTGAAAGTAAGGAAGAGGAATAACATTATTCCTCCTCCTCTCTCTTGTGGAGCAGAGTCCCCTTCCTCCTACCTCTTTCTTGTGCAGCAGCGTCCCCCTCCTCCTCTCTCTTGTGCAGCAGCATCCCCCTCATCCTCTCTCTTGTGCAGCAGCATCCCCCTCCTCCTGCTCTCTTGTGCAGCAGCGTCCCCCTCATCCTCTCCCTTGTGCAGCAGCTCCCCCTTCTCCTCTCTCTTGTGCAGCAGCGTCCCCCTCATCCTCTCGCTTGTGCAGCAGCATCCCCCTCATCCTCTCTCTTGTGCAGCAGCATCCCCCTCCTCCTGCTCTCTTGTGCAGCAGCGTCCCCCTCATCCTCTCTCTTGTGCAACAGCATCCCCCTCCTCCTCTCTCTTGTGCAGCAGCTCCCCACTCCTCCTCTCTCTTGTGCAGCAGCATCCCCCTCCTCCTCCTCTCTTGCGCAGCAGAGTCCCCTCCCTCCTACCTCTTTCTTGTGCAGCAGCGCCCCCATCTCCTCTCTCTTGTTCAGCAGCGTACCCTTCCTCCTCTCTCTTGTGCAGCGTCCCACTCCTCCTCTCTCTTGTGCAGCAGCGTCCCCCTCCTCCTCTCTCTTGTGCAGCAGCTCCGCCTCCTCCTCACTCTTGTGCAGCAGCTCCCCCTCCTCCTCTCTCTTGTGCAGCAGCTCCCCCTCCTCCTCTCTCTTGTGTAGCAGCATCCGCCTCCTCCTCACTCTTGTACAGCAGCGTCCCCCTCCTCCTCTCTCTTGTGCAGCAGCCTCCCCCTCCTCCTCTCTCTTGTGTAGCAGCATCTGCCTCCTCCTCTCTCATGTGCAGCAGCATCCCCTTCCTCCTCCGCTCTTGTGTAGCAGTGTCCCCTTCCTTCTACCTCTCTCCTGTTTAGCAGTGTCCCCCTCCTCCTACCTCTTTCTTGTGCAGCAGCGTCCCACATCTCCTCTCTCTTGTGCAGCAGCATCCCCCATCTCCTATCTCTTGTGCATCAGCATCCCCCTCCTCCTCTCTCTTGTGCAGCAGCGTCCCCCTCCTCCTCTCTCTTGTGCAGCAGCGCCCCCTCCTCTCTCTTGTGCTGTAGCGTCCCCCTCCTCCCCTCTCTTGTGCAGCAGCTTCCCCGCCTCCTCCTCTCTCTTGTGCAGCAGCCTCCCCCTCCTCCTCCTCTCTTTTGTACAGCAGCGTCCCCTTCCTCCTCTCTCTTGTACAGCAGCCTCCCCCTCCTCCTCCTGTCTCTTGTGCTGCAGCGTGCCCCTCCTCCTACCTCTTTCTTATGCAGCAGCATACCCTTCCTCGTCTTTCTTGTGCAGCAGCGTCCCCCTCATCTTCTCTCTTGTGCAGCAGGGTACCCTTCCTCCTCTCTCTTGTGCAGCAGCGTCCCCTCCTCCTTTCTCTTGTGCAGCAGCTCCACCCTCCTCCTCTCTCTTGTGCAGCAGCATCCCCCTCCTCCTCCTCTCTTGTGCAGCAGCATCCCCTTCCTCCTACCTCTTTCTTGTGCAAGAGTGCCCGCTACTCTCTCTTGTGCAGCAGTGTCCCCCTCCTCCTACCTCTCTCCTGAGTAACAGTGTTCCCCTCCTCCTACCTCTTTCTTGTGCAGCAGCATCCCCCATCTCCTATCTCTTGTGCAGCAGCGTCCCCCTCCTCTCTCTTGTGCAGTAGCGTCTCCCTCCTCCTCTCTCTTGTGCAGCAGCGTCCCCCTCCTCCTCTCTCTTGTGCAGCAGGGCCCCCTCCTCTCTCCTCTGCAGCATCCTCCCCCTCCTCCTCTCTCTTGTGCAGCAGCGCCCCCCTCCTCTCTCTTGTGCAGTAGCGTCCCTCTCCTTCTCTCTTGTGCAACAGCATCCCCCTCCTCCTCTCTCTTGTGCAGCAGTGTCCCCTTCCTCCTCTCTCTTGTGCAGCAGCCTCCCCCTACTCCTCCTCTCTCTTGTGCTGCAGCGTGCCCCTCCTCTCTCATTTATGTGCAGCAGTGTCCCCTCCTCCTCCTCTCTCTTGTGCAGCAGCGTCCCCTCCCCCTCTCTTATGCAGCTGTGTTCCCTCCTCCTGTCTTGTGCAGCAACTCCCCCCTCCTCCTCTCTCTTTTGCAGCAGCGACCCCCTCCTCCTGTCTCATTTTTCTGCAGCAGCTGCCCCTCCTCCTACCACTTTCTTCTGCAGCAGTTTCCCACTCCTCCTCTCTTTTATGCAGCAGCGTCCCCCTCCTCCTCTCTCTTTCTTATGCAGGAGCACCCCCCTCCTCCTCTCTCTTTCTTGTGCAGTAGCATCCCCCTCCTCCTTCTTTCTTGTGCAGCAGCGTCCCCCTCCTCCTCTTACTTTCTTATCTACTATTTGGTGTTTACATTAGATGGATCTTTTTGGTGAGAATGATCCTGCATTTGGGAAAATTCTTAAACCTGAGCTGGATATTAAAATATTTTTGGTCACAACTAGTGTTGAGCGATTTTTATCGACAAAGTTGAAATCGGCAAGGTTTTATGGTGATCGAAATCTCCAGATCATGCGATAATTAAGGTTTAAAAATCTGAGCAATCTTTAAAGATCGCCCCTTTTTGGCGCTTCCTGTAATTTTGGCGGCCAGCAAATCGATTACGAATAAGCGGGGTAATGTGTGTGCGACGTCATGACTGGGGTGTATGGTTGCGATTGGGGGGAAAAATACTGCCCTCTTTTTACATAGAACGCGTTTCCTGTTTCAGCTCGGTCTTCGGTCTCTGGGGGAAGGGCCTGTGTCTGCCTGGCCAAAAAAGCTCACGAAAATTTTCTATTTCTGCACAGAGAAAAATTACTATTACTTTGATCCTTCCAATTTAGTTTTGATTAGAGATTTGAAAATTTTAGTATTACTAGAGAATTTTAAACAGCATCTACCGCTGTTTCCGGCGGTGGGGCGGGGGGGGGGGGGGCCCCGGGGGGAAAACCCACAACCTATCTAAAAGAACATGGATAAAGTTCACAAGATTGTGTAGACATTGTAGTGGAATATCTTTTTTATTAAAATTTGCTATTGAAATATTTCCCGGGGTATTGGGCAGCCTGAACTTATTTGGAACAATCATTTCTAGTAACTGCAGTCTCTTTGTTACTCAAAACTCCCCTTTTTTTTTCTTTTACATTTCGATAGGTTTCATTTTCAATTTTTTCCCCTTACACCCCCGTGACGTTAAAAAACCACCTTGCAGTTAAATTTCAATACAGCAATCTTGTAGTCAGCACAGGTTTTTGTTGCCAAAAAACCGTTTCGTACGAAAAAATCACAGTTACGTGTTTTTTGACTTTTGCCACCCAGCATTGTTCATTGACGAAACTCCACGTAAATTTTAAAAACAGCAATTTATTTTCACCACGGTAAATTGAAAGGTGCAAAAAAAACCCGTGTATTATACGAAAACAAAAACGATACAACCCCTTTTTTCCCGGCACTTTTTAATCGGGGGTCAGCAGGTTTAATGGTCATACTGGGGTCCAGGACAGGTATAGTCAATGTCCAGTGAAAAAAAAATTGGGGTTGAAAGTCCTTTTTGCGGCATTTTTTAAAAATCTGGGGGTCATGCGGTTTGGAGCTCATGTGCTTCCAGGACAGGTATAGTCAATGTCCAGTTCAAGAAAACATGAGGGTTAAAATCTACTGCCTTCGGGCACTTTTTAATTTGGGGGTATGCGGGTTTTAAAGGGGTCAGGCGTGGTACAAGCAGGATGAAAATGGTCTGGATTTTTTTTCTGTGTTTTTTATAACCTAATGTGTTGCCTAAGATTAGCACTATCCTTTTTTGACGTTGGGTGTTAATTCAGCTTCCCCAGCCTTTTTTGGGGTGTAATAATGAAGGTGTTGTTGTCTCCCATAGACTTTAAGGTCATCCCAAAATCGATGCTCACTATAAAAAAAACTTATCATAGCGGCCGACTATCGACTATCGCCGATCTCGATAGCCAACGCAATCGCTCAACACTAGTCACAACATAAAAAAAACATACTTCTGGGTTTCTATATTAATATAGGGGAAATGTTGAATGGGCTGCCCCAGAATTCTGGCCTCAAAAAGCTGTAGTAGACCAGCTCTATAATGTTGAACAGGCATACTCCCAAATTTGCAAAATAAGTGCCTCGGTACCCCCCGGGAAGACACTTTTTTGGGACCAAAAGTTTTGGGGGGTTTTGGGGGGGTTGCACCACAATGAAGTAGACACATTTATGATTCTTTGAAAGCCAAAACTTTGGGGCAGAACAGTTAGAACAGCCAAAACCAGGGTAGCCGATTTTCATATTGGGACTAGATGGCCTGTATATATGAATTTCAGAAGAACAGGTTCATACATTCTGGGCAGTCTATACTACCTTAAACCCATTTAAACTGTCTATCAGCGCCCAAAATTTACATTTTGCCATAGTGTCATGCTTTTCGGCAACTTCTATAGCTACACCCCATTTAACGTGAGTGACGTAGGCATCAAGACAACTCCTACAATGGGAATTTCACTGAAAAATCATCTTCAGTGATTTCTTTATTATCAGGCTTGTTGTCATCTAGCTTTAAAAGGGTTGGTAAAAAAAAAAACAGTGATTTTATTCCTCTGACCCTCCAGGTCTCAGGATGAAGTCATGGGATTGTAATGTTAGAATTTAGAAAATGTCCTCTCTGGGGAACTCGCGCATAGAAAAATGTATTCATCACTGGAAAAAGAGCTGGAAAGTACTCTGCTCCGTGACATCATGTTATTAGAAAAGCACATGGGCAAACAGACAATAGGGGGGACTCGCTAAGCAACATGTGCAGCCATTTTTTTAAAAATTGCTCTAAAAAAGTGCAGAACATGTAGTGCAGTAAATTAGTTTTCATTTTTATTGACTTTTTACACTTACCTCAACGGTTTTAATGTGTAGCTCTGAAGTCATAACATGCACCAATTTTTTTCAGACCTGCGACTCTTTTTGTGGCTTGTAATGAGTCACACTGATGTCTCTCAACCCCCAATCTCTCTACTACCACCTTATTCCCCTTCTAGTGACACAAATACTGGGTTATATACACTCCAGACATGAGGAAAAAATAATGCCCAATATGAAGGCAGGTTGCTTGAGATATATTACGCCATGTACATCGCTTTTGCACTGTTATTGCAGAGTTCTAAAGTAATGTACCCTTCAGCTCTATTGAAAAACTCCCGTAATGTCTCAACCATCACACAATTACCCTTCTAGAATGGATTTCCCCAATTAAATTATGTCCTTAACACCCTTTATCCAGCAAATACTTCTTACCAAGCAAAACTTTGAGATCCATCTTAAAGAATGTAACAAACTGAGTAATTCTTGTACTTGAGGCTAAGTCCAACCTGGCCAATCCATCTGACTCCAGATGTCTTTCAGGCAATGACCCTTAAGACTAGTCATGTACGTAACAATTTTCCCAAAATGTACAAATCATCTGTTATGGTACAAAAAATTAAGGTCTGTACCCTGTAAATGAAGATGGATAATTTAGAGGTTGCTCAGCAGAGTTTTTGTGAGCAACCTGTTGAGTGCCTTGGGAATCATAAAAATTGCCTACATATTTTATGAGCACTCTTCAATAGCTTTGTTATCTAAGACCGTATGCAGTTTCTACAAATACCTTGAGCAGAAACTTCCAACCAAACCTGCAGAAAGAAAAAGTTCTCCAAATGGGTAAACAATAGAACTACACTATGAACATGTTTTATGTTGTTGTTGCTGTCATCCAAGGAGCTAGACCTCAAGGTAGACCCAAGTTCAAGCAACCTGGTTCACATATTTAGGACCATTCTCACCAAAAAGATCTAGAGCAGGGTTCCGCAACTCCATTCCTCAAGTTCCCCCCCAGAATTATGATTTCCCAAAAAGAGAGCTTTTGGGCCTAGAGAACATTAGTCTAGGACATGCTAATATTAACACTTTTAGCTCCTCTCAGTCTTAGGGCCCCCATACACATTTTGAAAAGTCCACCGAGCGTGCCGATTTTGGTGGGAATGGACAAATATCTTGGATGTATAGAGGCCTCTCAACTCTCCACCAACAAAGATGTTAGAGAAAAGAAGGATAGGGCATGTTAAATTTTAACGCCAGATCCTTTTGCACTCCCTGGAGATAAGCTGCCACCAGAGGTGTCTGGTTGTGGCTTATTTCCGTCTTCACACTAGAAATACATGCATTTTGATACCCTCTAAGGCTCTGTTCATACAGAAAATTCTGAATTAGAATCTAACCAGTAATTGAACAGTATTTTACATGTTTTTTTTAACAGTTTTCAGATTAGGCCATCCCATTGAATTGAATAGTGTAATAATCTGCCATTTTCAGAGTGAAATGGAACATGTTCAATCTTCTGTTGCAAGTATTTTTTTTTAAAAAAAACTACAGTTTTGAAATCCAGCCTGAGAAAATCCGAGCTGTGTAGGCTACACCTCTGACTTTCTATTACGGTCTATGGGGATGGTTTTGCAGTCGGATTTTGATGGTTTTGAAAATACGATTCCGCATCAATATCCGACGGTAAGACAATGCCATGTAGACATTCTGTAAGCTTAAGAACACGATTCTGTGAACAAGGGCAAGTGTCAAACGCCCGAAACGTGTTAGCCACGTGCTGTAGCTTTATTTTTTTACCCTGTGTATCGAAGATGAAATAGTGAAATAAAGATTTTCCGGTTTTTCACCTTTGCTGGATCGTTACCTTTCTCATTCATACAGCTGTTATTGTTGGATTTGTAGAAAAGGGGATCAGGCCTGGTTGATTTCATTTCACTTGCTATTAAATAGCCAGATCCTGTGGATTTCCTTTCCTAGGGAAACTGCATTGTAGTGATGCTCAAATTGTTCTCTATTTTGTCAATGCTTCACCCAAATTTTTTCTCTAAACCTAACCATGGGGTTACGTTTTGTACACATTTTTAGGAGTTCATGTACTCCCAGCATCACTTGTGGTCAAACATCATGTCTGACATCACTTCCAGTTACCATAATATAGTGGTTACCGCATATGTAATGTTAACTGGAAGTGACACTGCATTGAAAGTGGCACATGACCAGAAGCACACAAAAGCCTTTAGTTATTTCCTAAAATCCCCTAAAAAAAACCTAATACTAATTTAGGGTTAGGGTAAATTTTTTGGCAATTTTCACCATTTTCAACATTTTATTTCGGCTGACCTGAATCGAATGGCTTAGATTTGGGTTGAATTGGATATCGACCTAAATACAAGATCTTCTTTGATACTCAGATATCGGATGAAACAAAAGACAAAAAACGAAGGGGGAGGATGAGAAAAGAATGAAGGTGCTTTAGTTAGGATTATGCAACACAATACGAAGCTTCTCAATGTCTTGTGTTGAACAAGCACTGGTACAACACAGATTAAACATGTGATAAATGCAGTCCTATGCAGCCGTTTTCCATTATTACGATTCCTCTGTGCCGGGACAGATTTGAAAGGTAGAGCAAGGGTTGTGCTTAGGAATTTTGCAGCTCTTTCTAATCTGTAAAAGCTAGATCATGAACTGACGCTATAAAAATCTGGACTACGCATTTCACGTGGATCCTGAGGAAGCGTGGGAGGAACCACGTGAAACACGTAGTCCAGATTTTTCTCGTAAATTTTATGTTACTTTATGTAAATTATATGTTACTTTATGTATCTTGTATGTGTTGTGCCACAAGCTTTTTTATGCATAGTGTAGAATTGTCCAGTATTAAAAACGGTATAAACCAGAAAGAAGTTTTTTTCTCTGTATATTGGAAACTCGCATATGAATAAGTTCTGTTAAAAAATCAGCCAACACGTGGAAAATATAGCGTCAGTTCAGTGCACCATTATGCAGCTTTACCAATTTAGAAAGAGCTGCAAACTTCTGAAGCACAACCCTAGACCTAAATCTAAAGTGCAACACTATGCATTGTTTTTGAAGAGGGATATGGAGAATTGGTCCAAGTGTCATGGAAAGAAAGTTAAAGAAGAAACAAATCCCTAGTTCTTCTTGGTGGTAAAAAAAAAAAACTCAAATTCATTAAAGGGGTTGTCTCATCTCAAAGTTTCATAGGATGCATGAATGAAATAATGCTGCTTTGCTCTGTCACTTCCTGGTCAAGCTGTCTGTAATTAGCATATGAGATATCTCTGTTTATTTGTCTAGATTAAATAAATTACCTTCTCTGAGGTCCAGAGAAGCTTCTGAGCTAATGTAAACAGTAGAGTAATTAGTTTTTTGTCTGAAAGATCAGATAACACACAAGCTCTCACTGCCTGCCACAACCTGTGTGATGACATCACTCCCTGCTATCAGATAGAACAAACAGCAGGGAGGGTAGAAGGAGTACACAGGTCAGTCTCTTGGGGAACCTGAGAGCCTTCAGAAGGTGATAAAATCATTTGTAGCTCCTTAACAAAAAAAGATGAACCAAGCAATATATTTGGAAAACGTCTTCATTTAGGTTTTCCTACATTTTGAAAGATATTCTTTGTAGTGAGACAACCCCTTTAAAAGGCCTAATTTGGGTCTTCAGATCTTCTTCGAGAATCCTAGTTTCCACCCTTATCCTGCAATGAGCATTATCCTCCTTATTTTTGGATATAAAAAGGCGTTAGGTAGTTATCATTTATCTATAACAACCTCATTATAATCTTACCTGTTATTGCCAAACATTTATTTTTATTAAACTCGGCTTTGTCCTTCTACCCGAGCACAATGAGGCAAAGCAGTGAAGTCAATGATTTCAAACAGTCGTCTGTCGTGTGGAAGCTTCTCCTGAGACTCTCGCTGCACACAATGTAATACTCTTTTGCCCAAAGCCACAGTTCACACAGACGGCTGTTTTAGGATCTGTGGAGAAGCAATAATTTGAGAAATCCTAATTAGCTGTTGCAAGGTGAAAAAGTGCTGTCTGTGTATTTTGCTCGTACCTAAAGCAGTGAAGCAAATGTGACATCTTTAATTATAAGCTTGGTTGCATATCACGTTACTCCCCTCAATGTTACCTTTTTGGATTCACCATCACATTATGTGAGTTCTGTTTGCAACACTATACTTTAGCAGCTTGTAGTAACATTGCTTCCCTCCATAACAGCCGCTCCTCTTATGTATTAAACATTTTTTTTTTCCTCTAATGAAGACATAGCAGTGACTCTTATAAAGACAGTTTAATTGTGCAGCACAAGGACTTGATTTCCTTATCGGAAGAGTTGTCACTTTGCTTTCCGTCAGATGCAGGGGCTCCACATTATTCTCTTCTGTTATGTACGTTACAAATCTAGCGCACTTTACAAATCTGTGAAGTTGCTGATCTTAAGTCCAGAAACAAGCTCTGTAGAAACAATTCTTCCATCTTGGTCTTGGCCAAAGGACATGGATTGCCAAAGCAAGGGTGGAGGATTTCTGATGCAGCAAGCTGCTTCCCTAATAAATCAGTCTAAATCCCACTCTGGTCATAGTGGTTACCCCCTATGTTAACTGGAAGTGACTCTGCACTTGGAGCACAGCACCGCGGAAGAGTAAGAAAACACCTAAAAACTAGTCAAATCTCCTAACCTGATTTTAAGGTTCGGGTCAATTGTTTTTGCTGACTTTTTTTATTATGGTGGACCCGAATTGAATCGCTTAGATCTTAGTGGAATTTGACATCAACCAAAATCCAAAGTTCCTTACTGCTGCATTGTTATCAAAGAGGGAAATAGAGAATGTGGTCAAATGTCAGGGAAAGAAAGTTAAAGAAGAAAAAACATGTTGTTCTTCAGGGCCTGAATTCTTTACTGGGGCCCTATTTCGATTTTTGTTGTGGTCCCCCCTATTTGCTAGGTATGCAGGAAAAAGCTGAGTAGAAACAACCCTTATTCTTGTAGTTGCTCCATCTTGGTCTTAGCCAAAGGGCATGTGGTGGAAGGTTTTGGATGCAGCAAGCTGCCTCTTACATAGTAGTCTGAGCCCCACTCTTGCTCTGGCACTGAAAATGTAGGAGAAGGTGTAGAAAAACATGGATGGAAAAGGTGTAACTCAAAGTTCCTGGGCCCCAAAATAAAATTGACTAGTAAAGCAGTCAAAGCCCTACTCTTGCTCTTGCACTGGATGAGGAGGTGAATGAGGTATTGGGTACAACTGTTACCTTTACACCGTCTATAGCTATGCCTGTATGTCTTGGGGCATAATAGGAAATCCTGTTATAGTTTACCCTTTGGATTGCAATGCAAATAACTCAAGCATCCTGGTTCCAGTGACAACTCCACTTCTTGGCCTAGAAGGTAAAGATTCTAGTCGGCACATGTATGGCCTGTGGACATCTAGGCCAAGGAAACCTAAGATCACCTTATTTAAGAAGTTTCCTCACTGGCCTTTTTGCTGTTGTAGTCATTTCTCTTATATCGACTTTTGAGCTTGTGGACAGTGACCTTCTTTGATCTTTCCTTGGGTTGCCTGACTACACTTCTAATTACTTTATGATACTGCAAACCAGCTGTATGAATGATAATATGAAGCAAAAACATAAGTAATTATGGTGCACCCACAATGAATGTCTTATTCAGTGTCTGGTGACTATTTGACTGATGCTTCTCCAGAAGGGCTTCTCTTCTTTTTGGGGTTTCTTAGTGACTTATGACTTGTTAGGAGGCCTCCATCTTTCTTGCCCAACATCTTCTTACTTTATTTGGCTTTTTGCAATAAACTGGGTCTTCTTCATTATATACCTGCACTAGAAAAGCTTCATGGTCTTTTGTGCCTTAAGGTGGCCCTAGGTGCACCCACAAATAATAAAACCGATAGCCTATATGATTGGCTGATGTAAATCTGTTCCAGGGCAACACAGTGAAAAGGCCATAGACCACAACTCTATGCCATGTGTCAATTTGTGCCAAGACTGCATGCCAACATATGGCATGAAATTAACTATTCTTTACAACTATGAATAGATGCATTGCGGGACAGGAAGCTTCTTCCCCAACCGCCTAATGGGTCCTGCCGAAAATAAATGGGGCAGACCAATTGTCAGAATGTAAAAGGGGGCGTGAGAGCAGGTGCGCTGCGCTTACTTGGGACGTGCCCCATTTTTATGTGATTTAACGCCCCTTTTGAGATACACATAACATTAGCGGGGGAGGAGAGCAGACAGTAATTGCAGGGGCCTAGTTTTCTCATGTTTAGTCCTGTGGTAAACAATAACGGGAAAATCAAAAGGCCCGATTTAAGTAAGTTTAGATTATAGTTGAGTTGGGCACAGTTGGTAGTGCCAGTGTCAATCAATACACAACCCCTAATCTGTTCACTTCAGTGATTTGCATGTGCTAACAACTTAGGTTTTCCATTAATACATAGAAAGCATGTTTAGTATATCAGATTAAAACAAAAAAGTAAAAAAAAAAAAAAGTTTTCGGAGAGTCCCACTCTAAAAAAAGAAAAAAGAAAAAATTTGTAGCCAACAAAACAACATTCAGTAATTCCTTAATCATTTCTGGCATTGTGTAAAATGATAAGAGTAAAAAAAAAAAAAACACAAAAAAGTTCAAAACAATATTCCTATCCTTAGAGACAATGATCCATAAGTAGTTTTGGGCTATCTTAGAGGTTTCAGATTCACATAGCAATTAAGAGTGCAATATAACTTCATGGTTCTGGGTTCGGTTTCTCTTGACAGGAATTTGGCAAAGTACATTCTCAACCTGTAGCTTGGAGAGGTTTTCTGGGAACTCTCAATTATTACAAAAACAGCAAGAACTAAGACGTATGTATATAAGACCTCTTGCACAATAATTTCATGGCTTTCGATCATAACCAATTGGGTCAAACAGTTGGATCCGACAGATGGACCCAATGGACCCCTTTGACGTAGGAAGTTCCTAACAAGTATGTGAACAGAGGCTTAATACATGAAGACAATCATCTGTAGGAGGTTCCTAACACGTATGTGAACAGAAGCTTAATACATTAAGACAATTGCATTCCAACGAATAACAATACAGGATGAACTAAATGAATTAGGTGACATCTTGCCTATTTAAGCTTACAATACTTTAGAAGTGGTGGGATGAATAGGCTTGTTTGCTGGAGGCAATCCAATGTTAAAGAAGACTCTGAGCCATATAATAAGCTTTTTTAAAAATGTTTTTTGGATGAGTTAAGGTTTAGTGGATTGGCCAATGGCATAAGGGTGACATAAGAGTAGTCCAAGACATACGTTTGCGAAGTTCAGTTTTGGGCCAAGAATGTCATGGGCCAAGAGTCGACAGATTTAGAGATCAGAGGGAAACCAAGTTAGACAAGATTATGTAAGTTACAGTAGGGATTTTGAATGGTATTCTCCATGCAATGGACAGCCAGGGGAAAGTTGGACGTAGTGTCTTTCTCATGCAAAGCAAATAATTACCTGAAAGGACTCTTATGAAAATTCTAAAAATTTGCTTGCAACAGATATGTCAATACAATTGTGCCTAGAATATGTCACACAAAATTTGCGGCATTTAATTTTAGATGCATTTACTATTGGTTTTAGACATGGTTTGTGCTTCTATAGACAAGGTGGTGGGGCTTTCACGGGAGAGCTGGTGGCTTTATTTTGATGCATAGTAAGCCAACCAACAGTTTATATAAAGTATAAAATTTGTGCTGAATTTATAAAACCGTGATGAACCACTGTGATACATATACAATATCCAAGCCTGGCTTAAGCTTGCACTAAGTTTTAGATTTGATTAGTAAATCTGTCCCAATGTCCTTCCCCTCAATAATGTTCCTCACTCTAATGTCTATTAAGTTCTACTCCTTTCAGTTTTTAGGCTATTGACCATTTTGTATGGAGCTTTAACCTCTGGATGGAAGATGGAGCTTACTTTGTCATTTAGATTTGCAAGATGTTTCTTTTTGCCACATTCAGAAAGTAATATGTTTCTATTTTTTCTGTCTTTGTAACAGATTTTTTAAAAATATTTTTTGCAAGATAACTTTTTTTATATTTTAGAACTTTCGTACAATAGCTGCATATTGTATGAAAAAAGTTTCTGGACGCATATATTTTTAATATTTTTATTATTGTAGTCATTTATGGGTTTGTTTTTTGCAGGATTCATAGATTTTTTAGATCTATTTTGGGGTACATATGGATTAATAAACTTGTATCCTTATATTTTTGCTTTGTACAGATGTTTAAAAAAAAAACAAAAAACTTGTATACTTACTAGGCTGGAACAAACTCCATGATCCACTGTGGCCAATTACTAATGGCCTTGTATAATTTTTTTACTTTTTCTATTGTTAGGGGTAATAGGTAGATATTTGAACACACATTTTTTTCACCTTTTTCTTTAAAATATTTTATATTATACATTATTTGTGGTCACTACAACTCGACATTCTCACCATATAGAGGAGTCTTGGCATATAAAGCAAACATGGAACCTAATAAGTCAAGTAAGGCCTCATTTGCATCTAATTTGTTTATTAATCTAGTGTCTATGCCTGAAAAAGCTCCTCTCATAAGTTAAAGGGGTGTTCCAGGACTGATCAATGCTCAACAGTCCATCAGGGTATGAGTAAAAAATAGAAGATAAGACTTATCTACCGGACGCTCCCGTTAACTCCCGGCTGCCGGTCTGTTCATTCCGGATGTAAGTAGTGAACGCTCATTGTTCACATGACAGCTCCAGCCAATCACAGTGAACAATGTCACATGCATGTGACCTCTCTGGCCTGTAATTGGCTGCACCTGTCACGTGAACGCTCACTGCTGTAGCCCGGGATGAACGCGCCAGCAGCCGGGAGTGAATGGGAACGTCTGGAAGGTAAGTATGAGTGTTATCTTCTATCTTTACTCATACCCCGATGGACGAACGAGCATTGATCAGTCTTGGAACACCCCTTTAAACCTAGACTGTAATGGGAGTCCCACTGTGGAATTGGGCAGCACCGTGGCTCAGTGGTTAGCATGGTTTTCTTGCAAATCTGAGGTCTTGGATTCCAGTCCCACCAAGGATAACATCTGCAAGGAGTTTGTATGTTCCCATTGCATTTGCATGGGTTTCTATTGGGTACTTCAGATTTCCTCATACTCCAAAAACATTCTAGAAGTTTGATCTGGAAATTAGATTGTGAGCACCAATGTGAATGACGACAGTCTTTGTTCAGCGCTGTGCAATATAGCAGCACTATCAATGGATTAAAGAAACAAATAAATTGGTTGCCTGTTTTCACAGAAACCCTTGAATTGAATATGGTAGCCAACCATACTATTCTGTTCTTCATCTTTCATGGTATACTGGCCGGACGGAGTACAATTTTTGCCCTATAGACACATCAAGCTTGGACGTTGAGAGCTATTTCCGTGTCCTTGCTTAACATCACTAAAACATGACATGAACAAGTACACTCTTTCTCTCGCTGTGGCCCATTGTGAGGAGGGCCCAGCTCATGCTGACCACAGCCCCATTTCTTTATAGATAGGGTATGTTCACACGGCTTGACTGCGGGGCGTACAGTATGCCCTGCAATTACGCCGGGTGTTCGGGAGCTCGCGTACTTCCGCGGCCCATAGACTGTCATTGCTCGCGGCACATATGCGCCGTGATTAAATAACATGGCAATTATCTCCCCACTCGTACAATATGATCGTATTGTATACGCGGGGAGAGGAGGCGTAATCCATATTTCTATATGAGAACTGTGGATTACCGTAATGATTGAGGCGCATTACGCTCGTATTAGAGTGCAGTACGCTCTCAATACGTGGTGAAATGCGTCCCAAAATAAGTCGTGTGAACATAGCCATAGAGTAACATTTGAAGAGTTAAACTTCTACACAGACAAGACAAAAAAAGCAAACAAGAGAGAGAGAATCCTACCCATAAACTCATACACCAACAGGTAATGTGAGCAAACTGGTGCAGTACCCACTCGTCACCTGAGGTGGGGTTTCTTGATTTTACCCATCAATAGAAGTAGGATTTAAAGGGCTTGTCTCACCTTGCTGTTTCACAGAGTCACTGGCAGCTTCAGTCTCACACTGCCTGGTCAGGCTGTGGCTGGTTTAGCAGTGATTAGCTCCTCTGAGTCCTACAGTGATATAAGTGAAGGAGATTTCATCTGTAATAAACAAATTAATCTCCGAGGAGTGAAAACATTTGCTTATCAAAGATAAACAATCTAGTCTTGTTAGGCTATGTTCACACGGGTTAAAATGGGGCGCATTTCAGTCCGTATTTCGCGCCGTACTGCGCTCAAATACGGGCTGAAATACGTCCCAGTCATTACAGTAATCCACAGTTCTCATAGAGAACTATGGATTACGCCTCCTCTCTCCGCTCGTGCAATACGCCTCGGGGGTAGATAAGTTACATGTCAATTATTCACGGCGTTTACGCGCTGTGAGTAATGAATGTCTTTGGGGCCGGCAGGTGAACTTAGCCTTATAGATAAAGACCCTGCTACGTCTGACCATGGTGACGTCACTCTGTCTAATCAGGAAGGGAGATATGGCTGGTAACCTAGATAAGATCATATCGGGAGGAAAAATAGCAAATTTACATTGGATGTTTTCCTTCAAATCTTCCACAGTGCAAGGCTAGTTTCAATAGACATTTCGGGCGACATGTATGAATCCCGCCAGGTCGAGGCGCCGTTTTCCGCCAGTTTCCCGGCGGAATCTGCGCCTGATTTATGTCGGGGACGGGCCGCGCTCATACATATCATGAAAAGTCCGCCGCGACTCGCCAGTGTGTTAGGCGAAGTGCGGCGCTGCGTCTGAGATTGTCCGCCGGAGGTAGTGCGATCATACATGCGGGGAAAAGTTCTTTATTTTCGTTAGCCAAGGATCAATAGTATGGGTGCAGCGAAAATAAAGAAATAAGCATGATTTTATGTTTTGTTTTTTGTTTTTCCGTTAGCCACATATTAGTATTCGTTGTATATACACATCGGCACAACTTCTGTAGTGTTAAAATTTGATTTCAGCCATGTACACTTTTATACCAGATTGCATTAGAAAACCCATAGGAGCGTCGCTCGCTCTCCCATTGGTCCAAATTACGGCGCCTCTTTTAAATTTCGAGTCCCCATAGAACTCTATGAGAAAGCAGCTCGCGCTCTGATTGGCTAAGCTGGACGAGCCCCCGCTGCCTCAACCAATCAGCTCGTTTCTGCCTTTTTACTGTATTTTGAACTGTCCCGCCTTTGAATATGATTGGTCCATTTTTCTCCATAGGATAGAATGGGCCACTGTCGCTCCTATTCTGATTGGTCTATTCTCCTCCATAGGATATAATGGGACATTGTCGCTCCTATTCTGATTGGCTGGTTTATGCCGACCAATGAGAATAGCTTTACAAATTTGAATTACTGTCTTTCCCGGCAATTCTCTCTATGGCAATTCCCTATGTAGCGCCGGTCTCGGCGACGAACGCGTTGTTCGGGTTTTTAACTGCTTTATTTTTCAAGAAGTGTTCTGGTCTTTATCTGAGAATGTTTTACACTGTATAAAAATAATTTGTTGATTAATACTTCATGCCGCGCAGCGCTGAGCGCCGAGATTTGAGTGCGCTCATCTCTCCATAGAGTATAATGGGAGAAGTAGCTCGCGCTCTGATTGGCTGAGCTAGCCGAGACCCCGCTAGCTCAGCCAATCAGCTCTTTTCAGCATTTTTACTGTATTTTGAATTATCCCGCCCTGGATTCTGATTTGGTGTAAACTTCCCCAAGGCTAGAATGGGACTTTGTCGCTCGTATTCTGATTGGTCTAAACTTCTCCATAGCCTAGAATGGGACTTTGTCGCTCCTATTCTGATTGGCTGAGATAGCCAAGCCCCCGTTATCTCAGCCAATCAGCTGTTTTTAGCATTTTTACTGTATTTTGAATTATCCCGCCCTGGATTCTGATTGGTCTACACTTCTCCATAGGCTAGAATGGGACTTTGTCGCTCCTATTCTGATTGGCTGAGCTAGCCGAGACCCCGCTAGCTCAGCCAATCAGCTCTTTTCAGCATTTTTACTGTATTTTTAATTATCCGCCGGGGATTTGATTGGTCAATTTTTTCCCCATAGCTTTTAATGGTTCACTGTCGCTCCGATTCTGATTGGCCGGTTTCTGCCGACCAATGAGAATAGGTTTCAGATTTGAATTACTGTCTTTCCCGGCAATTTGCAATATCATATTTGTTGATATTGCGCCGTTCTAGAGTTTGGGAAAGTGATGTTTTTTTTATTATGTGTATTTTTTACGTGCAGCTCTCTTCTGACACTGTTTTTCCCCCTTTATAAAGGCATTTTTTCCTATTCATGCTCCTGCTGCACGGAGCGGAGCGCCCAGATTTCTGTCGCGATCTTCGATCTGCTTCCTCGCATGTTCCGTTCTTGCTTCACTTCGCCTCCGCCGGAGCATTTCGACCAAGTCTGCTTGTCGGAGCGGAGCGCCGAGACTTCTGTCGCGATCTTCGATCCGCTTCCTCGCATGTTCGGATCCTGCTTCACTTCGCCGCCGCCGGAGGATTTAGACCAAAAAAAACCTGGTCTGCTTGTCGGAGCTGCCGAGCGCCGCGATTTGGCGAGCCGCGATGGTACATGCCTCGGACTATACGAGCGCGCCGCGTCCCGCCCCGGAACGCCTACACCGCGCCCCACCGCGCCCACTGCCCGCCCTCTGCCCGCCCCTTCATGCGGACCGCAGCCGAAAGTGGCGAACGCTGGGTCCGACAGCGGGATTCGGGCTGGGAGGCGCAGTGTACACCAGAAAACAGGCGTAAAGCCCGTTCATACATGTCGCCCTTCCTTTTAGTATACCCCAAAGCTGGCCAAAGCCGTCTTGAAATTACCCTGTTGCTAAAAGAAGTCTCAGTTTCTGCTCTGCTCCTTACCGATGTGACTTATTGCTTGGGTGCCAATAGTTTTGCACCATGAAGATCCACTGCTCAATGCTGTACATCCCCGAACCTGGTGAGAAGTCCAGTGACTAATTGAAGGGGAACGGGGGCAAGGACTTGGTAGTTTCAAACAGAGGTTAAGCATTGTGACGGCTGTCCAGCGCCTACCTTGTCACTCCGACCTGCTTGTTTGAAGCTTCATATACTGAGGAGCACATTGCACATTGTTTTGGTCAGATTGCTTTCTCCTAGTGAGAGTTATTACAGAATATCCGGGGCCTCATTTGAGTGAATCTCCCTGTTCGTTGATAGTGAGTAGGACCCCCAGTTTACACACAGCATAGTGCATATTGGAAAATGTAGTCTATGGACGAGATATCTTTTAAAACAGGCTGAATTTAAATGGGTTTTACCAGCAAGCTGTGAGACAGCCATGCATGTGAATGAGGAGCGCGCAGTTGGGGCTATCCTCCCCATTTACTTCTATGGGAGCTTCCGTACATAGCAAAGTGCATACAGTTGGCCATCTTCAGAAGCTCCCATAGAAGCGAAAGAGGCGGGCAACCGCAAGTGCCACGCTCCTCATTCACATACATGGTCAGCTCGCAGCTTCCTGTCAAGTGGCCAGTGCAGGATTTTTTACCTCATGGTAAAATTCCTTTAAGTTGATTTCTATGCCTTGTAAAGTTATGCAAATTTTTAAATTAAAAAAAAAAAGAATTGGAAAATAAAATGCTATGTCTCATTTTGCCATAGAGAGATTATTAGGAAATGGGCTATGACATGCTAACTTTGTATTCATGCTCATTTAGTCTTCCTTGGTATTATAGTATAAAATTTATGACACACTTGACCTACTTGGAGGTCAGCAAATTACCTGGTCAGTCATAGCCCCAGCGGGCAGTACTGCCCTCCGGGGACATGTTTAATGCAGTTTGTCTGGGGCTATGAATAAGTCATCAGAATCACAAGGCAGGAATGTGAAGCAACATCTGACATGACATCCCCACCCCCAGGACCGCTGTCCTCAATTGTGACAGCTTTACACCCAGACGTATCTGTTTACATGATATATCTGACACATTGCACCCGGCCTTAAGGAAATCTCCCTGCAGGGTGTGATCCTATGCATAGGATCAACAGACAAACTGATCATGAAATTAATTGTTCCAGGTTCTAAGACAATGAAGCTATTGTCTCCAATAAGTGCGAATAAGAGCTGTCAGTACAAACACATACACTGCGAGACATGTCGGCAAAACCTGAGACTGGGGAGGAATTTGACTGGAAACAAGGTCTATCGCTTATTACTGGTCCTAATGGATGGGTTCAAACGTGGATGAAGAGTGTGCTTGAGAAAAAGGAGCTGGTTGGTGCAGTCCTGTTATGAATCCCATTGACCTGAATACACAGACTATGGCCCACTGGACAAAGTGGCCTAAAAAGGTTGGATCATAAGTTGAGTAACATAACAGATAATGTTGGAGAAAGTCAAGTCCATTATGTCCAACCAATATCTCTAGTTTTTTATCCAGAGGAAGGAGAAAACCTGTAAGAAACCTCTAATTGCTCCAAACAAGAGAAAAAATTCCTTTTTGACTCCAATATAAATCCTTGGATCATTCCCCTATTTCCAGAATTTCCCATTACCTGTAATACTATATATGTATTTTTTAAGGTATCCAAGCCCTTCGTGAACTCGTTAAATTAATCCAGCATCACAACCTCTCGTGGCAGCGGGCTCCTTAGTCCTTAGTGTCACTTCTCTTAGAGTACGTCCCACACGGCAGGGTTTTTCGTCGAATTTTCAGACGGCCTACGGATTTGGAAACCTTTGGGGAAACCAACAAGCAACCATCTCCATAGACTTTAATAGAAAATCCACCAAGTACTCTACACTGAATGAATTTTCAGCCGGATAGATTTCCAAACCACCGTCGTTCTGAAAAACTCGGAAAATGCACAATATTACGCCCGGTTTTGGGGCAGATACTGTGATAGTCAACGGTTAAGGGGGTCGGTTTAATCCGAAAACCGCGGACAGAACCGTCTGCCAAAGCCAGGTAAAAGACGATAAAATACTGTCTGGATACTTAATTAGAATCCGACCCCAATTTTGTCAGTGCCATGTGGCTGTACAAACACAATGCTATAGCAGCAGCACCCTACTAGCACTAAAAACAATCAAAAAGAACATAGGAATTTTTGGAAAAGCATTTTTGCTACTTTGAATACATGGAAGATGTTGAGGTTCTTAGTGCACTTTTTTTTAATAAAAACTGTGTAAGCCATCGCCTTACAGTAAAGAATCTTCAGTTATGGTGATGGTAAAACCTACTCTTCTTTAGCTGTAGAAGATGCCCTCTTGTCAAGGTTATAGGCCGAGAAGTAAAAAGATCATATGAGAGATCTCTGTACTTTCCTTTCACTTATTTGTATATAGTAATAAAAATTGCCCCAAATCCGTCATTTTCCCCCTGAGTAACCCCTTTACACTATGGACAGTCCCTTTTTGTTAGAGAAGTCACATGATTAGCTGATCACAAAGGGAGACATGTATGATCGGGTTTTTCACCCTTCTCCTGGCGTACAATGTACCTAACTGAGACGACTGCGATGTCTAATGCACCTAATGAATGTGTCAGGCGCATTGTTCGTAAGACTCAACACTTTCTAATGCGCCTACATGAGGGGGTGTTCTGGGGGCGTCGCACCACATTCGTAATATTAGACACATCTATGAATGTGGTCCAGCAAAACTAGGCGCATTACTGCTCGGACAGGCAGACCTATCTCAATGTGGTCTGCCTGAGCCTGAGGAGTCGAAGTGGAGCTAGATTTGCTGTAAGGGGCAAAAATGTCCAATATTTCTCAACTTACACCAGTACAATAATAAAAAGTAATTTATTATAATTATCAAACTGTATAAAATGTAATTATTTAAATTTAATGAAAAATGTGATCATATAAAATTAATATAAAAATATATAATATCCCAAAAATATAAAAATATCTCCTATAAAATGTATTTAAAGTTCATAGAATCTTAAACTAATTTTACATTAAATAACCCACTGATTTTTATATTGCACATTTTACATGAAATTTGAAATGTATTTTTGCTGCTCTCACCCTTTATTCTACATACAGCAAGAACCAGCACAGCACAGGTCTTGCTGGGATCTGTGGCCCTCCAAGCAGGTTTCTATTCACTGACATGCTATTCTAATGATTTTTATTTCCAGCCTATCTATAGCCTTTATACATGTTTGCTGCATTACTTATGCGCCTAAGTTCCATAATGCGCCAAACACACAGGCCAGGCGTGATGAACACACCATTTATGAACCCACAAAAACCACTTTCATACATCAGGCACATTATACACTGAAAACGAGACTCTACTATTCACTTCAACGCGCCTTCCTTCATACATGTCGCCCAAAGTCTTCTACTGATGCAAACAGCTGTGATCTGAGAGAGAACCAAGAAGATGGCTGCCCCAGTTGAAAGGAACCCTTACATGATGCCCATTAAAAAATGAATGGGCATAGATCAAAGGTTTTGACACTCAGTTCATCACCTTATTGAAATGAATGGGTTGTTAATGCAATGCACTATTTTACTTTTTACATTTTTTCGAAACATGCCATAGACATCCGCTTTACATTTTTGAAGAATTTAGGCCAGTAGCACAAATTGGACAGATAGAGGCACCGTAATGGATAAAATGACGGAATACGTTCTCGTTTTGGAATCAGTTTTTTTTATTATTATTATTTTTACTGATTTTCACAAAATTAATATCAATACAATGTATTGTGAATGAAAAGTGGTTTGGGATATGTGTTACAAAATATGAGACTCTCTGTAGATATACTGAACCCAAACTAGATCACCATAGAGTATAGTAATCTAGATTGGGTTCAGAGGAACTGTAAGGGCATATCCCCACGGCACCGGTTTGCGGTTTTGCACACCGTCTGAAAAACCGTCCGCAAACTAACACACCGGGCCGCTATGGAAAACTCGTGCAGCAGTCCCCACTGCACAGTCCCCACTGCACGGATTTTCCGCCCGAAAAACATTGAACATGTTCATTCTTCCGTCCAGTTTTCAGACAGAATATGAACATGTCTATGGGAACGGGGAGGCTTTTCTCCATTAATCGCGGAGAAAAGCCGCCCCCCCTCCTCCGCCGTTGCCCTAAAGGTCTCAGGTTGTGTGGTCATGATCAGCAGAAATGCATCTGTATTCCAGCCACATGAAAGCGGCGATCAATCGAGTCAAAACTGCCATGAAATTTTTTTGCAGATTTGTGCCATCAATATCAACAGCAGAATCCAGAATAAGGCAAGTGGAGGAGAGTGTTTACCAACTAAAGAGAGAGATAGCTATTAGCTAGAAAAGTTTGTGTGCAAAAGTCGGAAGATCTTCCCATAACTCTAAAATGAAGCAAAATCAAAACAGCAATGTATTTGGTAATAGTCTTCATTTACCTTTGCCTACATGTTTAAAACTAGTCACTGTGGTGACTAGTTGTCTCACTTCATTGATTCATCTTACCTCAGTCCTGTTCTTTTGGTTTCATTTTGAATTCAGGGGCGTGTTTACTGGCTTCTACTAGGCTGCAGGAGAAGCCAGGTCTGTAGCTATAGCAACCAGTGCTGGCAGCCTATCAGTAGAGATCAGGAGAGATCAAATTGGTCTGTAACTATAGCGACCTGAGGAACTGATGCAGCCCATATAAGAGGGGATATCTAGGAATAAATAGGACACTGCTAATGGGCACATATTGCAAAGTAACTTGTTTTTGCAAGATCTTTTACATAAAAAGCAATCCTTGCAGTGAGACAACCCCTTTAATTAGAGTTATGGTATATGTATGTTTCAATATACGGGGTCGCCTGCACACTAGCCGGCAGTGGAGCAGGAGCAGGCAAAGGCCATGTATACCGGGCTTGAGTATTACTCACAGAACCAAAGAGAGAAAAGAGAATTAACAGAAATATGGGATTCCAAGAGAAAGAGAGACATACTGAAGAGGATAGAGAAACAGGGAGACTGTCAGCAGGCAGAAAAGCCTAAAGGCTAATAGTCTTGAATAGTCAGTAGCCAGGTGACGGTATTATTAGGGTAGTGTGTTTGTAGGCTTTATCTTTTAGGGTGCTTTCACACAGTGCGTTTTTGATGCAGTTTTCAATGCGTTTTTGTAATGTACAGTATTAATTGCTGTGCCTTCCTACGCGAAAACGCATAAAAAAAAAAGCATAAAAAATGCACTAAAAACTAACTGTGTGATAGCACCCTTACTTGGGACCAGAATCAGAGAGGTAGAAGCAGGTGACCCTGCTGCATTGAACAGTTGCTTCAGGAAGGTGGAGGTGCATACAAGGATTGCACCCATTTGAGAGAATTGTCCCCTGGTACAAAAACATACCGTAAGAAGCTGCCAAGACCCCAAGCTATTGTGTCCCTATGGTTCTTCCCTGTTGGTGAACTATTGATCTCAGAACCACATCGGAAGGTCCAAGTCATCACCATCGCACTGCACACCTGTAAACCCAGTGGCTATGCCTCTGGCACACTAGCATCCGTGGGCTTCTGTATAATAAAATTTGTTGAAGGCCCCATACAGGAGCTTTGCCCTGATGACACCCCTGCCCTCCAGTATAGTTTACTGCAGGGGTTTCAAACTTGCTTTCACTGTAGGTCACATCAGCATTATGGTTGCCCTCAAAGGCTTGCTAGGGTGCCTGGGTACGGCTGTCAGATCTGTGTCACCGCCTGTGAGTTGCTGAACAAAGTATGTGTTGTGGTAGTCTGTGCCGCAGCTCTGAATCCAAAATGGCGCCCACCGCCTCTGTCAAGTGCTGGTTATGTCCTCTGGGGAAAGTGGAGAGTTGGTCCTTCTGCATCCAGAGCTTGTCCATCCCTGCTTGCTGCATCTAAGTTCTCCTGGGCTACATGAAATGATGGCGGCTGGCCAGACTCAGCCCACAGGCCTTGAGTATGACACATATGGTACACTGGTATAGGGATATAGTGGACAAAAACCTATGCCGCATGTTTCTTAAATAGCTATGCTATACAAAGCTCCAACCACGCTGCAAAAATATTATACTATACAGCATCAGCATTCAGTTAACTAATACCGCTATACAGTGCAACAATTATAGCAACATATAGTGACCACATAACAGCCCGGTACAAAAAAATAACCTGTCTGTAGTTGGCATTAGGATGCGTGGTGGACACAAACTTCAGCTGCTAGGAATATTAAGTGGCCCGTGTAGCTCTACTATGCTCCGGATCTCCGACAATATTGCACTAATGCTTGTTACGAGTGTGTAACCCTTTAGCTGCCACCACTTTACACCACAACCTCATTAGATGCCTTCACTAACACGACTTGTCTGCTGACAATGAGAGGTGTCTCGGCAGCCCGCTCACAGCTCTGAAGCCTATGGAAAGCCCTTTATGTAGCTGCATACATTTCGCACCTACATTCATCCACAATCTGTTGACTTGTTGAGTGTATAAGGTAGGTGCGAAAATGGATTTAAGGCTCGCAAACCATGCAACGAGTACATCACAAGTCTCTCAGAAAAAAGGAAGGGAAAAAAACTCAGGGATGTTTTTCTCACACAGCCTCGGCAGCAATCACACGAAGAGCCATAGACTGTGGCTATGCCGTACATGTGCCGTATGGTAGTGATTATTGATACAGACACAACCTGGAGTGATGAAAGAGGAGGCCAATTAATGTATCCTTGGAATGAGAGCAAGACTAACAAGTTGACTTTTCACTCCCCCTGTAGATTTGATGATAGATAGAAATAATGTAGATAAAAATAGATAGAAATTTAGATAGATATGAATGATAATAGATAGTAAAAAGGGATAGAAATAGATAGAATGATAGATAGATTAAATAAATGGGATAGGATAGTTAAAAATGAGATAGATAGTGATAGAAAAGGATAAATGGAAGATAGAATAGATAGAGATAGATAAAATAAAGATAGATAGATAGAAAAGATAAATAGATAGAAAAGGGAAAAGGGGAAATAGAAGTAGAAATATATTTTAAAAAAAAGGGGGGGGGGAAAGGCGCACAATATGAAATACCTTGATTAGATAGTATCCAAATGATAAATTTGCTCCCCTTTTTTTTATGTTGTGGTTTTATATTAAGAGGCCAACACTGTACGCTTATCTGCTCAGTTTGGAGCTTGAACC
The DNA here is from genome assembly GCA_025379985.1 of Phyllomedusa bahiana. NCBI lineage: Eukaryota > Metazoa > Chordata > Amphibia > Anura > Hylidae > Phyllomedusa > Phyllomedusa bahiana. The sequence continues at coordinate 252,249 of JAODAL010000361.1, read as the reverse complement.
TCGGCGCTTGTGACCCCCCGGCTCCCACGTGGAAGAAATCGTGGTGATTAAAAAAAAAATTAAAGGAAAATCCTAAGGTTTTTAATTTTGTTGTATTTTTTTAAGTAAAAAAACCCTTCAAAAATACAGGTCGGATTGGCCCACGGGAAATAGGGAAACCCCCCGGGGGCCCCCTGAGAGGGCAGCCCTTTGTTGTTTTTTAACTGCATATACATGTTGAAGAGAAAAAAAAGCACAGAAAAAAAGGGGAAAATTTGAAAGAGGCGAGTATGGGGGCTGTCCAGTTTTTTTAAATAGCTGGGGTTTGGGCCCCCCAAAAATAAACCCCCGAGGGGCCCCATAAAGGGCCCAAAAGGGGGGCCCCTGATAACTCCCCGTGGGCCCAAAGCACCCCGTCCGACACTGACGTAAGCCATGAGTGCATGACATTTATTATAGCGTAATGCCCGGTTTTTTTTCCTTCAACGTTTTTAGATAGATAGTTAGATAGATAGTTAAGAGATAGATAGATAGATAGATAGATAGATATGAGTTGATAGTTAAGAAAATAATAATATGAGATAGATAGATGATAGAGAAGATGGGAGGGGAGTAATAAATAGTATGAGATAGATAGATAGATAGATAGATAGAGATAGATAGTATGAGAGAATAGAAACATGAGATAGAAGATTGAGATAGATAGATATAAATGGGATAGGGGGATAATATGAGATAAAATGAAGGGATGGTAGATATATAGATAGTATGAGATAGATAGAATAGTAGATAGATATGAGATAGATAGATAAAAGGTTAGATATGGGTAGTAAAATAGATAGATATAGATAATAATAGATATGGTAGAAAAAATATGTTAGTAATTTTATGGAAAGATAGATAGAATAGATAGTTTAAAATTAAAAATGATAGATAATAAAAAAAGATAGATATGAGATAGATAATGTATGAAAATGATAGTTGATAGTAGATATGATATAGATGTAGATAATGTAAGAAGATAAATAGAAAAGATAGAAGATAGGAAAAAATTTTAGAAATAGATAGATAGATAGTTTAGAAAAAGTTGGATAATAGTAGATAGATAGATAGATAGATAGTTTGGGGGAAAAAATTGAGTTGTAATAGAAAAAATTTATAGATAATACATAGATGTATATAGATAGAGTAGATAGTGAAAGAAGAAGTTTGAATGATGAAAGATAGATGATGGAGATGGATACATTAGATAAGATGATATAGATACTAGATAGATAAATAATAGATGATATGAGATAGATAGATAGATAGAAGATAGATAGATGATAGATGATGAGAGATTGGTTTTTCTCCATCCGCTCTTTCCCCCTAAATTTACCCACAAAAAATGCGTTCCATCCCCTTTGTCTTTCTCCCGCCTTTTGACTACTGAAAACATCCTTCTTTTTGGGTTCCCATCTAACACTCTTGCTCCCTTAAAAAAATTTCTCAACTCCCCCCCTTTTCCACCTCTCCCCCTCGCTACTCCTCTGCCTCCCCCCTTCCCAAAACCCCTTTCAGGGTACCAATTCCCCAGCAAATTCATTTCAATTCAAACCCCTGCCTACAGGCTCTCCATAACCTCTCTCCTCCATACATCTCTGCCCTTAAAATCGTCAATATCCCCCCAAAAAAATCTCCGCTCCTACGGAATTTTTTCTGCTCTCCTTCATCGCCCCTCCAAAAACCTCTCCAAATTCTCCCGGGCTTCCCCACATTAAACTCACTGCCCCAACACTTCAGACTCCCCCCCTCTCACAGTTTCAAAAAAAACCTGAAACCCTTTTTCTTCGGATAGCTGTAACCAAACAAAACCCTGCTGCCCATACTCCACCACACAAAGATGTCTGCCCCTCACCTCCTGTCTCTTTCCCCCCCTTTTAGATTGTAAAACCCTCGCGGCAGGGTCCTCCTCCCCCTTTTTGTGCCCCTTGTAGTCTAATCGTTATTATTGTACTCATTTGACTTATTTGTAGTAACCCCCCCGTTGTACACCCCGGAAAACAATGGCACTTTTAAAATAAAATGATATAAAAAATATAAAAAATTTGATAGATATGAGATAGATAATATGAGATAGATGGTAGTAATTGAGATTTGATAGATAGTAGATAGATGATAGATATGAGATAATAGATATGAGATAGATAGATTGTAGATTTGATTTGAAAAAGATATGAGATAGATGATAGATAGATAAAATATGGGGAGGTAAAAGATTTGATGATGTTAGTAGAAGATAGATAGATGATAGATGATAGTTGGATAATAAAAATTGAGATATGTAACAGGTATGAGACAGATGAAAGATAGATACAAAAAAAACCTTGAAATAGATATGAGATTGATGTAAAAATAGATTCAAGATAGATCTGAGATAGACATGACATAGATAGATATGAGATAGATAGATAGATAGATAGATAGATATGAGATAGATAGATAGATAGATAGATATGAGATAGATTGATAGATAGAATTTAGATAGAAGATGATAGAAGGGTTTGAAAGATAAATAGATAGTAGATATAAATGATAAATTTGATGATATTAGATAGATAGATATTTAAAAGATAGTAGATAGATATGAGAGAGTAGATAGATTTGATAGTTGAGATAATATAATAGTTAGATATTGGTAGAAGTAGATATTGAGATGATAGATAGAGTGATGATAGTAAAATGATAGAGATAGATAGATAGTAATGATAGTATGAGATAGATAGTAGATTTAATAGTAGATAGATAGATAGTTTTTGGAAAATAAAAGATATGAGAAAAAAGATGATTGAATAGATAGATTGAGATTGGGTAGAAATAGATGATTTGATAGAATAGTAGATAGATGATAGATTGGGAATAGTAGAAAAGATAGATAGATAAAAGATAGATAGTTTAGATAGATATAGTAGTTAATATGAGATGATAGATAGATAGATTTGAGATTTGTTGTATGGGAGGTAATAGATAGATAGGGATAGATTTTATGGATGGATAGATAGATAGATATAGATGATAGATAGTTAGATAGATGTAGATGTAGATGTGATAGTGATGTAGATGGAGATGTGATAGATAGATAGTAGATAGATAGATAGATTGATTTTTGGATAGATAGATTGTTTGAGATGATGATAATATGAGATAGATGATAATAAGTAATAGATAGATATGAGATAGATAGATAGATAGATATGAGATGTAGATAGTTATAAGATGATGATAGTATGAATAGATGGATAGATAGATAGAAGATAGATAGATTGGGGTAGATAGGAAAAATAGATTTTATTTTTAAGATGATAGATAGATAGATTTTAAAAAAAAAATGAAAGATTGAATAGATAGATGAAAAAACTTGCACACCCCCAAAAGTTTTTTAAAAAAAGTGGAGCTTTATTCATATCCACAGGCAAGTTTCAGTCCTAATAGAGCCTTTTTCAAAATTTAGGAGCTGAAACGCGCCGTGGGTATGAATTTTTTTTTAAAAATTTTGTGAGTGCTGCAATTTTTTTTTAATTTATTATGATTGCTTGTGAAAAGAGTCTTAATTTGCCACCCAATTCATATTTTCTAGGGGGTGCACCTATTTTTTTTAAAAAAATAGATACATAGAAGATAGTAGATAGATAGATGATAGATAGAGATAGATAGAAATAAAATAGATAGATAGATGTCATACAATCATGTTTTAGATGTAGCAGTCGTATTACTGGTAAAATATACAAAATTTCGTATGCCTTTTCCGACATGCGGGAAAAACAGGGGGGGCCTTATCATCGTGGAGCCTGAGTCAGAAGTGTGAGTACACTTTAAAAATTAATTATGGTAAAAAGCTGATAGGCCTCAAATTAAAACTTATTGTACTCTACTTTAATAGCTTTTGAGGTTTGCCCGTGTTCTGCTTCCAGATTTCTGTTGAAGTAGAAGGGGGCTGTCCAGACTACAAAGACACTGACCATGTTGTCTGGACTATCTTGCTCCAAGGAGACCATGTAGACTACAAAATGAGATATCAGCCTTGTCTTCGGCCTGGTTAACTGCTGTGTCATAGCACCCGAAACCAAAGGGGCTGATTTTATCAAAAGGGACTTCGGGCACTGTTGGTGTTTGTAAAAGGCAAACAGCAGTGATAGTAGTACTCTGTCACCACAGCCGATAGCTGTAGAGCACTAACTAAATCAGGGGCGTAACTTGAAGCTCCGTGGCCCCAATGCAAAAAGATAAATCGGGCACCCGAACTATTATTTGCTAATTATAATACTGGTGACTTCCATGCTTCATCCCAACTCTCCCCTTTTTGGCGGGGGGGGGGCCCCTATTTTGGGATCCCCCCCCGCCCCCCCCGGGGGGTTGGCATTCCCCCCGCCGCCAGCGGCGGGGGGGGCTCTTTTTAAAAGGCCGCGGCAAGAGTAGCGCTGTGGCTACTCTGGCGCGCCGGGCCGCCCTCAGGGGGGTGAAGCGGCCGCTGCGCCCCCCTTCACCCGCCGGAGTCTCGCGTGCAGGGGGGGGGGGGGGATCGCTCCCTCCTCCTCCTCCCCCCGTAGTCGGCACCGGTTGTGTGCCCTACATACAGGCCCGGGGGCAGGGGGGAAATGAGCGCAGCTGCAGGGAGTGACCGGGGGCTGCTTCCTTCCCCCCGCCGCTGAGGGGATCGTCCGGAGCGGCCGTGCTGCGGAGCCTGGTGAGGTAATGGGTTTTATTTTTTTTTTTTTTTTAGCTATATGGGGGGGTCTGCCTGGCCAAAAAATGGGGGGTCTGCCTGGCAACAAAAGGGGGACTACCTGGCAACAAGGGGGGGCATTACCTGGCAACAATGGGGGCACTACCTGGGAACAATGGGGGCATCTACTGGAACGAGGGGGCACTTTCCTGGCTAACAAGATGGGGGCACTCCTGGCAAAAGAGGGGGCATCTACCTTTGGCAACAGAGGGGGAAGACCGGCAACAGGGGGAAAATCTACCCGGCAACAGGGGGGACTCTAAAACCCGGCAACGAGGGGGCAAGACCTGGAAAAAAAAAGGGGACATCTACCCGGCAACAGGGGCACTCTGGCAACAGGGGACATCTAAACCGGCAACAAGGGGGCACACCTGGCAACAGGGGGGCACTCCTGGCAAACAATGGGGCACTACTGGCACAAGGGGGCACCCACCTGGTAACAAAGGGGGGCACCTACTGGCTACAGAGGGGCTCTACTTGGCTTTTCAAGGGGATTTTACCTGCCCCTTTAAAGGGGGGCCCACCTGTTATAGGGGGGTTATACCTGGCTTTCTTCCAAAGCGTTATCAGTTGGGGGGAGTGGGGGGTGGCTTTTTGAAGGGGCGGGCATCCGAAAGATGGGCGTGTCCATGCAAATTTTTGCCGCGGCGCACTATGCGCACCGCCGTCTAAAATCTCCTGCTTTTTCATTTTCAAAAGTTGGCAACTATGCTTCCTATGTGACAGGAGGGCTTTTGGGCCCCCTCAGACTGCAGGGCCCAGTAGCGACTGCTACCTCTGCTACCTATAGCTACACCCCTGAGATAAATGGGTGAGGCTTTGACAACTACTGCTGCCTATTTAGGAACTTGCAGCAGTGGTTGACTTTTCTGGCAGCCTCAGATTCACTTTAAATGTAGGACCCCTAAAAAAACAAAAACAAGTGTTTTTAGCACATACGTAACAAAATATATTTCATAATCACCTGTCACATTATCAGAGAAGCTGACTGTTTGTTAAGATGTTCACACTTGAGATCTGGTTGGTTTTTTTTTTTTAATCCTTAGCCCTGCAGAGCCATGGAAGAACATCAACGGTGGCTACTAGCTCCACAGAAATTTGAGGTTTTCCAGCTGTTACAGCTTCAGACTACAACTCCCAGCATGCCCTGACTTACAGCCCCCAGGCCCACAGACTGTAAGGGCCAGGCTGAGGGTTGCTGTTTTCGAAAAGCCACAGGTTTGACCACTTTGGTGACTCATTTTGTCCACCAATTTTTGTAGATGGGGATCAGTGATTTGTACACTCTATGCAGTCACTGCTGCAAAACAAAACAAGAAAAAAAAAGCTAAAATGCACTTAATCTGTAATTTACATAATCACCCATATGAATTCATTCTAAAGACTAGTTTGCAAGCGACAGCTCTAACCTGCCCTGTCTGATGTCAGACGCTAAGCAGCGCTGGGTCTGGAGAGACCAGCTGAGATTACCAGCTGCCGCAAGTCTCTTCACTTCCAGTCCCAGATCCCGTAATTGTTTCCCTATGTAACCAGTAATTAATAAACTAGATTGCTGTAAATTAAACATTAGGATCGTTCCGGCATATCTATACGTTCCATCGCATGCAAGGGATAGTCTATGCACTGAGTGTCGGGGAGCGGCTCAGCCACTCAAGGAGTAGTCAGTACCCTTTAGAGCAGGCATCCTCAAACTGCGGCCCTACAGCTGTTGGGAAACTACAACACCCATCATTCCCACTGTTCTAGATTATATAAATGCATGATGGGAGTTGTAGTTTCCCAACAGCTGGAGGGCCGCAGTTTGAGGATGCCTGCTTTAGAGGGTAGGTTCAATGCATCCAAAATGGAAAATAGAAGCACTTTGCGAATAGTCTCTGACCATTTTGGGAGACATGTATGAATCAAATGCGTCGAAGTTCATTTTCTCATCTATTTTCCAGTGTATAATGCACCTGAATGTATGAAAGTGGTTTTTGTGCGTTCATAAATGGAGTCTAAAGTTCATCGCTCCTCGCCTGTGTGTTTGGCGCATTACGGAACTTAGGCGCATTAGTAATGCCCCAAACATATATAAAGGCTAAAGATAGGCTGGAAATAGAGAAAAGTCACCAGAATATCATGTCAGTGAATAGAAACTATGGTAGTGATCCTGCTTGGAGGACCACAGGTCCCAGCAATACCTGTGCTGTGCAGGCTCCTGTATGTATAATAAAGGGTGAGAGCAGCAAAAATTAATTTCAAATTGAATGTAGTAAAAATTAGAAATTTAAAAATTTGAACATCATCATCACTGGGTTAAATACGGTAAAATTAGTTTTAGAGTCTTTTAATTTGAAATACATTTTATAGGAGCTATTTCTATAGTTTTGGGACATTATATATGTTTATATTATTTTTATATGATAAAAAATTTTTATTAAATTTAAATAATTCCATTTTCTATAGTTTGCTAATTATCAGAAATTACTTTTTATTATTGTACTGGTGGAAGTTGAGAAATATTGGACATTTTTGCCGCTTACAGCAAATCTAGGTCCACTTCGACTCCTCAGGCAGACCACATTGAGATAGATCTCCCTGTCGGAGCAGTAATGCACCTGGTTTTGCAGAACCACATTCATAGATGTGTAAAATATTACGAGTGTGGTGCAACACCCCCAGAACGCCCCCAGAACCACCCCTCATGTTAGGTGCATTAGAAAGTGTTGAATCTTACGAACAATGTGCCTAACACATTCATTAGGCGCATTAGAGATTGTAGCCGCTCACTTAGGTGCATTTTATGCCAGAAAAGTGTGAAAAATCCTTTCATACGTGTCGCCCTTTGTGTATACAACTCCTAGGCAAACCTATGTGCCTGCACATCCTGTACGAACTGATCCTGATTCATACTCTCTATTTCTTACCTTTCCTTGGTTAGAATTAGGAGAGGAATGTCACCTTGAGATCAGACTACACACACAATTTTTTTGTGGTCTGTTACCATGGAGACACATAGCTCTGCATGGGAGCTGTATGAATTAAAGGTAGGAGATATTTAATCAAGAGAGTTTGCACAGTTGCTGATTTTGCATTGTAGATGCGTGGGAACAGATGCAAAGGAATTGCCTGTCATGGTCGTCTATTCTTCTAATTTAGAAAAGTCTGCTTTCATGTTTTTTTGTTTTTTTTTTACGTGGTTATGGCTGCAGGATCTCATGCTATTTCTATAGAGTGTAGGGTGGTAATGTCATGGTGATATTAGTCTGAGGAGACTTCTATAATTCTGATTGTTGTGGTGTGTATAAAGTATCCGTTAAAAGTTTGGTCTATGTTTTTTTTTTGTTTTTTTTTTCTTCTGTGGCCACGGCTAGGTCTAATGGGTATGGAGTGATAATATGGTGGTGATAGTAGTCTAAAGATATTTCTGTAATTCTCTTAGTTGTTGTGCATATACTGTACTAGGTAAAATTGGCTCATACCTTTTTATTTTATGTTTAGTTTTTTTGTGGCCACAGCCAGGGCTGCCATCAGTCATCTATTAATCGTCTCAGGGCCCCATCAGCCAAATCAAATGGTACTGCCACCCATTACTAGTTCCTATTTTTTAACATATTAGTGAGCCCCTTTTTGATTAGGGCTCCCTGACATGAGTACTGCCCTATTGGCACCCCTGACCATGGCTGTTTGGTCTAGTACTAGTTCTAAAAGGAATGGAGTGGTAATATGGAGGAGATATTATTCTGAGGAGATATCTAAACTTTTGTTTGTTGTGGTGTATACACAGTAGCAGGTAAAAGTTTGGTCATGTTATGGGGGGCTTCTTAAGACCCTCCTTAACCTACTTGTGCGGTATCCAAATTAATCAATAATCCATAATTAAGACATATGCAAATGAATGAAAAGAGAAAAAAAAAAAAAAAGAAAAAAGCCAGCTCACCGCATCAATGATTAGAAGCTGCATGGCTATACTCTGGGAGTGTGTTGAAACAATTCTAGGCAAAAGAACGCCAGCAACAATCAGTATCCATAAACAAGTAATCCTTTAATGGTGCCAGAAGATGATACACAACGTGGTAATTGCACAGGTGACAAAATGCTGACGCGTTTCGAGCCATTATTGACTCTTAGTCATGACTAAGACTATGACTAAGAGCCAATACTGGCTTGAAACGCGTCAGCATTTCTTCACCTGTGCGAGTGCCACGTTGTGTGTCATGTTTTGGCCCCATTAAAGGGTTGTTCGTTTATGGACACTGAGCGCTGCTGGCATTCTTTTGCCTAAAAGTTTGGTCATGCCTTTTCATTCTATGGTTTTTCTTGCTTTGTTTCTTTTTGTGGCTATATGGTCTAGTACTAGGTCTGAACGGCTGAAGGGTATGGAGTGGTAATATGGCAGTGATATTAGTCTAAGGAGTTTTCTGTACGTCTCTTAGTTGTTGTGTATACAGCCAGTCTCCGACTTACAACGTTCCGACATACATCTGTCCCCTAGTTACAAACGGAGACTTATGGGGCATGCTGCCACTTGTAGTTCAATGTTCCATAGCAAACAGTAGCTGTGGAACTACAAGTTCCAGCATTCCACAGCAGCACATAAGATGAAAATGAGGTGAAATCTTTTTAACAGAGACACAGACAGCAAAACAAATGTAAAAACCTCTCCCTGCACTACCCAAAGCTTAAAAAAACCTTTTTGTGCTGGAGTTACATTTAATAAATATACCTGTTCTGACTTACATACAAATTCACCTTAAGATCAAACCTAAAGTCCCTATCCCGTTCGTAACCCGGAGACTGCCTGTACACAGTACAAGGTAAAAGTTTGGTCACACTTTTTTATGGTTTTTCTATTTTTTTTTTATGGCTATGGCTGTTTGGTCTAGTACTAGTTCTAAGAAGAATAGGGTGGTAATATGGTATTGATATTAGTCTGAGGAGATATCTGAACTTCTGTTTGTTGTAGTGTATATACAGTACCAGGTAAAAGTTTTAGGGCCACATGTATGAACTGGATTAGGTCTAAAACTCACTCTTTTGCCCATAGTTACCTATGGGCAAAAGAGTGAGTTTGATACCGAAACAGGTTCATACATGTGGCCCTGAATTTTTTGGTTTTTCTTGTTTTTATTTCTGTGACTACGGCTGTTTGGTTTAGTACTAGTTTTCAATGGTGTGACGTGGGAACATGGCAGTGATATTAGTCTGAGGAGATTTCTGTACTCCTGTTTGTTGTTGTGTATATACAGTGCTGATTGAGAATTCGAGCACACCTTCTCATTCTATAGCTTTTCTTCGTATATTTTTTTTTTTCTTGTCCATGTTGTAGGTTCTTAATAAACACATGAAAACCATGAAGGACACATATAGGATTAAGTAGTTAACCAGGATTGGTTTTATATTTTAGTACCTTCGAAGTAAATCCTTTTCGTTTTGATGACCACTTTGCACACTCTTGACCTTCTCTCATTCAGCTTCTTGAGGTCATCACCTGGAATGGCTTTCCAACAGTCTTGAAGGAGTCTCCAGAGGTGCTGAGCACTTGTTGGCTACTTTTCCTTCACTTTGCAGTCCAACTCATCCAATCCATCTCAATTGGTGTAGGTTTGGTGATTGTGGAGGCCATGTCATCAGACGCAGAACTCCATCACTCTCCCTCTGGGTCAGATAGCCCTTACATTGCCTGCAGGTGTGTTTGGGGTCATTGTCCTCTTGAAAGACAAATGATGGTCCCACTAAGCGCAAACCAGATGGGATGACATGTCGCTGCTCCTGGTAGCCATGCTGGTTAAATGTGCCTTGGATTATGAATAACTCATCAACATAGTCACCAGCAGAGGACCCCCACCACCATCACACCTCCTCCTCCATTCTTCATGGTGGGACCACACGTATAGAAACCATCTACTCCCCTTTTCAGTATCTCACAAACAAATGGCAACTTCAATTAGTGACTCATTAGACCAAAATATACATTTCCACTGGTCTAATGTCCATTCCTTGTGTTTCACGTCTCAAGAAACTCTCTTCTTACTCTTGTCCCACAGTAGAGACTTTTTGAAGCAGTTTGACCATAAAGGTCTGACTCTCGTAGTCTCCTTTGAATAACTGATGTTGAAATGTGTCTGGTTATTGACTTCTGCAGCATTTATAAGGTTTATCTCACTACAAAGATTGGCTCTTGAAGACCATTACCAAATACATTGCTGTATTTATTTTGCTTTGTTGAGGAGATAAGAGATTTTATGTCTTCTAAGTGCCCACAAGTTTCTCTTGATTACCAACCATCTTCTCTCTCCTCTCTCTTATCTCTCTCTTATCGATGGTGGTGTCACTCCCTGCTGTGTGTATTCTCTAGGAATGGAGCTTTGTTTGTTTAAGATAAGAACATATTTTCACTCTTTAGGGCTCTGTAGTCTTCTGTACTACAGATTGTACATCTCCTGCAGTCATTTCACTATAACAGGCTCAGTTACAAATATTTTGCGGCGTACTGCGCTCTAATACGAGCGAAATGCGCCCCATAATTACGGTAATCCACAGTTCTCATAGAGAACTATTGATTACGCCTCCTCTTCCCACTCGTACAATACGATCGTATTGCACGTGCGGGGAGATAAGTGACATGTCACTTATTCGCGCCGCGAGTAATGACAGTCTATGGGGCATACTGTACGCCCCGCAATTAGGCCGTGTGAACATACTCTTAAACACTGCCGCCATCTTCCTGCAGCATCGCTCCTCGTCAGCCTCCTGCTGGCCTGAGTGCATTCAGATTATAAAATGCACCTTTATTATCCCCCAAATTTTGGGGGGAAAAAGTGCGTCTTATATTACAAAAAATACGGTAATATTGTTAGAGACAAATGTTGGCTGTCTCTGATCATGGTGATATTGCTCTCTGTCTAATCAGGAGGTGAGAAATGGATGGGAATTTAGACACTTGTGTGCACTCAGAGCAGATAAAATCTCCAAACCAAGGTAATAGCAAAAGAGCAATGTATTTGTTAATAGGGCTAAGCACTGTATGGCACTTTATACCAATCCTACCCAACAAAGTAGATGGTCTCCAATATATCAGGAAGGCAAGAAATTCCACAAATTCAGTCTGAAAAGTTAAACCTGTTAATTGAAATTATTTCACGTGACTACCTTATGAAGCTGACTGAGAGAATAGCAAAAGCATGCAAAGGAAAGTGGGGCTACTTGGATAAATCTAAAATATAAAACATATTCTGGTTGGTTTTATACTTAAAATGGTTTTCTCACCACACTGATTAGTTTTAAACATGTAGGCAAAGGTAACTTTATTACCAAATACATTGCTGTTCTGATTTTGCTTCCCTTCAGAGCTAGATCAGTTAGATCACTTAAGTCCTGTTTGTTTACACAGGCTTCCCAAGTTACTAACCACCTCTCTCTCCTCTCTCTGTGTTGTGTGATCTAGCAGCATTGGCCCTGATAGTGACATCACTCCCTGCTGTGTTTTATCAGCAGCACAGGATCTTGTTTATCTTTTTTTATTGACAAACTTTAACCCTTTAGAGCTCTGTAGCCTTGTGTCCTGCTGTTAAAACCCCTCCATCACCAATGTCCCTTTAACAGGCTCAGCAAGGAATAGCAAAGCTGAAATGTCAGTCACTGCTGTAGAACCACACACAGCCAGAAGTCTGAGTTTGAAGCTGGCTGTGAAGAGCAGGATCATACTGTGTGGCCTGGACTCCATCCCCAGCACCCCCTGACGATCGGCTACAACGATGATCTTCAGAGGGTGCAGGGAATGGAGTCTAGTAACGTCACGTTCTGTGTAGTGTTTCCATATATGTCCATAACTTTTATGTCTTCAAAATAAAACAGAAAAAAAAAACAAGAAAAAACATGGAATGAAACATCGCGTCCAAACTTCTGACTGGCATTTATAAGAAGGGTTATTTCTGTCCAGTGCCCACATTCTCCCCTACTTACAGGTAGTCCCCGACTTACACCATTCCGACTTACATCTGTCCCCTAGTTACAAATGGGGCATGCTGGCACTTGTAGTTCCATGTTCCACAGCAGATAGTAGCTGTGGAACAATAAGTTCCAGCATGCCACAGCAGCACATGAGGTGAAATCTTCTTAACACACATGGCAAAACAAATTCTCTGCACTATCCAAAGCTGTTCCGACTTACATACAAATTCAACTTAAGAACAAATTTACAGTCCCTATCCCGTCCTTCACCCGGGGACTGCCTGTATTTGGTAAGGACTGGTTATGTAGAAAATACACAGGAACTTATACAGGATTAAGCAGAACTGATACAGTGCCGCTACAATGTTCTTTATGGAAACATATGGACGGTGTATAAGTGCGACTCTTAATATTTATGGGCATATTGCTCGCATTGCAGGCCTCGACCTGAAAAAATTGCAAATTACACCTTTTTATGTAAATATGTCCCACTTCTTTCATTGAACAGTCTTGCAAAAGGAGAACGGTTGAGAGCTCTGCCATACAGGGTGCCATATGCTACCTATTTTTCCTACAGTCGTGTGTATAAGTCATAAAAAAATAACCAATTAGAAAAGAACAAGTTAACTTGTCCATGAGATGACTGAAGGCCCAAGAGGGTGATCTTCCAAACCTGTCCTGAAAGGAATAAATTGCATTGCTGCACCATGTACTATAGTACTGCAGTCTTGGTAAGTAGCCTAAATATTGGACAGATAGATAGATAGATAGATAGATAGATAGATAGATAGATAGATATGAGATAGATAGATATGGGATAGATAGATATGAGATAGATAGATAGATAGATAGATAGATAGATAGATAGATAGATAGATAGATAGATAGATAGATATGGGATAGATAGATATGAGATAGATAGATAGATAGATAGATGGATAGATAGATAGATAGATAGATATGAGATAGATAGATAGATAGATAGATAGATAGATAGATATGAGATAGATAGATAGATAGATAGATATGGGATAGATAGATAGATAGATAGATAGATAGATAGATAGATATGAGATAGATAGATAGATAGATAGATCGATATGAGATAGATAGATAGATAGATAGATAGACAGATAGACAGATAGATAGATATGAGATAGATAGATAGATAGATAGATAGATAGATATGAGATAAAGACATTTCAGATAGGCAGGTATATGTGAGATAAATATGAGGCAGGTGAATAGATAAATAGATATTAAGACACAATGATAGATGCGGATAAGATAAAAATTATACATGAATTAATAGGTAGAAATTAGATAGATGTATAAATTATATTATTAGTTATAGATGGATAGATAATAGTTATTCAAAAATAATGATGTGGGATTCCTCGGGGATATCTTATGTTCAAGCATAACATTTCTTAATAAATATGTGATAGATAAATAGATATAAGACAGATATTAGCTAGCTAGATAGATATGAGATAAACAGATGGATATGAGATAGATAGATAGATAGATAGATAGATAGATAGATAGATATGGATACTGGATATAGATAGATAGATATGGATACTGGATATAGATAGATAGATAGATAGATAGATAGATTTGGGATGGATAGATAGATAGATAGATATGGGATAGATAGATATGGGATAGATAGATAGATAGATAGATATGAGATAGATAGATAGATAGATAGATAGATAGATAGATAGATAGATAGATAGATAGATATGAGAGAGATAGATATGAGAGAGATAGATAGATATGAGATAGATAGATAGATAGATAGATAGATATGAGATAGATAGATATGAGATAGATAGATATGAGATAGATAGATAGATAGATAGATATGAGATAGATAGATAGATAGATAGATAGATAGATAGATAGATAGATAGATAGATAGATAGATATGGGATAGATAGATAGATAGAGATAGATAGATAGATATGGGATAGATAGATAGATAGATAGATAGATATGAGATAGATAGATAGATAGATAGAAAGATACATAAGTGATAGATAGATAGATAGATATGAGATAGAATGGGGTAGATAAATAGATAGATTAGATGATAGTAATAGATAGAGAAGATAGATAGATAGATGATAGATAGAGTATGGGATAGAGATAGATAGATAGATAGATATGAGATAGATAGATAGATAGATATGAGATAGATAGATATGAGATAGATATGAGATAGATAGATAGATAGATAGATAGATAGATAGATAGATAGATATGGGATAGATAGATAGATAGATATGAGATAGATAGATATGAGATAGATAGATATGAGATAGATAGATAGATAGATAGATATGAGATAGATAGATATGAGATAGATAGATAGATAGATTGACAGAAAATAGTTATCTTAAAATATTATCTGAGGTTCCTTGGCTAAAATACCAAAAAAATGAAGAGTAAAGCAGGGGGAACAAGTCTGCTGTGAGCGGAGAGCTATAGCCAGAATATTACATGGTGCAGCTCTCAGCCTCAGCTGCATTATTATCATCTTTACTTGAACTCTTCCTCCCTCTGCAGAGCGATGACAGGTACTGCAGCCTTGTTTTTCTCTGCTGTAGACTCCTCTGCATCCAACAAGAAGTTGTGCATGAGTATCTTGTCCAGCACTGTTGTAGAGCTGGGCTCAGTTTGTCATTTGAATCCAGTCCCATGTAAAACCACAGCTATGGTGCTTTACATAGATTGTAACAACCTATGAAGCTCGCACCACCCTCAGATGTAGAGGTCTTGGTTAATCTGAAGTATAGTGTAGGTACAACCTGGCGTTATTCTCCCCCCTTTCATGGATCAGAGAGCTCGACTGAACAGCTGTGTGCATTCAAGTTAGTGTAATTGTGCTAATACCAAACCCTGACAAACTCAGCTCTGCTACATCTGTGCAGCAACACTTCAGTGTAATACGACTTAACATAACGGCATCTGATTTTTGCATAGATTTTGGCTTGTTTTGGGGTATGTAGGCCTCTTGCACACAGGCATCATTGTATCCATGCCCCATCTGTTCGGTTGCTTGGTGGGGACAGATAATGACATGGTATCAGTAATCTCTATGGAACATCACAGGAACTGCTGCAGAGAAAGAGCGAGGCAGAGACTTTATCCTGAATGGAGACCTTCATTGATGGGAGGCCTGGTGGTGCTGCAGCACTGGGGATACTGCTTTCAGTCCAATAAGGGCAACATATCAATGAACTTTCTTAGGTTGTCTCCACCTCCTCCATTTTACCCCAACAACAGGGGGATAATTATTAGGGATGAGGAGTTTCCAGTCACAGTTGCCTCCTTAAAGCCCCTCTGTACATAAGAGGCCAGCAAATGATTACTTGTGAAAGGGATTATGGGCCCAATAACTGTCCCTTGCACCCGTGCATTGTGCACCCTTCTTCCTCCCTGCACTGTGCACCCTTCTTCATCCCTGCACTGTGCACCCTTCTTCATCCCTGCACTGTGCATCCTTCTTCATCCCTGCACTGTGCACCCTTCTTCATCCCTGCACTGTGCATCCTTCTTCATCCTTGCACTGTGCTCCCTTGCACTCTTCTTTACCCTTGCACTGTGCTCCCTTGCACTCTTCTTTACCCTTGCACTGTGCTCCCTTGCACTCTTCTTTACCCTTGCACAGTGCTCCCATGCACCCTTCTTCATCCTTGCACTCACCCTTGCACCCTTCTTTACCCTTGCATCCTTGCACTGTGCACCCATGCACCCTTCTTTACCCTTGCACATATCCTTATACCCTTGTACTTACCCTTGCACCCTTTTTTACCCTTGCACTGTGCACCCTTCTTCACCCTTGCACCCTTCTTTACCCTTGCACTGTGCACCCTTCTTCACCCATGCACTGTGCACCCTTGCACCCTTCTTTACCCTTGCACCCTTCTTTAACCTTGCACTGTGCACCCATGCACTCACCCTTATACCTTTCTTAACTCTTACACTTTGCACCCTTGCGCTCATCCATGCATCTTCACCCTTGGACTGTGAAGAGGCCACCATACCACCTACTCTGTGGCCATAGGTTTTGTTTTATTGAAAATGGGGCAAAAAACAAAGTACTTCCCTGTTTGACAACATAAGACCATTTTTCTTGTAATTTTATTATCCCTGGTGTCATAGAGAAGTGAAAGGAATGTACATTTCCTGGTAGGCTAAGGCAAAAAATTGGGTTAATTGTACAGTCCCTGGTGACCTAGAGTAATGAGGGGGTCAAAGATAAATTTGGCTTTTCTAAGGGTCTTTTTTGGGACCCTCACGAGAATACGGTGGCTCTGGGTGATCATTCAATTTAACACCCCATGATTGGTCCTAGAATATATTTTGGGGCTAAATGTATGTGATACGTATAGATCTTCCCAAGGGCGTGCAGATTGGCTTATGCCACCTGTGGGCCAGGGCTCATGTTTTGCTAAGCGAGTGATTGAATATACTTGGGTCCCTGCTTAGCAAATGGTTTATTGAGGAGTCGGAAGGACTGTAATAGTGAGTCCTGGCTACTTTATTATCTGTACCTTTATGTGCACAAAGTTTCCAGCCTTTTAGGATTAGCGACTAAATTGATATAACGCATTGTATATTTGACATCAGACTGTATTAGAAGCCTGTTCTTTCCTATTGAAGGTTGATGAGTCAAGTTATTAGCTAAAAAGTCAGCGGGGATGGAATGTAGCCAATCAGATGATGAGAATGATGCCATCAATAGGAGAGGTTTGTGGTATTCAGGTGGGAGGCAGTGACTTGTTTAATCACATGGTTTCTAAAATCAATCAAAATACTATAAAAAAATTGAGGGAAATCCGTCAACACTCTTCCTACTTTTTAAAACCGGCAGTTAAGAAAATTAAAACCAATTACCGTATTATCTTTTCCGTTGATCATTTTTCGACACAAAATTTTATTAATAGATAAAAGGAACGCCTAATTATATTGTACCATGGCCGATTAGAACAAAAAATTAATAGACCCGAGCTACCTGATAAAAAAAAAAAAAAAAAAAGTTCTGGTAAATAAAATAATTGCCTTCAGTTAATTCATTTATTACACATAATGACTGTATAATGAGCAATTAAGTGGGAATTTTGTCATCACAGTAACTGTATATGGGTTGATTATATTTTTATTACGGCCTCTTTTTGTACTTTGTTTTAGTGATGTTCACTATTTTCTAATGTTTGTGTAAAAAAATGTGCGAGAAACAAGATTGTGAAGGCCCACGGTAAGAATGACTGAAGAAAATGTGCCAATTCGGTTTAGTTATAAGATAAAAGAAACAGGGGTAAAAAGCACATAAAATTTTCTAAAACGTCAGAGAAACTTTTATTGTGTGTGTGTTTCTGGATTTGCCACTTATATTTTTTTACTTTTTTTTGCTTTATTTTTACATGTATTTATTTTTTTAGTGCATATTTATATATTATATATACGTACAGTTGATACCAGAAGTTTACATCCACTATATAAAAAGGCACATATTCATGTTTTTCTCACTATCTGACATGAAATCAGAATAAACCCGTTTTAGGTCAATTAGGAACCAAAATTATTTATATTTGCCAAATGCCAGAATAATGAGAGAGAGAATTTTAAGGCATTTTTATTACTTTCTGCAAAGTCAAAAGTTTCCATACATTTCATTAGTATTTGGTAGCACTGCCCTTAAACTGTATGACTTGGGTCAAACATTTTGGATATCCTTCCACAAGCCTCTCACAATAGTTGGTAGGAAGTTTGGCTCATTCCTCCTGACAGAACTGGTGTAATTGAGCCATGCTTGTAGGTGGCCTTGCTCGCACCTGACTTTTCAGCTTTGCCCATATATTTTCAATAGGATTGAGATCAGGGATTCCCGATGGCCACTCCAAAACATTGACATGGTTATCCTTAAGCCACTTTGTAACAAGTTTGGCAGTATGTTTCAGGTCATTGTTTATTTGGAAGACCCATTTCTGCCCAAGCTTTAACTTCCTGCCTGATGTTTTGAGATGCTGCTTCAGTATTGCCACATAGGGCCACATGTATGAAAACTGTCTAGGTCTGAAATTCACTTTGTTTCCCATAGCAACCAATCAGAGCGCCCCTCTCATTTACTATAGTGCTCTGGAAAGATGAGAAGGGCGCTCTGATTGTTTGCTATGGGAAACAAAGTGAGTTTTAGACCTAAACAGTTTTCATACATGTGGCCCATAATCTTCTTTCCCCATGATTCCATCTATTTTATGAAGTGCACCAGTCCCTCCTGCAGCAAAACAACCCCACAACATGATGCTGCCACCCCTTGTTTCACAGTTGGGAAGGTGTTCTTAGGCTTCCAAGCTTCTCCTTTTCCCCTCCAAACGTAACGATGGTCATTATGGCCAAACAGTTAAATTTTGTTTCGTCAGACCACAGGAAATGTCTCCGAAAATGTAGGTCTTTGTCCCTGTGTGCATTTGCAAACATTAATCTGGCTTTTATATGTTTCTCTTGGAGTAATGACTTCTTCCTGGCAGAGTGGCCTTTTAGCCCATGCAGTACTCGTTTCACTGTGGATAATGACACAATCTTACTAGTTTCCACCAGCATCTTCACAAGGTGTTTTGCTTTTGTTCTTGGGTTGATATGCACATGTCGGATCACAGCCCCTTCATCTCTGAGACACAGAACCCATCTCCTTCCTGAGAGGTATGATGGCTGGACATTCTCTTCTTTTTTGTACTTGCGTATAATTGTTTGTACAGATGAACAAGGCACCTTCAGGTATCTGGAAATTGCACCCAAGAATGAACCAGACTTGTGCAAGTCCACAATTCTCTGCTGACATCTTGGCTGATTTCTTTAGATTTTCCCATGATGTTACACACAGAAGCAGTGTGCTTCTGGTGTACCTTAAAATACATCCACAGCTGTGTCTCTAATTAAATCATATTTTGCCAATAAAATCTTCCAAAGACATGACATCATCATATGGGCTGTCCCAAATTGTTTAAAGGCAGAGTAATCCTAGTGTATGTAAACATTTGTCTTTGCAGAAAGTAATAAAAATGCCTTAAAATATTGTCTCTCTTAATATTCTGGCATTTGGCAAATATAAATAATTTTGGTTCCTAATTGACCTAAAACGTGTAAGGTTTATTCTGATTTCATGTCGGATAGTGAGAAAAACATGAATATGTGCCTTTTTATATAGTGTATGGAAACTTCTGGCCTCAACTGTATATATATTTATATATGCATGTATGTGTATATGCGTGTGTGCATATATATGTGTGTGTGTGTATGTGTGTATATATATATATATATATATATATATATATATATATGCACACACATGCAGATAGATGCATTGAAAAAGAAACACATGCAAAAATAAAGCAGAAATTAATACAAATAAGCGAAAAATCCAAAAACACACACACTAAACAAAATATAAAATAATGGAAAAAAAAATTCTAAATCTCTCGATAGTCCACAAATGTTTGCAGGTTGCTGGTTTTTTGTTTCTTTTCTCATTGCAATGGCCTTGATTTTGGAGTGGTATGATCCAGCCAGGTACATGAACATCCTGGTTGTCGGCACAATCGTTCCCCGATCAGCCATTTCCAACTGGCGGCGGATAAAAAAAAATTAATTATTAAGTAAATAGCGGCATCTATTACTGGGAATGGATGTTTTTTTTTTTTCCCTTTGAAATGGGCACTGATTTACCCCATTCATGCAGAAGTTTTTGTCACATGGGTTAACGTAAACCAATCCCTAGCGCGTTTGCCTTTCCCCGTGCACTTCAGCATGATAAAGCCCATGTTCCTTCCTCGTACGTTTCACTCCGTGACACCTCGCTCCCTCGCTAACAGTTCATTTCTGAATTCGATGAGATTTTTTTTCCCCTTCATTTCTACAGGAAACGCACATTTCACTTTTTGACCCAGGAGCATCTGTTAAGATTTTTTTTTCTTTTCATACAGCTTTGGCACTCCGCGAGTGTTAATGTCTTTCATATCTGTTTAATGCTATTTGGAGATATTTATGACCACCTCTTGGTTACACGGGCTAAAGTGTGTTGCAATTTTTTTATTTTTTTTTTACATTTTTTTTCCTAAACAGACAGGAAAGCAATCGTACGAGGAAACAGATTGCTCCGAGCACGTGTTTCCTGGGACAGTAAAAGTCAGAATTAAATATTATTGTATAAAGTCGCAGGATCTCAGCTGTATTTCACACTTTTTTTTTTTTTGCAAAATTTTTTGGGGAAAAAAATGGTGAATTTTTTTTTTTAATATAAACCATACGTGGGGAACAGTTCTGCTTTCAGACTTTCATAACGTCATATAAAATATAATATATGACCATAAATCCTATAATTTACTGTACTGCGGATATGCCGGTGATGGCTCTGTGCTAAGTAGGGCAGCCTTGAATGGAGAGTTTTTGAATCGAGCATCGGGGCTCCATGCACAACTATACATTGTTACAGCTCAATATGCTTTCTATTAAACAATTTACAAAACAGGATATATTTTAGGTGATTCAATTAGCAGAAAGTCAAAGCAGATGCACTGCAAAATAACTAAATAAAGCAGTAAATTAGTTGGGGATATGGAATTGTTTTTGGCATTCAGATACTATCGCTGATGACACCATTGCATTTTTATTTTATTTTTATTTTTTTTTTATTTTTTTTTGTAATTCCTGGTTTATAGCCACATGGTCTGCCCCAGTTTGAAAGTATTTGGCGAAGGAAGCCAACAACTGAAAAAACCAAATGAGAGCAGACTACGTGCACTGCAGGACAGTGCGTATTCTTGGCTGCAGCACACGAAATGTAATGGGCATGCTGGAGTCTGCTTGGCAGCTCAAGTGGATAAAATCTGGGGAGATACAATCGAATTTTGGACCTGACTACCAGTAGCTTCCTCATTTTATTTACCTTTTTTATTTTATATTTTTTCAGTTTTATGGCTTTCAGCTATATGGAGGTATGCATGTATTACAGATAGAGGGCTATTTCAATTTTTTTTCTATTTTTTAAATTTTATTTTATTTTTCAAAAACATAATCTTGAAATTTTAAGATAAAATTATAAAACATTATTTAACAATTCATTGAATTTTTCCACATAGTCTCATCTGTGTCATTAGTCTAAAGTTTTCTGGATATTATATTATTGTATTAGGGGAATAGGTACTTTAGGGAAGGGTGACTACAAAAAGATTTAAGCAATTTTTGGCAAGGAGGATAACCATATATTTATCATGGTTTGGAAGTGGGTATTATTTCTTTTATGCAATTATATGTGATCAGATTATGTATTACACACTTGGTAACCCAATTTGTTTTTTTTCGCCCTTTTATAACCTGTTTTCAATTCATATTACAGTAAGTGTGTAGTTTTAGGTAGAAGTATGTATATAGGATATCAGATTTATATAAAAAGCTGTCCCGGAGGAATAGAGGCCAAAGTTGAGATAGTTTGCTGCAAGGGAATAAATAAGTCCCTTTTGTTTGGTACTATACAAAGTTTTTGTGTGGTCATTAACCCTGACACGACAATTATTTAGAATTTTTTTTTCCGGTTTAAGGGTTTAAAATATAAGAATCATAGGCATTGATATCTTGAATAATGCAAGGAAAATCAAATTATTAGAATCTTCTTTAATGAGACAATTGTATGTTTAAGTCTCTCCTGGCAAATATATTTTAATTTCCCCCAAATATATTTCTTTACGACAGAGGGAGCAACAGGTTCTAAAATTCTCCTAAAGTAAAAAAAGTAAGTAGTAGATTTGGGGAGGAGAAAAAAAAACAAATTCAATTTTTCTTACATTTTAAATGTTCTGTTTGTGTAAAATTTTGAGAATCACCATAAGGGCTTCTTTGCATTTTTAATTTAGTAACTAACATATGAATACATTTGCATATTAATTAGTTGCAGATTAAATCATGCATACATAATTGCCTCCTTACTGTGTTTAATGTTTGTCAAAATCTCCAGCCTGGTTTGATGGATGTCGTATGAAAGATTACAATTTGATGTACCCTTGGAACTATTTACACCAATAATGGACTATTTTTTAAGACAAAATTCCAAAAATATGACCTATACAACCATTTAAAAAAAAAATGTTGCATAGGTGTGTTCCTTGTGGCATTTGTGTATTTCATTCTCCAAATCATTTGCTATTCATAATCATTAATTCATCTCCTAATTATGCAGCATATGTTTGTTAACCCTCGCACTGATGACTGTCACGGCGCAGTTTTTAAGACAAATGAACCGCTCTTGACTTAGTGATATTTGTGTTTTTGATTTATGCCTAAAACTGTAATTTTTTTTTAATTTAAATTATTTTTCTTGGCCATAAGGTACAATAAGGCCTGCCAAAAAATTTTGAAAAATTTTGTGCCCTAACCTTAGTGAATTAACTTGAAACTGACCTCCTGCAAATGAGGAAATTTAGTATGATAAAAATTATAAGTAATTACACAAAAAAGTGATTTCGACCCGGCAGTTGTGTTGTCATTCTCATCATAGATTCCTATTGCCTGAATAGGATCTAAATTATTAACAGTCATTTCAGCAGCTTTAACGTTGTTGTTCTATCTGATCATC
Organism: Phyllomedusa bahiana; assembly: GCA_025379985.1. NCBI lineage: Eukaryota > Metazoa > Chordata > Amphibia > Anura > Hylidae > Phyllomedusa > Phyllomedusa bahiana. The sequence goes on along the minus strand of JAODAL010000361.1, from coordinate 228,937 downwards.
CCATACAGCGTCTGTAGCCAGTCGGAGGATCATCATTGCAGCCGAATGGTGTGTTCTTCCAACCCCAAAAAAAGAGAAAAAAAAATTGGCTTCATTTTCAGGCTTTATTCAATCTGACGACTTTCACTTAATAGGTCAACTTAATATGTGTTGTCTTGATAAGTGCAGGTTTGTGGGAAGAGGATTTAAAGATTGTGTAACCCAATATTTTATTGGTCCAGTAAAACACATAACTACTTGACACTGGTCCAATTTTTTGGATTAGTAGATGTAGCAGCTGTTTTTTTTTTTCTTTTTAAAGCATCCTCCATACCGTGTCGTGAACAGTCCATCCTAGGTCATACTCCAGCTTTTTGTTTCCCATCATATTTTAACCAAGAGATATATTTGAGGTGATCATAAAAAAATTAAAATGTCAAAAACTGATCTAGGGCCTGTAGAACTGTAAGAGTTAACTGTATTCATTGTCCAAAATCCCTTTCGAATCGATACAGGGACATTTCAGTTCTGTTTTTTTTTTCTTCTGGAATTTGTTAATTTTAATTTGTAAAAATTTTGAAAATGTAAAAATATGTGGAGTAAACTTTTTTTTTTCTTTGTGATTATGGGAACTACCTCAGTTCTTCAGAGAGTTATTTAAGGTGTTCAAAGGGGGTCATAAATTGAAACCAAAACTGAAAAAAAATGACCTTGCCGAGCACAGAGATAACCACTAATAAAACATGGTGTAAGTGGATCTTTTTGTTATCTATTTTTTGCAAACCTGGCCTTAAATGTAAGTACTTCCTCCACACATTACATCACTGCTCCATGGTTACATGCCGGATTGGAGGGAAACATCTGCCGGTGGTAGAAGCCTAATCAGCAACTGGTCATCACCATTTCTTCGAAAATAGAGAGAAGCCGCAATCATTGACATGTGAATTCCCCTCCCTTCATTTTTTTTTTTTGCTTGAACGTTATTTGGGAGGAAGAAAGGAAGTTGTTACAAACCATAAACTCAGGCTTCGTGATGATTGATGTGAACATTATTTATGGACTTGATTTTTTTTTAACTGCCTATTTTAATTTCTTTCATTTTTGAAGATTCTTTTTCAATGCTTTTCAGCGGTTTTGGAACATTTTTGATTTTCATAATTTTTTCGATTTTTATTATTTTTTTATTAAATTATTTTTATTCGTTTATGCTTTCTATCTTCGCTGTAAATAACACCTGTTAAAGGTATGGAGATAGAAATCCCTTTCTTATACGATAAACAGTTCAGAAGACCATAGAAGCTTCTATGTTTAATTACTACACAGAGTCTTTTAAAGGTCTCTTTATGTGTTGCAATGTTAATTTCGCAAGTGTGTTCATACTGTATTCATTATGGTGAGATAGATGGATGAAATCCATATAGGAATCTTCTGTCTGAATCTGATTTCGTGTTGACACAATTGTCAAAGCGGCGAAAAAATTGAGCCAAAAATTGAGCATTTTTGATTTTCACAATTTTTTACATTTTATTTTTTTATTAAATTCTTTTGTTTATTCTTTCTATCTTCGCTCTAAATACCTGTTAAAGGTATTGAGATAGAAATCCCTTTCTTATACGATAAACAGCTGAGAAGACCATAGAAGCTGCTATGTGTAATTACTATAGAGAGTCTTTTAAAGAACTCTTTATGTGTTGCATTGTTAATGTATTGCACAGGTGTGGTTATACTGTATTCATTATGGTATGATAGATCGATGAAAATCTATATAGGAATCTTCTGTCCAAAAATGATTTCGTGCGGATACAACTGTCAAAGACAGGTGAAAAAATTGGGCAAGAAATTGAGCATTATTGATTTTCACAATTTATTTTTTTTTTTTTATTAAATTCTTTCTATTTGTTTATTATTTCTATTTTAGCTCTAAATAACACCTGTTAAAGGTATGGAGATAGAAATCCCTTCCTTATATTATAAAAAGTTTAGAATACCATAGAAGCGTCTATGTGTAATTACTACTGAGAGTCTTTTAAGGGTTTCTTTACGTGTTGCAATGTTAATTTCGCAAGTGTCTTCATTATGGTGAGATAGATCGATGAAAATCCATACAAGAATCTTCTGTCCAGATCTGATTTCGTGTGGACGCAACCGTCAAGAGACCGGTGAAAAAATTTGCAAGTTATTGTTAAGTAGGACTCTTAAAATTTGCGGTCTTGCTGCTCATGGCTTTTTTTTGTTTTAAGGCAATTTTGTGGGTACCAAAATATTTTATTCCAATTTTTTATATTTTTTTAGACTATTATACATGTAGGCAAAACCAGTCTTTAAAATGAAAAGTGAGACCTACAGTTAAAAGACCAAAACCACTCTCGACATGAAGTAAGCGGTCAATTAAACCATCACGGCTACCTTGCTTGATGGGATTGCCCATTAACTTGGGTCATAAAACATTTTTTATTACGCAGTACTTGCGCGCGTTATAGGCCGGATGTGGCCGGACAAGTACTATAAACCTATAGGCTCTTACTTGTAGGATGGTGTTATGTCTTAGGTCCCCAAAAAAGACACAACACATGAAAGTATATTTATGCACAGAAACTTTGTGATCTTTCACTGGTTTACGCTGGTTTTTACCGTTTTCTGGCTTGTGTTGATTTATTTTTTTTTCTAAGACATGCATTACTTTCCTTCATCCTACAGATGTCACTGTTGGAGTTGCAGTTTATACTATGAACTTAGACAATGGCTATATTGTCCTATAATAAATGATAACAAACATGACTAAACTGAAATATGGTGAATATATGTTTAAAAAATTCTGTATTTTTTTTTAAACTCTTTATGTTGTTTATATTATCCTATAATAAATGATAACAAACATGACTAAACAGAAATATGGCAAATATATGTTTAATAAATTCTGTATTTTTTTTTTTTTTTTTTTACTTTTTATGTTTGTTTTTCATCTGATATGCTTTTTACCACCTAGAATCAATTGTGCCATGAATGTTTCTTCCCGATAGGCTGCTACTCCTTTAAATGGTGTGTCGTTGGTGAAATACATCCTATTGCATAGGAAATCTGTTTCATATACCAGGATATAGAACACTTTAGAATGATTGGATACTCCCAGAGCTTAAGGTGTATATTACATATGTAGCAGAGATGAATTGGTCATTCGGGGTAGTGATAGCTTGGTCTAAAGTCTCATGTGAAACCCGGATTATCTTGTGCCGACTGACAAAGTCAGCCCTGCTGCATCTGTGTTTGAGCAATGCCCCTGGCACTAGTGAGGGGCAATCTGTTCCAGCTTTCCTTGGTGCCTGGAGGGGTTAATGTGAGGGATTGATATCTGGAATAAACTGCTGCAGGTGGTATTTATGGCTGCATAGAACAGGGGGCTGCATTCAGGCATGTGAAACCCAGAACACTAGCAGCTCCGCTACTTACTGTGCAAATGTCTGCTTTCTAAGGTAAATGTTATTTCACATATGTCTGTGCGTTCATTAAAAGGCACAAATTATTAGAGAATTGTGAACGTTGTTACCCCCCTCCCTCCCAATGTTGTACTAAGCTTACAAGACACTATTAATGAGTCCAGTATACTGCCCGGTATTCATGGTGTGTTTAGGGATTTATGCCAGCAATATTCCAAAGTTGAAAAAAGTTCACTGCACCATATGCAACTTCTAAAGCTGCCAATAAAGTCTGTGTCTTAAGGCGACTTTCCTCGCAGGCCGAGCATATAATCTTGTTTTAATTTAATTAACATCCACATTACATAGCCACAGTCCTGAAGTCCCGCTCCCCTCCCCCCCAGTAAACACATCCAGCATGGCTCCGTCTTTGTGCGGTATTTACGCCTCGGTCTGGAATTAGCGCTGCCCATTAGGAGACTCAATGTCATATTGTTGTCATGTGCTGGGACACGTACACGCGGGGACAACAGCTCTATATATAG
>JAODAL010000361.1:0-222500 GCA_025379985.1 Phyllomedusa bahiana | reverse complement strand
CTCTACGTTGTACTTGCCAAAAATTTGCTCGTGAAGAGGAGGATCCAGCTCTATCAGTAGATTAAACCTAAAAGAAATCTAGAATAAACTATATTAAATATTATTGGAAATGAAACCTAATAATAAATAAAATGATTCAAATAAATTAAAATTTCTATGGTAAATACAAAATATAGGAGTATGAAGGTAGAAATATTCAATAATCCCACTTTTATTATAACGTTTAGGAAACTTTTTCTTGTTTATGCCTATATTTTTTATTTGGGTTTAACTTAATTTTCTGGGGTTGCCTAAATAATGTTGGAATCTTATAATTAGGAGAGCATTTTTTTTTTTTTGAACAATTCCTTTTTTTACATTTTTTTAATAACTTCAAAAAAAAAATTACATCTGGGAGGAGCAATCCGATATCTGTAATTCCCTTCATTTTGCCAATTTTTTTCCCCCCTTGAAGTTCTCCGAATCGGAATCGCATCCTGGTTCTTTTCATTTCAGCTAGGTCAGAACGGTTTTTATTTATGTATTATTATTTTCATCTCCCCCCCCCAACCCCATCGCATATTCTCCCGCCCCCCCCCCTTCCTTTTTCTGAACTGGGTTCCCAAGCAGCTGCGTACAATGCTGGGAGCTAGCCAGCAGCAGAGACAGATGGTATAGTTATTAGATGTGCATCATACGAATCCCTTCCTGCCACTCGCTTTTTAATCAAATTAAAACAAAAAAAGAAAGAGAGGGAGAGAGAGAGAGGGGGAGTCAATTAACTGCATTTGTATTCTGCACAATTATGGACCCTCTCCTACTTTTACCCCAAGGCAGTTAAGTGGAAATTTTAAGGGGAAGAAATAAAGGATAAGGAAGGGGGGAGGTTGAGCTGAAAATCCGGCATTTCCACGCAAAAAAAAAAATTGTCAAGAATCTGCACATGAACTGAATTGAGAGGAGTCCACGGAGCCGAGTTTCTCAAGAGTGAATTTTTTTGTTTTTGATTTTTAAAAATCAACCCCGAAATTATTTTTCTCATTTTTCTTTTTGTTTTCTAACCCGAGCGAAGGAAAGGAGCGAAAGACAACATGGAAAAGTTGAATCTCTCTCTCTCCGTATGCACTCGGCATTACAGCTAAGTCGGTGCTGGGATGCTTTCCAGAATCACTGTGGAAAGTTAGCTGTCGTCTGACAGGAGAGAGTACTAGCCACCTCCTCCCACCCCCCCAAACGTCAGGAAAGGTCTCTCCCTGCTTTGCATATTCACCATGCTTGGCCTGGCCATATGGGAAAATGCAAGTGAAGGAATTGTTGTGAAAAAAGGGACAGCGAGTTTGAAATAAAAGTTGTTAGAGTGGTACTGAGGAGAAAAAAGAATCCGAGACCATGTACTGCGCATACCCAATCCCGGGACTGGGCGGAAACTCATTGATGTACTACTATAATGGGAAAGCGGTAAGAGAAGTCTGTAATTAAAGGTGTAATTTTGACAAGTTTTATTGTCGCAGGAATGTGGATCACATGAATGATGGAGAATGCAAGCATTGCTGCTGCTGGGAACGAGGGATGATTATAGCATGAATGCACCCTGTATGACTGCTCTGTTGTGTCTCTTTTCTACCGTACTCATGTGTCTATGCAACACTATAACCCTACTTGTGTGATCATTGTATCCAATCTCTATGTGTGCCCTCAACCTGTGCTTTGCCAGACCCCCCTACTATGTTGCATGAATGTAGCAGAGCCGAATTTTGTCCTTTAACTCTCTAGGGCTGCGTCGCTGAGGCTGGATAACGGTGTGATATCACCCACGACAAACTCAGCTCTGCTACATAGACCTATGCACTTAATTTCGTAACCAGAATAGATGCATAATAGACATTGCTGCTTGTGTTGTGATGTGTTCGACGTGCCGCTTCCCTATCACCCAATTTTTCTATACTTGATTTTGCATCCAAAAATATTATTCCGAGCAAAAACTTGAAGCTGTGCAGAAATTTCTCTCCAGTTCAGTCGCAGGGGTTGCAATACAATGTGAATGATTTTGTTGTGATGTCAAATTATTTTATAGATTGTCTTACTTTTTATTGGCTTAAAAAGTTTTTTTTTTGGAATATTTATTTATTTTTTTAAATTTATTTTTGCACAAATGTTGAGTTGACTGTAGAATCGGCACGGAGCTTTTCATCCTGTTTTGTGAGGTTTTCCAGATCAGTTTTCTTTAGAGAGGTAAAAAAAAAAAAAAATTGTCAGAGAGACTGGTTAAACAAACGACCGGCTGGAGGGGAGAGCAATGTGCTAGACAAAAACAAAATCTGTGTAAGGAAAGAGAATTTTGCATGAAATTTTATGTATGAAATGGAAAAATTTTAATATTTGGATATCGGAATTTTTTTTTTTGTATGGTTTTGTTCTATTTTTTTGTTTTGTTTTTAAGTATCTCAGTGCACATATGTGCGATCACAGAAGTATGTGTGGCATTTGGCTCCTTAGTTCAGCTGCAGGTTTTCTATTACCATCTGGAAGTTGATTTTACTCTTGCCCCTGTGCCATGGGAAAGAAAAGGGATTCTCGTTTTGAAAGGAGGGGGAAAAAAAAATCAACACAAAAACAACATGTGTTAAAGCAATGTCACGGTGAAAACATGCAGCCACAGTTTCCCATTTGTAGAGTTTTACCCTTTCACTTGATCAGGTCCTGTACTGTGCCCAGGTCAAGGGCAATAGGCCAACAGGGTAGTGCTCCTGTCACATTGTCCTGCTAGGCCCATTAAGCTCTGACGATCATAGACTAATGTGGAGGCATCTTTTCATTTCTGGGGGTATTTTCTATATGAATGAATGGATGGATAAAGTGATATTGGATGGATGGATAGATAGATAGATGGATAAAGTGATATTGGATGGATAGATAGATAGATAGATAAATAGGTAGGTAGGTAGATAGATTTGCTACAACAAATGGGAAAAAAACTATAACCTAAAACTTATCTAAAAAATTACAGTTAGAATGTATCAAGTGAATAAAAAATGAATAAAAATTTTAAAAAATTAGAAAAAAATTCAAAATGTCACAAAAGACCTATTATCACTGTTACTCACTATAAAAAGGCACAGAAAATATTGTATAAGCTTAGAAAAAAAACACCTCCCAAAAAATATCTTTTGCTACTTCTAGATCCGTATCAATGGCGGTCAATCTAGGGCAGGCTTAGTAAAGAGAAAAAAGAAGATAGCTATGACATTTTTGATATTGTGACCAGCTTGCTCTTTTCATGGTGCGGTTGGACTGGTGCGGAAACCTTGACCGCAGGCGTGTAAATCGGGAGGGTCTTTTTCGACGACGGTGCTAATTCTGTAGCATTCTATAAAAACCGTTCACACGACAAAACAGATTTTTCTTTATAATAGAGCGGGTATTGTTCTGGCAGGGATTTTGCATTGTACGTTTTTTGATATTGTGCCAGGCATCTTGCAGAGAATGTGCATGCCATGCGTGTGCCCGCTCGGAATGTATTTCGCAGCCTCTGTTCTTTTTGGGGGTTTTTTTCCTTCTGACTTCTAGATTACCTTGTGACTGCCCTTTATGAGTGGACTTACCTATAGATTATATAATGCCCCTCTATAAAATGTGTAATGCCATCTGTTGGATATGTATGTGTGTGTGTATATGTATGTGTATATATATATATATATATATATATATATATATATATCAACTTTTTTAATTAAAAAAAAAATATTTTGTTTAATAAAATTAAATTTTTACAGATGGTCAAATAGTTTTCGAGGAGAAAAGCTGTAAGGGTCAAATGCACATCTATATATATGTATGTAGGTGTATTTGACCCTTTCAGCTTTTCCCCTGAAAAACTATGTAATCATCTGTAAAAATTTTAATCTGTCAAACAAAATTAATAAAAAAAAAAAATTGAGAATGTGCAAAAATAATTACCGGCCCTGAAGTTTGTTTTTTCCCTACTCTTTACACTATTTCTCCCTGTGTTAAGGAATTTCAAGGCATCACTGATAAATCATTCCACTGCTGGAAACATACCGTGGTGTCCATAGATGTTACAGCACATTCCTTAGAGGAAGATAAGTAGCACTGGTGAAATAGTTCATCGCGATCTGGATAACTGTGTGAAATACACAGATGTAGCATCAAGGATACCTCTGTGACCCAAGAGTAGGTTTAGCCGAGGCCCCTTTTGTAAAACCACCAGTTACCACGATGGATTGTGACGAGTAACAAACTCAGCTCTGCTACGTCTGCCTCCCCCATTAGGGCTTTTATGTAGCAGCAGTCTTATAAAATGACTGTAATTCATCTCCCCATGACGTGCGCTACGGTTTAAAGACATAAAATACAGATTTTATTGTAAGGAAATTTTCTCGGATCAGGTTGTGAAGAGTCTCTGAGTTGGCACCTGGACAGTGTCACTAATGGTTGGGTCCATGTCTCCTGGGTATTTGGGGCCTTTTCTGCACCTAAATGGTGAAGATCATTCATCACAAATACGTGCATGACTTGCATCATTTACACAAACCCACAATTACACTAATTGCCCCTGGTTTTTGTCTTTCCACTAGGAAATCTCACAATATATTTGCACAAGTGACAACAAGCAGGGATAGTGGGAGAGGGGGGGGGTAACTGTTTGTTGGAGGGGCTCCCCTCTAATATCTATAGTGTCGGATATAGACAAATTATTTTAAACTTACTGGAAATAGTTAGAACTGGAAACAGATAATTAATGTCCTATAGTGTATATGTGTGTGTGTGTGTGTGTGTGTAGTGTGCATGTATGAATGTATGAACAGGTTTGCCAAAAGATATGTATTTATTATATGTGTTTATAGATATGTATTTACTATATTATGTCTACATATATTATATGGCTGTATGTGTGTAGAGATGTATATATGTGTGTATGTATATATAAACATACATATGTGCACATGTCAATATGTTACACATAAACAGTACGTGAACACTGATATGCAACTGTCTATGTATGCTTTTGCGTGTATATATACATGTGTACATATATATATATATACACACACACACATATATATATATATTGATGTGTATGTATATATATTTATATATACACACATACGCTTGTCACGTGTACACACAAATATACACAGATGTGTGTAAATATACAGAGTATATATATATATATATACACACACACACATATACAAATGTGTATATATACACTTACTGTATATCCATACATCTACATATAATGTAGGAACAGACATATATAATGGTGTTCAAACATTTGTGAGCCCTTCTACAGGTGCTTCTCAATGAATTAATATCAGCCAAAAGTTAGGGTTTTTTTTCAGCAATTCAATTCAAAAAGTGAAACTCATATATTATATAGAGTCATTACAAACAGAGTGAAATGTTTCTAGTGTTTATTTCTGTTAATCTTGATGATTATGGCTCACAGCCAAGGAAATCCCAAAAGTCTCAGAAAATTAGAATATTATATTAAAACCAACTGTAAAAAAAAATTTGGAACACAAAACTGTTGGTCAAATGAAAAGTATGCACAGTTAATGCGCTCAGTACCTGGTCCAGGCTCCTTTCACATGAATGACTGCATTAATGCGGCGTGGCATTGAGGTGATCAGCCGGTGGCCCTACAGAGGTGTTATGGAAGCCCAGGTTGCTTTGATAGCAGGCTTCAGCTCGTCTGCATTGTTGGGTCTGGTGTCTCTCATTTTCCTCTTGACAGTACCCCATATATTCTCTATGGGGCTAAGGTTGGAAGAGTTTTCTGGCCAATCAAGCACAGTGATACTGTGGTTATTAAACCAGGTATTGGTACTTTTGGCAGTGTGGACAGGTGCCAAATCCTGCTGGAAAATGAAAATTCCATCTCCAAAAAGCTTGTCGGCAGAGGGAAGCATGAAGTGCTCTAAAATTTCCTGGTAGACGGCTGCGCTGACTTTGGTCTTGATAAAACACAGTGGACCTACACCAGCAGATGACATGGCTCCCCAAACCATCACTGATTGTGGAAACTTCACACTAGACCTCAAGCAGCTTGGATTGTGGTCTCTCCACTCTTCCTCCAGACTCTGGGACCTTGATTTCCAAATGAAATGCAAAATTTACTTTCATCTGAAAACAACACCTTGGACACTGAGCAACAGTCCAGTTCTTTTTCTCCTTGGCCCAGGTAAGACGCTTCTGGTGTTGTCTATTGGTCATGAGTGGCTTGACACATGGAATGCGACACTTGTAGCCCATGTCCTGGATACGTCTGTGTGTGGTGGCTCTTGAAGCACTGACTCCAGCAGCAGTCCACTCCTTGTGAATCTCCCCCAAATTTTTGAATGGCCTTTTCTTAACAATCCTATCAAGGCTGCGGTTATCCCGGTTGCTTGTGCACCTTTTTCTACCACACTTTTTCCTTCCACTCAACTTTCCATTAATATGCTTTGATACAGCACTCTGTGAACAGCCAGCTTCTTTAGCAATGACCTTTTGTGGCTTACCCTCCTTGTGGAGTGTGTCAATGATTGCCTTCTGGACATCTGTCAAGTCAGCAGTCTTCCCCATGATTGTGTCACCTACTGAACCAGACTAAGGGACCTTTTAAAATGCTTAGGAAGCCTTTGCAGGTGTTTTGGGTTAATTATTCTAATTTTCTGAGATAATGACTTTTGGGTTTTCCTTGGCTGTAAGCCATAATCATCAAGATTAACATAAATAAACACTTGAAAAAGTTCACTCTGTTTGTAATGACTTTATATAATATAGGAGTTTCACTTTTTGAATTGAATAAATGAAAAAAAAAACTTTTGGCTGATATTCTAATTTATCGAGAAGCACCTGTATATTTCTACATAAGACCTACATCAGATTTTCAGTCCTGGAAGTAGATAGACACCACCGTGTCTCACAGATGGTATGATCCATGACACTACTACCACCGTGTCTCACAGATGGTATGATCCATGACACTACTACCACCGTGTGTCACAGATGGCATGACCCATGATACCACCACCACTGTCACAGATGGTATGATCCATGAAACTACCACGACTGTGTCTCACAGATGATATGATCAATGACACTTACACCACCGTGTAGAGGACCAAATTAAACAAATGAGTGAGAAGTATTAGTTTGAGCTGTTTAAATATTGTGGAAAATAATCCAATAGGGTAGAAGGACATAAACCTTTAGGATTAGAAGAAAATATGAAGGTAAAATTAGATTCAGGTTTTTAGGCAATGAGATGAGAATCAGGTGCGAGTAGGCGACTTGTTTTATTTAAAGGACAGGAATCTATCAAGTCTGGTTTACAGATGTTTTTGGAAGTGTGTTATATGGCACAAACAAAAGAGATCTCTGAGGACCTTAGAGAAAGAGTTGTTGGTGCTCATCAGGCTGGAAAAGCTTACAAGACGATCTATAAAGAGTTTGGAGTCCAGCAATTCATAGTCAAACAGATTGTGTACAAATGGAGGAAATTCAAGACCGTTATTACCCTCCCTCAGAGTGGTCGGCCAACAAAGTTCACACCAGGAACAAGGTTTATAATAGTCCACAAGGTCATCAAGAAGCCCAAGGTCACCACTTAGCAACTAAGGCCTTTCTCGCCTTAGCTAATATGCACAAGTCCACGATCAGGAGGACACTGAATGACAATGGTGTATATGGCAGGATTGCAGGGAGAAAGACACTGCTTTCCAAAAAGAATATTGCTGCCCATGTGCAGTTGGCCAGAAGACTATTGGAACAATTTTTTGTGGATGAATGAGACCAATATAGACTTTTTGGGGTGAAATGAGAGGAGTTATGTTTGGAGAATGTATACACGGTTGTGGTAGTTTCATGGATCATACCATCTATGACACACGGTGGTAGTAGCATCATGGATCGTGCCATCTTTGACATACAGTGTTGATAGTATCATGGATCATACCATCTGTGACACATGGTGGTGGTAGTATCATGGATCATACCATCTATGATGCATGGTGGTGGTGGTATCATGGATCATATCATCTGCGAGACATAGTTGTGGTAGTGTCATGGATCATGCCACCTGTGAAACACGGTGGTAGTAGTGTCATGGATCATACCATCTGTGAGACACAGTCGTGGTAGTGTCATGGATCATGCCATCTGTGAGACACGGTGGTGTTAGTGTCATAGATCCTACCATCTGTGAGACACAGTCGTGGTAGTTTAATGGATCATGCCATCTGTGAGACACAGTGGTGGTAGTATCATGGATCATACCATCTGTGACAATGGTGGTGGTATCATGGGTCATGCCATCTGTGACACACGGTGGTGGTAGTATCATGGATCATACCATCTGTGAGACACGGTGGTGGTCCTATCATGGTTTGGCCTTGTTTTGCTGCATCTGGACCAGGACAGCTTGTTGTCATTGATGGAACAATGAATTCTAAAGGAAAATGTCAGGAAATCTGTTCATGAGCTGAATCTCAGGAGAATGTGGGTCATGCAACAAGACAACCACCCTAAACACATAAGTTGTTCTACCATAGAATGGTTAAAGAAGAATAAAGATAAAGTTTTGAGATGGCCATGACAAAGTCCTGACCTTAGCCCAATAGATATGTTGTGGAAGGACCTGAAGTGCGCAGTTCATGGGAGGAAACCACAAACATAACAGAGGTCAAGATCTTTTGTACAGAAGAATGAGCTAAAATTCCTCCAAGCTGATGTACAGGACTAATCAACAATTACCAGATACATTTAGGCCTCGTTCACACGGCTTATTTTGCCGCAGATTGGCGCCGTACTACGTGCCGAATTTGCGCTGCAGTACGGCGCCAATCCGTCGGAGTCATTACGGTAATCCACTGCTCTCATAGAGAACAGTGGATTCCGTCGCTCCTCCCCGCTCGGCGAATCCGCCGCGGGGGGAGAAAGTGACATGCACATTATCCAGGCACAATACGCGCCGTGGATAATGCAAGTCTATGGGGCCGGAGAGCGGCGCCCCCCGTCCTGCCCCTTATTCACGGCGGATTTGTGAGCCGGATTGCGCTCACAAATCCGTCGGGAATAAGCCGTGTGAACACGGCCTTAGATGCAGTTATTGCGGCACTGAATACTTAAAGCAAAGGTTCATATACTTTTTGACACTCACAGAGATTGGATACTACATTGTTTTCTTAAATAAACGACCCGGTCAATCTGATATTTTGTACTTTTTGACATTTAGGACTTTTTTGAAAATCTGATGAAGCTTTAGGTCAAATTTATGCAGGAATTTAGAAAATTAAGAAGGGTTTGCAAACTTGCAAGCATCACTGATATAATAGATATGTGTGTGTTTCTGTAAATCTATGTGTGCTTGTGTATAAACTGTATGTAAATGTATAGAGAGAGAGGAGAGAGAGAGGCAAGCAGCTGTAAATCAGTGTCCACATGCTGTATATATGTGTGTAGCAATGCATGGGAGAGCTTTTGTATATGTAATTGTACCTGTATAAATAGGTGTTTAGCTGTTCACTTTATGTTCACAACCAATGAGACCTACGGTGTGTTGTGGGAGGGTGTATGTGCTTGTTCATATAGTGCTTTCTAATGGCAGGTATGGGTTTTATATATACAGTATATGGTTTAGTGTTTATATCTCTATTATACACTCACACAACTATCTAAAGAGAGGACAGTAGGTTGATGTGTATGTTATCTCTGGGTTCATTTGTCAGATGATATCACAGCACTATAGATAAATAGCTGAAAAGATGAGATAGATATATAAAAAGATGTGAGATCAATGGATAGGTAGATATGAGATAGATACATTATATATAGAGAAAGAGAGATTAAATGGATAGATAGATAGATAGATAGATAGCTATGAGATAGATATGAGATAGATAGATAGATAGATAGAGATGGGATAGATAGCTATGAGATAGATATGAGATAGATAGATAGATAGATAGATAGATAGAGTTTGGATAGATAGATATATATTAGATAGATAGATATGAGATAGATAGATAGATATGGGATAGATAGATAGATAGATAGATAGATAGATAGATAGATAGATAGATAGATAGATATGAGATAGATAGATGAGATAGATAGATTGATAGAGATGGGATAGATAGATAGATATGGGATAGATAGATATGAGATAGATAGATAGATAGATATATAAAAGAAAAAGAGAAAGCAAACAGGCGCACAATAGTGAAAGTATGTTATAAATAATATATAGTGCTAGATATGAGTATGCTCACCTCTATGAGTTGTGCAATAGGGTCCTCCTTGTTTTTGTTTATTCTAGATAGATAGATAGATAGATAGATAGATAGATAGATAGATATGAGGTACATCAATAGATAGCTATGAGATAGATGGATATATATGAGATGGATAGATAGATAGATAGATAGATAGATATGATATAGATATGGGATAGATAGATAGATAGATATAGATAGATATGGGATAGATAGATAGATATTGGATAGGTAGATATGAGAAATATAGATGTATAGATATGAGATAGATAGATAGATAGATAGATAGATAGATAGATATGGGATAGATAGATAGGTATGAGATAGATAGATAGATATTAGATAGATAGATATTAGATAGATAGATAGGCGATAGATAGATAGATAGATATGAGATAGATAGATATGGGATAGATAGATAGATAGGAGATAGATAGATGGATATGAGATAGATAGATAGATCGATAGATATGGGATATTGATAGATAGATAGATATGGGATAGATAGATATTTGATAGATAGATTGATAGATATTTGATTGATAGATAGATAGATAGATATGGGATAGATAGATAGATAGATAGATAGATAGATATGAGATAGATAGATAGATAGATAGATATGAGATAGATAGATAGATAGATAGATAGATATGGGATAGATAGATAGATATAGGAAAGATATGGTATTGATGGATAGATATGGGATTGAAGGATAGATATGAGATAGATAGATAGATAGATAGATAGATAGATAGATAGATATGAGATAGATAGATAGATAGATAGATATGAGATAGATAGATAGATTATAGGATAGATAAATATATAGATATGGGATAGATAGATTAGATTAGATAGGATAGTAGATGATAGATATGGGATAGATAGATATGAGATAGTATTGATAGATAGATAGATAGATATGAGAGATAGATAGATAGATAGTAGATATGGGATAGATAGATAGATAGATATGGATAGATGGATGAGATTTAGATATGGGATAGATTAGTAGTATAGGAAAGATATGGTATTGATGGTTTGATTGAGATTGAAGGATAGTATGAGATAGATAGATAGTTGGATAGATAAATAAATAGTAGGGGATAGATGATAGGGGGATAGATAGATAGATAGATAGTGGGATAGATGATAGATGATAGATAGAGGAAAAATTGGTTTAATGGATAGATATGAGATAGAAGATAGAAGATGATAGGGGATAGATGTAAAAGTTTGATTGGGATTGATAGAAGATGATGATATGGGATAGAAGTTGATAGATAGATGATAGATTGGGATAGATAGATAGATAGAGGATAGATATTATATAGATATGAGATATGGGACTGAGAGATAGATATATGTGAAATAGATGAATGGATGGATATTATGATTTCCTCTTGGTATGATAGCTGTGAGTAGATTTACCTGCAGTCTTCTGTGACATGAAGCTGAGCCATGTAGGTATCAGTTATTACCTGTGTGATGCATATTGTGCTTTTACCTGTGATGTTTATGATGATGATCCCGGGGTCACATGTGACAGTTATTGGCGCACCCCCCTCTCCCTCTTTACATGGATGGGGGCGCACTGACTCTGGTGTTGTGTTGGAGATGCTCATGGACACCTCTTTGGAGTTTTGGCCATTTTGTCTCTTGTATTTGGGGCATCACATTGGTGTCACGGCTTTAAATACCTTTCTCACTGTCAGGAAATTGAGCTGCGGACGCTTTGTTTCCTGTTGCAGCTGAAATGTGTTTCTCATTTACTGTGTTTACTACAAAAAAAAATGCTCCAGAGTGAAGTTTCTGCAATTTCTGTGCTTTCTTGTTTCTGGTGTTTTCGGACATTTGGGGCAGGGTGAGGCGGTAGGTAGCACCACGTTGTCTCAGGTGTGGCACCAAAAGTAGCATTCACCAGGCCTTGGTATGGGCTCTTCTACTGGCACATTCTGCTCTGCAGGTACTGTATCCTTAAAAGATTGGTGCAATCCAACAAAAGAGACTCAGATCAGTGTTCGGAGGTTGTCAGGTGCAGCAGAGCTGTGTTTGTCAGATGTAGCGGGAGGTTTGTTGGCCTGTTCAATCGGCTTAAAGGGCAGTATTTGGTCGTTTTACGCCGAGTGCGCCATTACGGAGGAAACGGCCCATTCATTACGGTATTCACAGTTCTCATGGAATATGTTAGTTCCTCCCCGCCCGGCGAAGCGCGGGCGGGGGAGATTGATCAAGGTCTTTGCGGCGTATACCGTAGCAGTGATGTCTATGGCCGGAGAAGTGCTGGCCCCCCCTCACTCCCGCTCCCGCCGCCCCGTCAACGGCGTATTGCGGGGCGTATTACGCCTGCAATACACCTGTGTGAACATGCCTTAGATGCAGGATATCAAGGTCTGTCCTATGCAGCAGTGCTGAGCTTCGTAATTATAATGTAATTAGAGCTGTAAAAGTATTGTAAGTGCGAGTTGATGAACTTGCGGAGTTTCTCAGCTGTAGCAGCGATGAGTTTGTCAGATGCAGGACACTAGGGTCTGATAGATGCTGCAGAGCTAAGTTTGTCAGGTGAAGTAAAATGCTGTTTGTTATGGATAACAATGGTGATGTAGCTGAGCCGAGGTTGTCAGATGCAGAATAGCCAAGTCTGCCTCATGCACAGTGTGGAGTTTCTCATATAGCACAACTGTTTTAATAATATGTAAGATTAGTTAGTTTTTTAGATGAAGCAGAGCGGTATTTGTTGTATTTGAGTCTTTGAAATGCACTGCTGATGAGTCTGCCAGATATCACTGAGCTGCATGTGTGATTTGTAGGATTACAGAGTTTGTCATTTGTAGCAGAGCTTAGAGGCAGGTGCAGCAGAGCTGATATTATCATTAGGTACAACTCCTTGTGATAGGATGATATTGGTGCTACATGAACATAAAATACAGCCCCAAAGAGAGAGATGACAGGATCCTTTCCACTATGTCATACTACATACTGTATAGTCCAGGACTCCCCTCTACTACATCCTGCTGCCTCCTGTAGAGTCCAGGACTCCCCTCCACTACATCATGCTGCATCCTGTAGAGTCCAGGACTCCCTCTACTACATCAAGCTGCATCTGTAGAGTCAGGACTCCCTCTACTACATTGCTGCATCTGTATAGTCCAGGACTCCCTCTACTACATCATGCGCAACCCAAGAGAGCTCAGGACTCCCCTCCACTACATCATGCTGAATCCTGTAGAGTCCAGGACTCCCTCTACTACATAATACTGCATCCTGGAGAGTCCAGGACTCCCTTCCACTACATCATGCTGCATCCTGTATAGTCCAGGACTCCCCTCCACTACATCATGCTGCATCCTGTACAGTCCAGGACTCCCCTCACTACTTTCATGCTGCCTCCTTTTAGAGTCCAGGACTCCCTCTACTACATCATGCTGCCTCCTGTAGAGTCCAGGACTCCCTCTACTACATCATGCTGCCTCCTGTAGAGTCCAGGACTCCCCTCTACTACATCATGCTGCATCCTGTAGAGTCCAGGACTCCCCTCTACTACATCATGCTGCCTCCTTTAGTGTCATGGACTCCCTCTACTACATCATGCTGCATCCTGTAGAGTCCAGGACTCCCCTCTACTACATCATGCTGCCTCCTGTAGAGTCCAGGACTCCCCTCTACTACATCATGCTGCATCCTGTATAGTCCAGGACTCCCTCTACTACATCATGCTGCACCATATAGAGTCCAGGACTCCCCACCACTACGGGATGCTGCATCCTGTAGGGTCCAGGACTCCCCTACTACATCATGCTGCATCCTGTATAGTCCAGGACTCCCTCTACTACATCATGCTGCACCATATAGAGTCCAGGACTCCCTCTACTACATCATGCTGCATCCTGTATAGTCCAGGACTCCCCTCCACTACATCATGCTGCATCCTGTAGAGTCCAGGACTCCCTCTACTACATCATGCTGCCTCCTGTAGAGTCCAGGACTCCCTCTACTACATCATGCTGCACCATATAGAGTCCAGGACTCCCCTCCACTACATCATGCTGCATCCTGTATAGTCCAGGACTCCCCTCTACTACATCATGCTGCATCCTGTAGAGTCCAGGACTCCCCTCTACTACATCATGCTGCATCCTGTACAGTCCAGGACTCCCCTCTACTACATCATGCTGCCTCCTGTAGAGTCCAGGACTCCCCTCTACTACATCATGCTGCATCCTGTGATCCAGGACCTCATCTAATCATGCTGACCATTAGAGTCCAGGCTCCCCTCCACTACACATGCTGCTCTGTTGAGTAGGACTCCTCTACTAATCATGCTGCATCCTGTATTATCCAGGACTCCCTCTACTACATCATGCTGCACATAATGAGTCCGGGATGCTTCCACTACATCATGCTGCATTCTGTAGAGTCCAGGACTCCCCCTACTACATCATGCTGCATCCTGTACAGTACAGGACTCCCCCTACTACATCAGGACTCCCCTCCTCTACATCATGCTGCACCATATAGAGTCCAGGACTCCCCTCCACTACATCATGCTGCATCCTGTAGAGTCCAGGACTCCCCTCCACTACATCATGCTGCATCCTGTAGAGTCCAGGACTCCCTCCACTACATCATGCTGCATCCTGTATAGTCCAGGACTCCCTTCCACTACATCATGCTGCATCCTGTAGAGTCCAGGACTCCCTCCACTACAGCATGCAACATTATACAGAGTCTAGAACTCCCTTCTACTACATCATGCTGCATCCTGTAGAGTCCAGGACTCCCCTCTACTACATCATGCAACATTATACAGAGTCTAGAACTCCCTTCTACTACATCATGCTACACCATATAGAGTCCAAGACCTCTGGGGCAGGTGATAACTCTTTGCAATTTGTGATCATCCTCATCAGGGACAGCCACATAGACAGCAGCCTCTCCCCGACCCCTGGTCGTCTATTATATGTGATTACTATGGGATCTGACAGTATTTATCAGACACCTTGTTACATTCCTGAGTCTAAGGCTGGAGTGTGGGATGGTTTGAGTTCAGCAACTTGTGTATTATGGAAGCAGGTGGTTGTTTGCCAGTGTTATCCCAATGTGACTCGATAGATAGATAGATAGATAGATAGATAGATAGATAGATATGGGATAGATAGATATGAGATAGATAGATAGATAGATAGATAGATAGATAGATAGATATGGGATAGATAGATAGGTATGAGATAGATAGATATGGGATAGATAGATAGATAGATATGAGATAGATAGATAGATAGATAGATAGATAGATAGATAGATAGATATGAGATAGATAGATATGAGATAGATAGATAGATAGATAGATAGGAGATAGATAGATAGATATGGTATAGATAGATAGATAGATAGATAGATAGATAGATATGAGATAGATAGATAGATAGATAGATAGATATGAGATAGATAGATAGATATGGGATAGATAGATAGATAGATATGAGATAGATAGATAGATAGATAGATAGATAGATAGATAGATAGATAGATAGATAGATAGATATGGGATAGATAGATATGAGATAGATAGATTTGAAATAATTTTGTTACATTGGAAGTTTAGATATTTGAAAACAGAGAATAGTTCACTATATATTTCCTCTCTGTGATAATTGCCCCTGTCATGTGACATTTGTGGGTATGTTGTGATGCCAGCAGAGATGCCAGTATGATGCCCCCTGTGGCAGTGTATGGACATAGCACACCGTGGAGAAGCATGGAGTTAGTGCCTCTTGGGGCCCAGTCTGTGAAGAATAAATTACACTGGTCCTGAGACCCCTCATTGTGTGAGTAATTGCTGGGGGAAGTTGTGCTGCAGCTGTTGAGGAGAGCTGCCCGTGTACTTGCAGACCTGATAAGCCTTTATCACATCAGCTGTATGGCAGGAAGGATACAGATGTAGCAGGGCTGAAGTGGTCATTTCACTTTGGGGCTGTAGCAATTTGATAAATCTGTAATTAACGGGTCTATCTGCTGTCATATAAAGCTAGGCATAAGGTTTAGTACTACTACCACTAACAAACTCAGCTCTGCTACATCTCAACAAATAAAGCTCTGGAGTCTCTAGGGGAAAGTGGGGCTGCAGCTGTTGAGACTACCTGCCGGAGTTTGTGGTAGTGCAGGCCGGTAAGGCTTTATCAAACCAGCTGGATACAGATGTAGCAGAGCTGAATTTGTCACTTAACACTTTGACGTTACAGCTACAGAAAACTCATTTTCCTCTCTGAGTGAGTAATGTAGCAGGTTTTACTGTTGTTTTATGTAAAATTGTAGACCTGTTACAGCTACAGTGCATCTACACTTTAGCTCTGCTACATCTGTAATCTCCGGTGAAGAGGGGGGAGGGGGGTTCAGGGGAATTGGTTGCAGATGTTCAGAAGACTTGATGGTGCGCATGGCACTATAGACCTGCTAAGCTTTTATCAGACCAGCTGTATTGCAGGCGGGATACAGATGTAGCAGAGCTGAATTTGCCAGTTTTACTCTTTGAGACTGCGGATAATATTGTCAATTTATCTTCCATTTTATGGGAAATTTAGCTCTGCTACATCTGTAATCCCCGCGGAAGAAGGGAGGGGAGGGATTGGTTGGTTGCAAATGATTAGAAGACCTGATCATGCACATGGTAATATAAACCTAATAAGCTTTACCCGACCAGCTGACCTGGAGGTTGGTGTAGCAGAGCTGACTTTGTCCTGTTACTCTTACACACTTGCGTGTCACGTAGGTTTACCTGCAGATAAAGTTCAGCTCTGCTACAACTAATAGTCTTGATTGTGCATCAGATTGTTTAATGAGGTTTTCTTGCAGTCCTATGTAAAATCAAAGACTACCTATCATGAGTTGTGCTATGTGACACATTCAGCTCTGCTACATCTAACAACATTGAATGTTCATTACATTATATGATAAGATTTTCCTGCAGTGCCATGTAAAATAAAAGACTACCGTTATCTGCTTCATGACACACTCAGCACTGCTACATCTAGTTATATTGGTTGTGCTTTTAATTGTATGATATTAATTCCCCAAAGTCCTATGTAAAATCAAAGACTACATGATGTAAGTTGTGCTACATGGCACACTCAGACTGCTACATGGCACGCTCAGCACTGCTACATGGCACACTCAGACTGCTACATGGCGCGCTCAGCTCTGCTACATGGCACACTCAGCTCTGCTAAATGGCACACTCAGCTCTGCTACATGGCATGCATAGCTCTGCTTCATGGCACGCTCAGCTCTGCACATGGCATGCTCAGCCCTCTACATGGCACGCTCAGCTCTGCTAAATGGCACGCTCAGCTCTACTACATGGCACCCTCAGCTCTGCTACATGGCACGCTCAGCTCTGCTACATGGCACACTCAGCTCTGCTACATGGCATGCTTAGCTCTGCTTCATGGCACGCTCAGCTCTGCTTCATGGCACGCTCAGCTCTGCTACATGGCACGCTCAGCTCTACTACATGGCACGCTCAGCTCTGCTAAATGGCACACTCAGCTCTGCTACATGGCACGCTCAGCTCTACTACATGGCACGCTCAGCTCTGCTAAATGGCACTCTCAGCTCTACTAAATGGCACGCTCAGCTCTTCTACATGTCACACTCAGCTCTGCTTCATGTCACGCTCAGCTCTGCCACATGGCACCCTCAGCCCTGCTACATGGCACGGTCAGCTCTGCTACATGGCACACTCAGCTGTGCTACATCTAACCATATTGATTGTGCTTTAATTACAAGATAAGATTTTCCTTCAGTCCCATGTAAAATCAAAGACTTTGTGCAATAAATTGTGCTACATTCCACACTTGGCTCTGCTACATCTAACAATATTGATGTGCTTCCAATTCTATGATAAGATTTTTCAGCAGTCCTATCTAAAATCAAAGACTACCTGCCGTGTTTCTAGCCGGACTTGAGCCACATGACACACTCAGTTGTACTACATCTAACAATATTTATTATGCTTCCAATTGTGATAGTTTTCCCGCAGTCCTATGTAAATTTTGCCACATAATGCACATGGCCCTGTTACATCTAACAATATTGATTGTGCTTCCAGTTAAATAAGATTTACCCGCAGTCCTATGTAAAATCAAAACTACCTGTTGTAAATTGTGCTACATAAAAACCTTGGCTCTGCTACAACTAACATTATTGATTGTGCTTCCAATTCTATGATATTTTTCTGCAGTCCTATGTAAAATCAAAGACTACCTGCCGTGATTCTATCCTGACTTGCGCTTTATGACACCCTCAGCTCTGCTTCAAATAACAATATTTATTATGCTTCCAATTATATAATAGTTTTCCCGCAGTCCTATGTAACTTTTGCAACATAATACACAAAGCTTTTTTACATCTAACATTATTGATTGTGCTTCCAGTTAAATGATAAGATTTCCCTGCAATCCTATGTAAAATGAGGTCCCCTCAGTCCCCGCAATCCTATGTAAAATCAGACTACCTGACTTGATTCTATCCTGACTTGTGCCTTATGACACCATCAACTCTGCTACATTTAACAATATTGATTGTGCTTCTAATTCTATGATAAGATTCTCCTGCAGTCCTATGTAAAATCAAAAACTACATGCCGTGATTCTATCCTATCTTGCGCTTTATGACATCCTCGGCTCTGTTACATCTAACAATATTGATTGTGCTTCCAATTCTATGACAAGATTTTCCCGCAGTCCTATGTAAAATTAGACTACCTACTTTGAATCTATCTATTAGTTCATACCTGTCTTAGCACTGACTAAATCTAACAATATTTGATTATGCTTCCAATTCTATAAGCATCTCCTGCAGTCCTATGTAAAATCAGACTACCTGCCTTGATTCTATCTTTAGTCTTTACTCTGTCTTTAGCTCTGATATATCTAACAATATTTATTATGCTTCCAATTATATGATAGTTTTCCCGCAGTCCTATGTAAAATCAGACTACCTGCCTTGATTCTATCCTGACTTGCGCTTTATGACACCCTCAACTCTGCTACATCTAACAATATTGATTGTGCTTCCAATTATATAATAACATTTTCCTGCAGTCCTATGTAAAATCAACGACTACCTGCCTTGATTCTACCCTGAGTTGCGCCTCCTGACACACTCAGCTCTGCTACATCTAGAATGTATTATATCACAACCAGCACGCGGTTGAAGCCCCTATACGGATGTTCCCTTCAAAGTCGGAGATTTGCTCCCACGGTGTCTTCTTTAAACCTCGTTTGATATACTTTTGCTGTGATCTAGCGCACCTGGGAAAATTTTACTGTCTTATCATCCCCCCCTCCTTGACTTTAATCATCTTGCGGTAGAGTCACAGGATTTCATACAAAACATTTCCAGGTTTCGACTCTGTGGATAATGAAATGCTCCATAAAACATGATCCAAATGAAAAGTAACGTCTGAGCGCGGCATTAAACAGCCCCCGATCTAATGGCGGCGCAGCGCCAGCGAGGCCTGCAGCCTTTGAAGTCGTGGAGACACACTGGGGCTCTGTGTCTTTGGACATCAGGGTCAGTTTGTTAGGAAACCACCAAGGCTCTGCCGTGCCGCACATCAAACAAACATCTTCCTTCTGAGCCCAGGTACTTTATATATTCAGGGGTTTTAAAAAAAAAAAAAAAAAAAAAAAAATCGCTCTTTTTAACATGTTTAAGACACATGTAGATAACATCAAGCATCGCGGCGAAACGTCAGCGCGGAGCAAGTGTTTACTGGGTAGAGCTTCAAAGGAAAGTGACGCCATCCCTCACACCGGCTTATAATGCACACAGGCTGCAAAAGGTGGGCAAAAAACTGCGCTTACCAGTATCAATACTTTACTAATCGTCGTACAATCAGATTGGAACAATTAGGCTATGTTCACACGGCTTATTTCCGGGCATATTTGCGGACGTAATTACGTCCGCAAATACGTCCTGAAATACGATTCAAATAATGAACAATTAGATTAGCATTGATTCCAATGTAAATACGCATCGTCGTTCACGCGAGGCGTATTTCCGTGACGTATTTTCGGCATGTAAATACGATCGTAAAATGTAGTCCCCTGTCACTTATTGAGGCGTATGTCGCCACGTAAATCCCCATAGTAAAGAATGGGGAATGTGTTTACGACACGAAACATGCGCCACACTTTGTGACACGTATTTGAAACGTATATCGGGACGTATTTGCGGACGTAAATACGTCCATAAATACGCCCCGAAATAAGCCGAGTGAGCATAATAATAATCTTTATTTCTATAGCGCCAACATTTTCCGCAGCACTTTACAAATTCAAGGGTAAACATACAGTCATTACACATTAAAAGTACTTACAATGAGACACAAGGTGTGAGGGCCCTGCTCGTGAGAGCTAACAATCTATTAGGGTGTATGGGTGAAACAAACAGTGAGAAGTGTCAAGTTTACCATGGGTCCGCCATGTTTCATAAATAGGGGGTGGTTTACATGAAAAATGGATGAACCTGCCACCCTGACAGTACATCTATATACAGATAATTGCCTGTGAGTGCCCAAGTGCAAGGAGTGACAGATGTGTGTGATAGCAGTTAGGGATCTTGGTGGGCCAGACCGAGAAGATGTATTTTCAGGGCCCTCTTAAAACTGTGAGGGTTGTGAATGTGCCTGATCACCCGCGGTAGCATATTCCAGAGAACTGGTGCCGCACGTGAGCATAGCCTTAGTGGTCAAACCTACGCCCCAGATATTATCCGAGACATCCTCAGCTTTTCTTTTCAGATCTATACTTTTCTCTCTATGTGATTTCTTCCCAATATCCCTTCCTCCATTTGAAAATAACTAAAATATGAAGCTGCTCAGATATCTGAATCGGAAGTATAATAACGATATAATACTGCTATAATTATATTACAGAATTGAAGGTTTGAGAAACCACTGCAGCTCCACTGTAATTGATTGGGAGTTTTAGAACAGTACTGTAGCTTTATAATAGAATGGAATCTATCACCGTAGCTCTATAATTGACAGCTTTCTAACAGTTCTGTAGCATTAGAATAGTATTATAGCTATATAATACAATAGGGCCTCTAAAATATCACTGTAGCTTTGTGATTGATGGCTTTCTAACAGTTCTGTAGCATTAGAATAGTATTATAGCTATATAATACAATAGGGCCTCTAAAATATCACTGTAGCTCTATAACCTACAGCTTTCTAACAGTTCTGTAGCATTAGAATAGTATTATAGCTATATAATACAATAGGGCCTCTAAAATATCACTGTAGCGCTATAACGTACAGCTTTATTACAGTACTGTAGCATTAGAATAGTATTATAGCTATATAATACAATAGGGCCTCTAAAATATCACTGTAGCTTTGTGATTGATGGCTTTCTAACAGTTCTGTAGCATTAGAATAGTATTATAGCTATATAATACAATAGGGCCTCTAAAATATCACTGTAGCGCTATAACGTACAGCTTTATTACAGTACTGTAGCATTAGAATAGTATTATAGCTATATAATACAATAGGGCCTCTAAAATATCACTGTAGCGCTATAACGTACAGCTTTCTAACAGTTCTGTAGCATTAGAATAGTATTATAGCTATATAATAGAATAGGGCCTCTAAAATATCACTGTAGCTTTGTGATTGATGGTTTTATAACAATACTGTAGCATTATAATAGTACTGTAGCTCTATAACTTACAGCTTTATTACAGTACTGTAGCATTAGAATAGTATTATAGCTATATAATACAATAGGGCCTCTAAAATATCACTGTAGCTTTGTGATTGATGGTTTTATAACAATACTGTAGCATTATAATACTAATGTAGTTTTATAATTGACAGCTTTAGAACAGTACTGTAGCATTATAGTAGAATGGATTCTCTAAAATATCACTTTAGCGTTGTGATTGATGGTTTTATAACAATACTGAAGCGTTATAATACTACTGTAGCTTTATAATTGACAGCTTTATAACAGCATTATAGCATTATAATACTACTGTAGCTTTATAATTGACAGCTTTATAACAGTAGCATTAGAATACCATTATCGCTTTATAATAGAATAGGGTCTCTAAAATATCACTGTAGCTTTGTAATTGTTGGCCCTATAACAATACTGTAGCATTAGAATACCATTATCGCTTTATAATTGACAGATTTATAACAGCATTATAGCATTATAATACTACTATAGTAGCACTATATCTGAAACGGAAGTATAATAACTATAATACTATAGTTTTATAATAGAATTGAAGGCTTGAGAAACCACTGCAGCTTTGTAATAGATTCGTAGTTTTAGAAAAGTACTGTAGCATTATAATATTTCTGTAGCTCTATAATTGACAGCTTTATAACCGTACTGTAGCATGAGAATACTTTTATAGCTATATCATAGTTTCTCTAAAATATCACTGCAGCTTTGTAATTGATGGCCTTATAACAATACTGTAGCATTATAATACTACTATAGTAGCACTTTATCTGAAACGGAAGTATAATGACTATATACGGTAATACTATAGTTTTATAACAGAATTGAGGTTTGAGAAACCACTGTAGCTTTGTAATTGATTGGTAGTTTTATAACACTACTGTAGCATTAGACTACTATTACACCTAATAATAGAATAGGGTCTCTAAAATATCACTGTAACTTTGTAATTGAGGGTTTTATAACAATACTGTAGCATTATTCTACTATAGTAGCACTATAGTTGAATCTGAAGTATAATAACTATGATACTATAGTTTTTTTAACAGAATTGTAGGCTTGAGAAACCACTGTAGCTTTGGAACTGAGTGGTAGTTTTATAACAGTACTGTAGCATTATAATAGAATAGAATCTCTAAAATATTACTGTAGTTTTGTAATTGATGGCTTTATCACAATACTGTAGCATTATAATAGTACTGTAGCTCTATAACTTACAGCATTATAACAGTACTGTAGCATTAGAATACTATTATAGCTATATAATAGAATAGGGCCTCTAAAATATTACTGTAGCTTTGTAACTGATGGCTTTATAACAATACTGTAGCATTATAATAGTACTGTAGCTCTATAACTTACAGCTTTATAACAGTACTGTAGCATTAGAATACTATTATAGCTACATAATAGAATAGGGTCTCTAAAATATCACCGTAGCTTTATAACTGATGGCTTTATAACAATACTGTAGCATTATAATACTACTATAGCTTTATAATAGAATGGAATCTCTAAAATATTACTGTAGATTTATAATTGATGACTAACAGTGCTGTAGCATTTTAATACTACTGTAGCTTTATAATAGAATTGTAGTATTATATACCACTGAAGCTTTGTAATTGTTAGTTGTATAAAAGTACTGTAACATTATAACACAACTATAGCTTTGTATTTGGTAGCTTTATAACAGTTCTTGAACATTATAATCCTTCTGTAGCTTCTTGACAGGATTGGGACATTTTAATACCACTGTAACTTTGGTTTTATAACAGTGCTCTAGAAATAATGCTATTGCAGTGTTATAATTGATGTCTTTAGAACTGTAGCATTACAATACTCCTGCACCTTTATACTTGAATGGTAGCTTTATAATACTACTGTAGTTTGTAGTAGATTGGTAGCTCTGTGATAGAACCACTACATACTGTAGGTTTATAGCACAATGCTCGCTTCAGTTCTATAAGTTTATGAGAAGGCTATAGTACTGTAATAACACTGTAATAGGGCTATTCTATTACAAAGCTATGGGACTGTTATAATACTATTGTTGTATTATAAAGCTATAGCACTGTTATAAAGCATTTATTCTCTGATCTACTTCAATTACTATTATAAAGCCATCATTCTGTTATAAAGTGACAGTACAGGTATGAAGTTACTACTCGATTATAGAGCTATGGCACTGGTATAAATCTATGATTGTATTATAAAGCTCCAGGACTACATCTATCATTCTGTATAAAGCTACAGTAGTGGTCTATAGATTAGCTATTATATTATTAAACTATATTGATGTTATAATGCTATAGCGCTGTTATAGAGTTACCATTCCATTATTAAACGGCTGCACTTCTAAGTTGCCATAGATCTGCTTCAGTACCGTTATAAAGCTATTGCACTGTTATAACGTTATTATTCTATTACTAATTTACACCTGTGATTCTATGTTCTTAAAATGTTACTCTATTGTAAACCTAAAGGGCTGTTATACAACTTGTATCCTATAACAAAGCTGCAGTACTGTTATAACGCTCTAAATCTATTATAAAGCTACAGTATTGTTATAAACATCTGGATCTATCATAAAACCCAATTAGTATGATAAATGTACAACAGTCCTATAGCTTTATTAGTGAAGGTATCTGAAGATTTGCTATTACTATATGCACTTTTATGGGTGGTTGCTCCTCTATTACTACTGCTACTACTGTTACTACTCCCCCAAAAAAACTTACAATAAACTTTCAAAAGGTTTACCTTTTAAACGCAAACTACCCTTTTTATTTAATTAGCACTTTTATAGTATTTTTTACCCTCCTTTAAATACTACACCCTTTTAAATTGCATCCATTTTTATGAATGGTTGCTCCCCTATTACTACTACTACTCCCTTATTACTATATACACTTAAAAATAAAGTGATTCCCTCCCCCAAATTGAAATCTACTACTACCCCCTAGTACTTTAATGCATTTTTTTAAATTTGGGGTTTTTTCCCCCAAAAAAACTACTACTACTACCCCCCCAACCCCCACTATCATTATATAAAATTTTTTTATGATTTGGCTGCCCCCTCGTTATTTACTACTCCTCTATTACTGTATACACTTAAATGAGTGGTTGTTCCCCATTACCCCTCCTCCTCCACTATTCAATTTCCCATTTTTTTAGGGGTTTGGGGCTTCTCTATTAAAAAACTACTACACCCCCATGTTACTATTTTAAAACTTTTGGGGAGTGGTTGCCCCTTCACTACTAAAAACCCCCCCTTCCCCCCTATTACTGTATACAATTTTATGATTGGGTGCACCTCTATTACTGCCATTACTTCTCCCCTATGAGTGGCTGCTCTTCTGTTACTACTATTACTTTCCTATTACAAATTTTTAAATTTTAATTTTTTTTGTTAAGAGGGGGCTGTTCCTTTTAATATTATATTTTTTTTCCTTAAATATTTTTTAATTTTTAAGGTGGCTGCCCCTCTATTAAAAATATGTATATATACTTTAATTTTTGGCGGGCCCCTTTTAAAAATTAAAAATATTTTTTTTAAATTTTTAAAAAACTTTAAGAGGGGCCCTTTTTTCCTCTTTTAAATATTTGTAAAATATACTTTAAGATTGGTTTTTCCCTCTTTTAAATTATATGTATATAAACTTTAAAGTGGCTGTTCCTCTATTAAATTTTTAGGGTTATATATTTTAAAGATTGGTTCCCTCCTCATTACTAAAATGTATTGTGAGCTTGAAAACACTCTGGGGATCACCGCATGAAGTTTTTTTAGGCATGAGCCCAGAGGCAAAATCAGGTAAAAAACGGTTGCTTGGCTCCGGGGTTTTTTTATTTTTATAACCCGGGAACAAAAGGATGGAAAACAGGCACAACCCCAAAAAAAAACAAAAAAAATTTACCCCTTTGGGCCTCGTCTGAGCGCCAACTAACAAGGGGTAGACCCTCAAAATCCCCTTTTTTTGGCCAAAACTGGGTTTCCCCCCCAAGTGGAACACCCCCCAGCCCAAAGGAAAACTGGAGGTACACCCCGACCCCAGTCAGCAAAACCTGTTTGACCTTTTAAAACAGCCAAAACCCGAGGGAAAGCCATGGGGGGGTAAGCACCCACCCTGCCTTTGCTTACCCCCAATGAAAGGCCCCCCCAGGAATGGCTGGGTTTAGCCACTAACGGTTTAAAAACATAGGTCGACAGTTTGTACTGTCGACATCTTTTTAAATTAAAAGGGCCCTTTTCCCACTCCACCAAGGCTCCTTATCTTGCTGGAAAATTTCCCGGGGACTCCCCGGGCATATGTCCAGAACCTGGCTGGGATATTTCCCCCCTTTAAAAGCCTTTCCCCCAAGCTGGGGTACTTACATTCCCCCCCCCCCCCCCTCTCTCGACCTGTGGGTGGAGCACTTTTGCCATAAATTTATGCACCCCGTACATGGGCCCGCATTTTTTGTTTTTTTGGAACCCGGGGCAAAAGTTCTACAGAGAATTAAAGCCCCGTAGACCGGGAACCACCGGGTCCCCCTTTTGCTTTCCCCCCCTTTGTTTTTGGGGCCATCCACTTTGAGGTAAAATGGTCCCTTTGATTACTTTAAAGGGGTCCCCCCCCAAACATTGGGTAGCCATTTTCCCTCAATAGCCCCCTTAATGGCCCGGCTTTCCCTCCCCTCTATTTCTGGCGTTTTTTTTTCTCGGCCCGCTGACTTTTTCCCCGGTTTGAGGAACACTACCTTTTTGTTCTTCTCCCTAAAACCAGCTGTGACAAAACCCCCTAAACCCACCTCGAGGCGTCTCCCGGGAACCAAAAATTTTTTCTGAAATTTTAGGGGCAATGAGTAGGGGCCTTGCAGAGTACCCTTTAAGATTTCAAAAAGGGCTGTTCACCCCCCGGGTTCCACTTGAAAAAATGGATTTTGGAAATCCTTTTGTGGAGATCTGTAAGGGGGCCTAGGGAAAGGCAAAGTTGGGCAAAAAACCCCTCCATAGAAACCCTGCGAAAACCAAAGGGAAAAGAAAAGCCCCCTGACCTGTTTCTTGGAAACCGGTTGGGGCCAATTCCTAATTGCTTCCAGTTTGCCCATTTTTGGGGCTTGTTTACCCCCCCACCCCAAAATGTCATACCCCCATATAGCGACCTCCTCAAGCCCAAGGGCCCCGCATTTAAATTGGGTTTGGGCGGTTAACCCTGCGGGCCCCTTAAAGGCTTTCAAAAAACGGGCCCTGTACTCTGGGAAATTTTGGAAACCCCATTCCGTACTAAATACCCCCCCCAAACGAAAATCCAAATATGCCGCCAAAATTTTTTCCCTAAAGGCTGCAAAAGAGGGCCCCATCACCCCGTCAAAAAGGGGCCCGGGAAAGCCCCATGTAGGCCAAAGGGGAGGACAAATAATGAAAGTGCCCAAACGGGGTTTGGGAAAAAGCAGTTTTTCTCCCTAGCTTCCTTTGTGGGGGGCCCCTTTCCAAAAAACCCCTTTGGCCCAAGTCAAAGGGGTTAAAAAATTTTGGTACCTTGCAGGCCTAGCCTGGGACCAACTCATCAACCCTGGCATGGGGTAGGCATAAAATTTTTTGATAGTCAATGAGCTTGCGAAAATCATTGCAAAATTTCCAAAAGCCCCATCGGGTTTTCTTTATGACACTATGGGGCTCGCCCAAAAACCCATTTTTGGGGCCCTTTTCTATGACCCCAAGCTTCAGCATTTTTTTAAATTTCTCCTCACCAATCGCTTTCCCTCGGGGCCCCCAGGCCCCCAAATAAGGGCCTCAAACTATCTTTTTGCCGGGTTTCCCTGATAACGATGTCATTTAAAATTTACTTCCCGTCCTACCTGGCATTTTTCCAAAAAAACCTGGGTCCGATTCCCTTGTAGGGAACTCCCTTGGGTTTTTCCTTTTGGCCCCCGCTTTGTTCCCCTTTTTTTCCAGGGTTTTAAATTAAGTTGACATGGAAAATTTTGATACTTTTCCCCTTTTACCGGCTGGAAACCTTAAAATTTTTACCTAAATTTGCCCCCTTTTCCGTAAATCTAAAAGGGGGGCCCGCCCCACGCCAGAAATTTTGTTTTTCAAACCGTGGGTACAATTATAGTACCCTCTTCCCCCTGGCGGGAAACACTTGACCCGGGCCGACCTTTTTATATACCCGGGCCTTTGGGTTTTTCTTGCGCCTGCTGCAGGTTCTACGTACTATGGGTAGAAGGGGGCACCCAAAATCCTGCCCTGATTTCAGCGATTTCTCAATGGCACTCCTATGTGGGAAATTCCCCTTTTCCCGGGTCTTTTTTGGGCTATGCCCAGGACCCCCGGGATTCTACCAAACGGGAAAGCTCAAAGGGTGAGAAACCGGGGAAACCCTGCGGTACCCCCTTTTACCGAGAACATAGGTAGGGGTGGGAAAAACGGTCCCAATCTCCCCACCCTTATCTACCCCCTTTTCTTGAAAAAAATCGTTTTTTAAGGGTTTTAAATTGAATTTTTTTCCACCCCATCGGCCCTGGGGATGTATACGGGGGGGAAACCGGGAGAATGGGTAATGTTAAGTAGGCAAACCAGAGTTTTCCTTTGGGCCACTTAGACATGAAGGGTGGGCCTTGGCTGTTAGTATCTCCTTCGGGTCCCCTTTGGGGTGAACATTTGGGGACAGTTCCCTTTTACTATTTCCTTTGGAGGAGGTGTTCCTAAGGGGAAATTTGGGCCTGGGGAAATGGCGAGTGGGCGTGGGTTCGAGGCCCACTAAGATGTGCGAGGGGCCCTCGGGTGCCCTTAGGGAGGGGCCCAACCATTTTCCAAAGCCGATCCCTCAAAGGGGCCCTTCTTTTAAAGGGAAAAGGGGGAAATTAGGGGGTCTCCAAAAATTTGGGGGCCCTAGGGGCAAAAATTTTTGACACCCCGGGGCCCCTGGACTGGCAGTATTCCCAATTGCCCTGTAAATTCCCTTTGGCCGGGTAAAAATTAACGCCCACTCTCTCCCCGTGTCTTTTCACCCCCTTAGGTTTTCCCCCTAACAAGGGATTTGGGCTAGCTCCAAAACCTTGGCGGACATGTGACCGGGCCCCAACCCCACCAATTTGCAAAAAACCACTTCTGGTTTGGGGTCTTTTTTACCCGTAACAACAAAATTGTTTTGACCACAAAATGAGGGTAAACCAAACTCCCCCCTTCCCCCTGGTTCCCTGGGGCATCCCCCTATTACCTTCACATTTTTCCAGCATGCCCCCAATTTGGGGGTCCCTCAGTTTGGCCCCGTCCCAAAAATTTCCCCCCTAAAACCCGGGCAAGGAGGCAAACCCCACCAAAGGGGATTTTCCCTTTTCCCGGGTTCCCCCAGCCAGGCCCAGACAAGGGAAACCCATGGGGTTTCCCCCGGGTTCCCTTTTCAAACACTTTAAACCCCTTTTCCCTTTCGGGATACGGGAAAACACTTTTTATTTCCCCACAAATCCCAAGAACCGGGGGGAAATCACACCCCTTTTTAAATTACACTGTGGGGTAGGCCCCGCAAACGAAAAGTCACCTCAGTTTTGGGCGGGCCCCAGGGGGGTCTTTAGGGTGACCCCCCGCTTTTTGGGAAGTCCCGGGTGTCCCCTTTGAACACAAAAAACCCCAATACGGGGGTGGCCGGAGTTGGCCCGGGGCCGGCCCACCAGCCTGGCCTAAACCGGGGCAAAAAACTTCCGGGGGCCCTTGGGGGCTTGTATTTGTGGCCCAAATTGTTTTTAAACCGGTGCAAAACCCGCCGATTTTTCCCCCAGCCCTAAAATGTGCCGGGGGTTATGAAGGTTTTTCCCAAACAATAAATTTTTAGGGCCTTTATCCCACAATCCAGGGGTTTCCCCCAAAGTATGACACTTTTGGGGCGACGTGCCCCGAGTCCATTCCCATCGCCAGCAATGATGGGGCCCCGGGCCTGGGCAAAGGTGCCCTTTTTGGGGGTTGGAAACCCTTTTCCCCCCCCCCCCCTCCCCCGGGGGGGGCCGGGGGATCCCCCCCCCTTTCAGGACCCTTAGGTCCCCCTTTTTGGGACGGGGACAGTTTTACCCCATGCTGACCCCCGGGGTGGTTTCGGGCCCCTTGGAGGAACTCCCCGGGGGCACAAAACGCCCACAATTTGGAGACAAGGGGCTCGCCAGGTTTTTGGGGGTTTCCGTGTACCCCACAAAAAACCGGGCGGGATCCCCACGGGTGGGGGCCCGGGGCCCCAAAGCGGTCACAGACAACCCGCCCCGGGCACCGGGCCCGCTTTAAAAGGGGTTTCGGGGGCTGCAGCCACTTTGCGGGTTAGGGGGGGAAATTCATGGAAAATCTTTTACCGAGCAGGCTTTGCGGGATCCAAAACCCCCAACGTGAACCCCTTTTGGGCCCGCCCGGGCCAGATTTAACCCCCGGGTGGGGCCCTGGGGATCTCCCCTTTCGGGCCGGGGTGTGGGTTTTTTGGGGGCGTCTTCACCTTTTCAAGCCCGAAAAACCCCTTTTGTGGGCTCGCCGGAAAAGAAAGGGGGCCCCAGGACTTCAGCCCACTGGCCCAAAGGGGAAAAGTTTCCTCTTTTCTAAACACCCTTTCTCAAAGGTGCCGGGGGAAAAAACCCTCCAGGGAACCATAAAGGGGTCTTTTTAAACGTAAAACCCTTGCAGAAACCAAACTTAGGGGGCGTGGAGGGCCCACCTGCTGCCCCCTCGGGTTTTGGGTAAGTCAGGCCCTTTGGAGTTTGCGCTGAAAAGAGCCATTTTTTAACCTTTTTGTTGCTTTTTAAGGGCTGCCGGTGTGCCCCTGGGAACAAGAGGGGGCTTTGGTCCTGCTTACCCCCGGGCACGGTCTCCCCCGTGGGCCTTCGCGGGCTTGCCGCCATTACGGGAGGTTTGGGTGTTTTGCCTGTATTAACTGCTTAAACCACTCACCCCATTTTGTGTCTCCGCGGTTGCCCTTTTGGGCCGCTTAAAAACCCAAACAAACTTTAATTTTGGGGAACCCAAATTTTTTCACTGCCTGTCTTTTTAAAAGAGAAGGTCTCTTTAAAAATGCCCATAGCACCCTCCCCCCTGTGGGGCCCTTCCCACAGCTCGGGGGTTTTCCCCACCGCATGAGTTTTTTTGGGCATGGGGACAGGGGCAAAAATTTCAGGTAAAAACGGCGGGCTTGGGGCTCCGGGGGTTTATTTTAAAACAAACAAAAGGGGGTTTTGGGAAAAACCATGCCCAGAAAACAACATAAACAAAAACTTCTCTCTGAGCGCTTACAAACCAAGGGGTATTTTTCCCCCCCCTATCACCTTTTTGGGGTCCTAAAAACGGGTTTTTTCCCCCAGTTTTGAAAAACCTCCACCCCAAAATAGACTGGAGTTACAGCCCAAAGGGCCCCGTCGGGGCTACCTGCTGCCCTTTTTTAATTCACCCCAGGAAAACCCGGAGGAGCCTTTGGGAGTAAGCACCCCCCTGCCTTTTTTCTTACTCCCTAAAAAGGCCCCCCGGGGAAAAGGGCCTGGTTAGCCGTATAACTTTAAAAACAAAAGGTCGAAAAAGCTTTTACTGGACACAAATTAAATAAAACGGCCTTTCACTCCACCAAGGCCCCCTTATTTTGGTGGCATGAATCCGGGGAAAAACCCCCCAGACAAAAGTCCAGAACCGGGCTGGGATATATACTCCCCCTTAAAAAGACCTTCCCAGCTGCGGTCTTCCCAAAATAAATTTTTAAAGTGGCTTTCCTCTTTTAGTATAGGGTAAAAAATATTTTAAAAGATTTGGCGCTCCTCTTTTAAACTATTGTATATATACTTTAAAAAGTGGTTTGCTCCCTATTACTAAAATGTATATATACTTTTTAAGAGGGGCTTTCCTCTATTTCCAATTGAAAATTTTCCCTTTTTGAAATTTTGGCGCCCTCAAATTTTTAAACTAATAGGGGATAAAAAAAAATTAACATTATTTTTTTAAAAGGGGGCGGGCTCCTCTATTTACAAATATGTATATAACTTTAAGAGGGGGCCCCCCCCAAAAATTACAATTTTAAATATATTTTTAAGAGTGGTTTCTCCTCAAATTACTATATGTTTTAAAACTTTAAGAGGGGGCTCCCTCAAATTACTTTAGGGAAAATATAAATTTGAGTGGCTGCCCCTCTTTTAAACCTAATGAAATATTCTTTAAAAAGGGGGTTTCCCTATTACTATATTTATATATACTTTTAAGAGTGGCTTTTTCCCTCTATTACTATAGGGATATATTTTTAAATTTAAGAGGGGCTGCTCCTCTATTACTATATGTATATATACTTTAAAGTGGCTGTTCCTCAAATTTACTATTTTGTATATATACTTTAAGAGTGGTTGATTCGCTATTACTATATTTATATATACTTTAAGAGTGGCTTCTCCTCTATTACTATATGTATATATACTTTAAGAGTGGCTGCTCCTCTATAATATATGTATAGTACTTTAAGAGTGCTTCTCCTCAAATTACTATAGGGTAAATTATTTTAAGAGTGGCTGCTCCTCTTTTAAACTTATGTATATATACTTTAAGAGTGGGCTGGCTCCTCTATTACTATATGTATATATACTTTAAGAGTGGCTGTTCCTCTATTATTATATGTATATATACTTTAAGAGTGGCTGCTCCTCTATTAATATATGTATATATACTTTAAGAGTGGCTGCTCCTCTATTACTATATGTATATATACTTTAAGAGTGGCTGTTCCTCTATTACTATATGTATATATACTTTAAGAGTGGTTGATTCGCTATTACTATATTTATATATACTTTAAGAGTGGCTGCTCCTCTATTAGTACTACTATTCCACTGCTCTTCTATATATAGTTGTATTAGTAGCTGCTCCCTGTTACTGCTACTCCCCTATTACTATGCACTTTTATGGCTGGTTGCTCCGCTGTAGTGTAGTAGCAGTGAGGATCTGCGCTCTGCCTCGTGCGTCATTGATGTCAGTACCTTGGAGTACGTCAGTAGATCGGATATTACTCTCCATTGTGCATGTTACATTGGGCTGAGTATTTTCTCGGATTTCACCTGCATTTAATAAGGAGTCAGTAACTGTTCTCTTGTATTTGGCAGCAGCGATGATAAAACATAGGGTGGACTTTTTTGGGTCACGTGTACATTTTTGACCGCCCCTTTACTATCCTATGCAATCTTCTTATGGACTTCGAGGTTACCTGATAGGGTCACTTTATCTGCCAAGGTTAGAGAAAATGCCATTGTGCAGCGATTTTTTGACCACAGTGTCCAACAAAGGTGGAAGGCCCTTGTTATTGCCAAGGAAACCCCGATGATATAGAACTTGGGGTCCAGACTCACTAACTGCAAAGAGGGTACCATGCCAAAACATTTAGATACATAGACATAAGGGGGGCCCATACATATTTGCCACTTTTCTCACACTGGAACTCAGGGGTGGAGTTTTTGCTAACTTGTCCCAAAAAAGGGCAGTTCTGAGCAGAGCAGGGGTGGGGCCAAAATAGCAAATGTTTAATCAATACTACCTCATACCCTCACCCCCTGTCACACTCCTGCTTGTAGGACATGTAGGAAAGCATCCCAGCATCAGCTTTTACCACTCACCACTCGCTTTTACCAACCTGGGTGGGGCCAGACCCTCTCGTCTTTCTAGGGGCCCCATAACATGGTCTGTCTGCTATGTAGCGAGGTGTCCCAGCACCAGCTCTTACCACCCATTAGGGGGCAGCCAACCTGCAGCACGGCATGGCCCTCCCATCTCTCCAGGTGCCCCATAGCAGATGCAATAGTCTGTCTGATATATAGAGAGATATCTCTGCACCAGCTCTTACCATCCATTAGGGGGCAGCCAACCAACAACAGGGCCAGACCCAACCATCTCTCCAGGGGCCCCATAACAGATGCATGGTCTGTCTGATATGTAGAGAGGTGTCCCTGCACCAGCTCTTACCACCCATTAGGGGGCAGCCAACCTGCATCAGGCCTGGACCCTACCATCTCTCCAGGGGCCCCATAGCAGAGGCAATTGTGTGTCTGAGATATAGAGCGATAGCTCTGCACACGCTGTTACAAACCAATAGGGGGCAGACAACCTGCAGCACGGCATGGCCCTCCCATCTCTCCAGGGCCCCATAGCAGATGCATGGTCCGTCTGATATGTAGCGAGGTGTCCCTGCACCCGCTCTTACCACTCATTAGGGGGCAGCCAACCTGCAGCACGGCATGGCCCTCTTATCTCTCCAGGGGCCCCATAGCAGATGCATGGTCTGTATGATATGTAGTGAGGTGCCCGTGCACCATCTCTGACCATCGATTAGGGGGCAGCCAACCAACAACAGGGCCAGACCCAACCATCACTCCAGGGGCCCCATAGCAGAGTCTGCTATGTAAAGAGGCTTCTTTACAGTAGCTCTTACCACCCATTAGGGGGAAGCCAAATAGTGCCAGGCCCTCCCTCCCACACTACTATCTATCCTGGAGCCCCATAGCAGATGCATGATATGATGCATACTATGTAGAGCCGTTTCCCTGCACCAGCTTTTACCACCCATTAGGGGGAAGACAAATGGTGCCAGGCCCCTCCAACTTTCCAGGGGCCCCGCAGCAGATGCATGGTCTGTCTGTATGCCTTGGATATAGGGCATGTACACTTGTGTCTGTTATCTCAAGCCTTCATACTAGAAAAAAAAAATGGATGATTTTGGATAAATTTACTAATGTGAAATAAGAAAGAAAAAAGAACAACAACAAAATCATACAGCTCCATGGTAAATAGGAGCCGCGCTGAACTCCCGGCACGGAGGGGTTAAGCAGTGTTGTGTTGTTGCTGTGCCGCCCACCGATAAGCTCTGTTGCTAATGCCACATACTCTGAATTCTCGGTGAAATGAATATGGGCTCAGGATTCATCCTCTTTATGTCCCTCTATTGTCTATAACTTGTTAATCACGCAGGGGCCGCTGACGACGACGCTTCTCAGGTTCCTCGCAGGTTATGTTTTCACGCGGTCACACAAAACACTGGTTGAGAACGGAATTCTCGTATATTGAATACTATGCGGGTCATGGGATCTATGTCCTATCGCTGCCAGGTCACTCATATGCCAGGAATTCCTCCGCACATGCCATTCCTATACATCTCCAGCAAACTGGAAAACTACAACTCCCAGCATGCCCTGACAGCAGCTGCACAACGGCTTCCTCTCAGCTTTTCCACAGTCTTGAGTGGAAAAAACGTCTTTGTATGAAGCGGTACCAGACTTTGTCTACCAAAGAGAATTGGGAAAAATTTATAGACCGTTTTTCTTGTTTCAGTTCACTTAATACTGCCACATACAGTCTATATACTACCACTGTATAGTGCCAAGATAATAGGGAAAATCCAAATAATACTTCCTTAAAGAGCCCACATGCTGCTGTATAGTTGTTATAGGATACTGAAATATAATTCTTATATGACACTTACATATAAAGTCCACATATTACCTCTATATTATGCAAAGTATACAAATAAAACTGCCTTGAAGAGCCCACATAATGCTGCCATATAGTTGATATATGATACTGCAATATAATGACATAATACTGCCATAACTTCCACTATGTAGAACCAACATAATAATCCGTATTCAAATAATACTTAAGAGCCCACATAATGCTGACCTGTAGTTCTTACATAATACTGTCATATAATTCCCAAATAATACTGCCATATATAGTTCACACTCTATATAGTGCCAAAATAATATGGGGTATCCAAATAATACTTTCTTGAAAAACATAGATAGAGTAATGCTGTCATATAGTTGTTACATAATACTGTCATATAGCTGATATGTGACACTGCCATATAATTACACAATACTGCCATAACTTCCACTATGTAGAACCAAAATAATACTCTGTATTCAAATAATACTTAAGAACCCACATAATGCTGCCTTGTAGTTGTTACATAATACTCTCATATAATTTCAGTTTTCATTCAATTTCATTACAGTTCACACACTATATAGTGCCAAAATAATATGGGCTATTCAAATAATACTTTCTTGAAAAACATAGGTACCGTAATGCTGCCATATAGTTGTTACATAATACTGCCATATAGTTCTCACATAATACTGCCATATGCAGTGCACATAGTACCAATATATAGTGGCAAAATAGTACGCAGTATCCAAATAATACTGTTTTGAAGAGCCCACGTAATGCTGCCATATAGTTGTTATGTAATACTGACATATAATTCTCATATAATATCATAAATAATAATAGTCATACACAATGCACATACTACCACTATAAAGTGTCAAAATAATACTCAGTATCCAATTAATACTACCTTAAAAAGCCCACATTATGCTGCTGTATAGTGGCTACTGCCATGCACAGACCACATACCACCTTAATATTGTGCCAAAATAATATAGAGTATAATGCTTCCTTGAAAAGACCACATATTGTAGCGCTGCCATATAGTTATTACATAACACTGCCATATAATTCTCATTTAATACCGCCATGCGGTCCCCCACATAATATTACAGCTGAATTCCTAAATAATACCGCCACATCATGCTGAATAATACTGGATAGGTTACTCATGTGGCATCTACTCTGGTATAGCTCATAAGGATAAGTTCACACGGCATATAGCGGCGCATACCTGTGTGCGCCAGTATACGCTCCCATTGACTAACACTTTTCCTGGCGCTTAAGCACCAGAAAGAAGAGACGTGTAACCTCTTTCTCTTGGCGCTCAGTACGCGTTGGAGAATACGTCTGAAAATCTTAGCTCTCAATGAGTGCTATGATTTTACCATATTTGTGGGGCGTACATTGGGCGTATTGCAGCCCCAGTAATATGCCGCGTGAACATACCTTAAAGGGATTGTCTCACTACATCTTTTCATCTTACCTCAGTCCTGTTTTCTTGGTTTCACTTTGAATTCAGGGGTGTGTTTACTGGCATCCACTAGGCTGCAGTAGAAGCCAGGTCTGTTGCTATAGCAACCAGTGCCGGCAGCCTATCAGGAGAGATCAAACAGGTCTGTAGCTATAGCGACCTGAGGAGCTGATGCAGCCCATACAAGAGGGGATATCTAGGAATAGGTCGGACACTGTTAATGGACATATATTAGAAAGTGACTTGTTTTTGCAAGATCTTTAACATAAAAAGCAGCAATCCTTGTAGTGAGACAACCCCTTTAAGGCATATGACCATGAGAGCATGTTACCATTATGGCGCCTAGAGCACAGTAACACATGGTCAGGTTGACTGATTTAGTTGTCTAAAGGGAGGAGGCACACAATTTGGTTGGAGAAGGATTCCTGGAACCTGAACCACCGGCCTCGAGGGGCCCCATTATGATTTGGGCTCTGGGGGTCTTCGTCTCCATGTACAGGTTAGCTTTTGCTATTATGATGTTATGCCATTAGACAATATTGGAGTTTGCACACTGTGGTGGACCTGTCCATGAGGCCATATCTTTGGTATCTTCATCCTTTGACCTCTTCCCCAGACCAAAAATGTGACAGTGTGAACGTGTACTAGACGGGTATACCACCTTATTTACTATGCGACAACAGTCTGTTTTGCCACCAAGATATTGAGGTTCCTTGAGAAGGTTTTATTTGACCTAGACCATGGACTGGAGTCCTCACATGAGCACAGAAGCTGAGAGGCTACGTAGACCCAGTGTGGTCAATGGGTCATCTGAATCGGCAATCCCTGCCGGCCAGCTATTACTCACATATCCTCTTCCTTGTTTCCAGTCTGTACCCCCCCCCCCATCCCCCATCTCCCTTTAAAGCTGCTGTTCCGTGATCTCAGTCTCTTCTTGCAAATAAAGCTATGTGCACACTATTGCTATGGACTGCAGTGCCGCATGCATCAAACCACCAGCCCCAATGGAGCTTCCTGGGGCCCACCAGTGGAATTATTCCTGGAGCCCACCAGTGGAATTGATTCTTCTGGGCCCACAAGTGGAGTTGATTCTTGGGGATCACCAGTGGGATTGATTTGTGGGGCCCACCAGTAGTGTTGATTCTTGGAGGCCACCAGTGGAGTTGATTATTGAGGTTACCAGTGGAGCTGCTTCTTAGCGCCCTCCAGTGGAGTTGATTCTTGGGGGGCAACTAGTGGAGTTGATTCTTGTGGCCACCAGTAGAGTTGATTCTTGGGGCCCACCAGTGGAGTTGATTCTTGGGGCCCACCAGTGGAGTTGATTCTTGGGGCCCACCAGTGGAGTTGATTCTTGGGGTCACCAGTGGAGTTGATTCTCGGGGCCACCAGTGGAGTTGATTCTCGGGCCCACCAGTGGAGTTGATTCTTGGGGGCCACCAGTGGGATTGATTCTTGGGGGCCACCAGTGGAGCTGATTCTTGGGGCCCAACAGTGGAGCTGATTCTTGGGGTCAACCATACAGCTACTGTGCATGACTGCATGTTAATCTCGCATTCTGCCTCTTCTGTCTCTCTTTTTCTGCTTTTCCCTTGAGAAACAACCTCAAGCCCTCCAAGCCCAGGGGCCTACCATGGGTTTCCTCTGTGGGACAGTCTGAGCGTAGTAATTACACATATATGTGCTCTGCAAACTTGACAGGATGGTACAAGACTGCTTTCAGGTCTAAAGAGTTAATGTTTTTTAAGGGTCATGTGCCACTTATAACACTGCTATCTTTATAGGGGGCAGATAGCACCAGGGTCCTGGGCACATCTGCACCATCTATAGCCAAGCCCGTTTTACAATCTGTGTCTACCACACATTGGGTCCTTCAAACCTCACTGTGAGTACTCAGGATGCAAGAAACATAGAGGAGGTCAAAACAGAAATACCGGGTGGGCTGCAGTGGTGGTCACCGGAGACGGAAGAATTGTGGTTACAAGGCAAGATTGTGGTGGGAAAACATGTCATGTCCTGGACCAGGCGGTTTTATGGGCTTCAGTTTGTGCATTATGGAATTTTTGGCTGCGTATTTGCTGCCATAATCTATGTGCTGCGGTGGTTTTCGACGGTGATCCGGATGTGGCTTAGCCCCATTAAAAAGGGGTAGTCCGCTTCCCGTTTGCCGAGACAGCTTCTGTGCCATGTCACATGTCATACAGTCCATGTGTAATAAACGTATAATAGGGACATATTTTTCCGCACTGGTGATTCCAAAACCACAGATTCCCACTGAGGCTGGGTTCACACGCTGCATTTTTGTTGCATTTTTTAACTACAAAACAAAAAATGCCCCTTACCGATATATGACGAAAGAATACGTCTTTGCACTGGCAAGCAACTATGGAGTGGTCTTACTCGCTGGGTCCATGTCATAGGCGGCGGGTGCAGGCTGTTAATTACAGATGACTCCTCGCCCTAACAACAGGGATCAGAGCTGGAGAAAATCGCAGAAGCTGGCACAGCCCTACCAGCCATACCCAGGCACCCTAATCACCCTCCAAAGCTCTCCAACAGCTCTTTGAGGGCAATCATAGTGCTGATGTGGCGCTTGGTGAAAATAAGTTTGACATCCCACTCATAGGCTCCGAGTCTGGACTTAAAGAGGTTTTCTCACCACAATGATTAGTTTTTAACATGTAGGGAAAGGTAAATGAAGACTATTACCAAATACATTGCTGTTTTGATATTGCTTAGGTCAGGAGATAAGATTTTATCTACTGTTAATGTACACAAGCTTCTTTGGTTACCGACCACCTTTCTCCACCTCTCCCAAGTCTTTCTTATCTCATATTGCTCTAAGCTACCATCAGTCACAGACAGTCTGTCCATGGTGCGTCACTCCCTGCAGAGTCTTATCTCTAACAATGGAGTTTGTTTACTTAAAGTGGTTGTCTCACTACATTGATTCATCTTACCTCAGTCCTGTTTTCTTGGTTTCATTTTGAATTCAGGGGCCAGTACACTGGCTTCTACTAGGCTGCAGTAGAAGCCAGGTCTGTAGCTATAGCAACCAGCACTGGCAGCCTATCAGGAGAGATCAAACAGGTTTGAAGCTATAGCGACCTGAGGAGCTGATGCAGCCCGTACAAGAGGGGATATCTAGGAATAGGTAGGACACTGTTAATGGACATATATTGCAAACGGACTTGTTTTTGCAAGATCTTTAACATAAAAAGCAATCCTTGTAGTGAGACAACCTCTTAAACTAAGGACCACATGTGTGAACCTGTTTAGGTCTAAAACTCACGTTTTTTCCCATAGGTTACTATGGGCAAAAGAGTAAGTTTTAGGCTATGTTCACACGGTGTAATTGCGGGGACGTATTTCGCTTGCAATTACGCCGTGGGAGCGGAGCGGGGCGGGGGTCCGGCACCTCGTCGGCCCATAGACATTCATTACTAGCGGCTCGTATTCGCCGCTAGTAATTGACATGTCACTTATCTCCCCCCGCGGCGTATTGTGGGAGCGGGGATAGGAGACGTAAT
Source organism: Phyllomedusa bahiana (assembly GCA_025379985.1). NCBI lineage: Eukaryota > Metazoa > Chordata > Amphibia > Anura > Hylidae > Phyllomedusa > Phyllomedusa bahiana. The sequence goes on along the minus strand of JAODAL010000361.1, from coordinate 182,055 downwards.
CCATAGTTCTCTATGAGAACTGTAGATTACCGTAATGACTGGGACGTATCTCGCCGCGTATTTAGCGCAGTACGGCGCGAATTACGGGGCAAGATATGCCCCAATAATTGCCGTGTGAACATAGCCTTAGACCTAAACAGTTTCATACATGTGGCCCTAAATGAGAAGCTTTCACCCTTTAGAGCTATGTAGTCTTGTCTACTACAGTTTATAAACCTCCAGCACTCATTTCACTATAACAGGCTCAGCTAAGAATAGCAGAGCTGATATGCCAGTCCCTGCTATAGACCCGCCCACAGCCTGACCAGGAAGTGTGAGTCTGAAGCTGACTGTGAAAATGCCTGGAGTGACAACTCCTTTTATTATAGCCTAGCAGCAGATATGGAGCTCAGAGGATTAGGGGAACCACTCAGGATCAAAAGCATGATACCTTTTTGTAATAAGTTGGTGGTTTTCTGCTATCTAGTGCTACTATGTGGCGGTATTATTTATACCAATTACTATTATTTATATCTATTGTTGCTGCTTGTGCTGTTTCAATTTCCTGTCATTAGGGGCTGGGACCCATCTCATTATTCTATGGGGCCCTATGAATGCATTGTATATTTTGAGGGGGATTTTTTGGATCTCTTTGGTCCGACTCCAAAAATGGAGCACGTGTCTTTTTGTCATGTAAATGTAGGGAGAGTAGTGCACCAGGTTGGGCCCATCCCCTATAAGCTCCCCCTCATCCCCCCACCTTCCATAAATGAGGCCAATTTTATTCGTCAGTTATTTGCGGCATAGTTATGTTTATTAATATTATCAACACTCTCTTTCTCTGCTATAAATTACATCTGTGCACAAGTCGTTTTTGGGGATTACTAAATTGCTATCATATTAGAACCTCGATTTTGATGCCTGCTCATTATGCATTTTTGCTAAAGGATAGGATTTCCGGGCACATTTTAAGAGGTTTCTAATGTTCGTCATTAACTCTTATGAGAAATGTAACATGCTTATATCTTTCCTTATGGTTTTAAATTAGCAAATTGCCAGTGAGTAAGTGTCTCCGCCGCTCGGCTCCGGCTGAAGCGCACACACCGCTCTGTTTGTAAATGGGGTTTAAAATACGTGTACATATTCATGCTGCCACATGTGGGTGTCGTGAAATATTTTATTGTAGTCATCGCCAAGATCCCATTCACTCTTTCATTGCTTTAACCGTTCTGAGGCCGAGACGCCTGGAAAATTCCTCGCCGTATGGGTTTCACAGTGCGGGGTCCAGAAGCTTATCATGAATAGTCCTCTCCATTGCATATGCTGGCTATCTAGATGCAGCAGAGCCGAGTTTCATTCTTTGGGGGGGGCTAGGATTGTGTAGGGGAAGGATTTTTTTTAGATACTACGTAGCCTCACATATCAATGTTGTTGGTTTATTTATGTTTATTGACTTTTGTTTCATAAACATAGAACACATAACAATAGTCTATGGTCATGAGATGAATGACAAACTCAACTCTGCTACATTTGGATAGATTCTTGTGCTTTTACTCTGGTTTATTGCTGTATTATCATTAAACCCTTAACGCCAAATCAAGTACAGGTACATTGTTTTGCCGTTAAGGGCGCTTTATTTATTTATTTTTTTCAGAAATGCACTGTATTAGAGCATGTTCACATGGTGTATTGGGGCGCTTATGGTACGTGCCGCAATACGCAGGGTGTTTGGAAGCACGGGCTAATCAGTGCGTAAAACCCAAAGCAGGGGGGGGGGAGACACGTAAGCGCCTCAAAGGCACTGTTCACACGGCTTATTCACAGCGTAAGTGTGGGGACGGCTTTCGCCCGCAATTACGACGTGTGTCGTGCCGCTGGGGCGGGGCGGGGGGACCAGCACCTCGCCGGCCCCAAAGACATTCATTATTCATGGCGCGTATCCCGCCGGGATAATTGACATGTCACTTTCTCCCCGCTCGCGAAATACGCCGAGCAGGGAGAGGAGACGTAATCCATAGTTCTCTATGAGATACTGTGGATTACTGTAATGACTGGGACGGATTTCAGCCGCATTTCGCAAAGTACGGCGCGAAATACGGAACAAAATCCGTCCCAAAATAAGCCGTGTGAACATAGCCTAACAATTGACATGTCAATTGTCCACCCGCACGTACAGTACGATCGTATTGTACGCCCGGGGAGACAGCGCGTAATTCATGTTTTCTATGAGAGCCATGAATTACCGTAATTGCGGCACGCATTTTGACACGTATAAGGATATGTTTTCACAGTACAGTACGCCCCGCAATTACGCCGGGTGTTTGGGAGTCGCGCTGATACTCCCGCGACGCGAGGGGCCAGCAGCCCGCCGGCCATATAGACTGTCATTTCACGCGGCGTGTAAGCACCACGAATTAGTGACATGTCACTTATCTCTATGGGCATACAATACGATCATATTGTACTCCTGGGGAGAAGAGGCGTAATCCATAATTCTCTATGAGAGCTATTGATTACCGTAATTTCAGCACGCATCTCGCTCGTATTAGAGAGCAAATACGCCGCAAAATGCGCGCCGAAATTTGCCCGTGTGAACATACCCTAAAGCGCAATTACGCATGAAAGTAAGCCATGTGAACATACCCTTAGGTTAAGTCCACACAGCATATGACAAAATACCATCAGAAATCCAACTGCATTCTGACATTGCTGGAACATGGCAGGGCCACGATTTTTGGCGCTGGTTTGCACTAAAATAATGGTCTTTTGACAGTAAAAAATCCGTGCTGTATAATTCACAGCACAGATTTTTCACTGCGGTCTGTTTAGCACAGGGCACCATCGGATTTTTGGAGGATTCAAAATACTGAATCCGCTGAAAATCAGTGCAAAACCCTGTGCTATTTAGACATGGCCTTAAAGGGGTTGTCTCATTACATTGATTCATCTTACCTCAGTCCTGTTTTCTTGGTTTCACTTTGAATTCAGGGGCGTGTTTACTGGCTTCTACTAGGCTGCAGTAGAAGCAAGGTCTGTAGCGACCAGCACTGGCAGCCTATCAGGAGAGATCGAACAGGTCTGTAGCTATAGCAACCTGAGGAGCTGATGCAGCCCATACAAGAGGGGATATCTCAGAATAGGTAGGACACTGGTAATGAACACATATTGCAAAGTGACTTATTTTTGCAAGATCTTTAACATAAAAAGCCTTGTAGTGAGACAACCCCTTTAATTGCTGTGCATTGCTTAAAAAAAAAAACAATAAAAAAACGCACCCTAAGGGAGTTTGGAGTGAGCTCAGGAGTTAAGCCAGAGTCATACATGGTAGGTTCCGACTGTTAAAGGAACACTTCCATCAGAAAGGAGTATTTTTCTTAAAACCTATATTCCTGGAAAACTATTTTTTTTACTATTTTTTGGAGTTGATTCATAGGGCCCACCAGTGGAGTTGATTCTTGGGGACCTCCAGTGGAGTTGATTCTTGGGGACCTCCAGTGGAGTTGATTCTTGGGGACCTAGTGGAGTTGATTCTTGGGGGCCACTAGTGGAGGTGATTCTTGGGGCCCCATAAGATGTTCTTGGGGGTCCACATGGAGCTGATTCCTAGGGATCACCAGTGGAGTTGATTCTTGGGGCCCCCATAAAGAGATGATTCTTGGGGTCCACCATTGGAGCTGATTCCTAGGGATCACCAGTGGAGTTGATTCTTGGGGCCAATACAACAGCTAATGTATATGACTCTTGCTTTCCGTCTCTTTTTCTCTGTTTTTCTTCCTGAAAGGGGCCCACTGTCAGGTTTCCACTACTCTCCTGTGAGACAGTCCAAGCCTGTATCAGTGTCAGGCCCACCATCCAGTTATGCAAAAGATCTTCATTGCATGTAATCAATCATGTCTTGTACTGTAGGTTAATTGTGGATCAACCCATAATAAAATAGATTCAAGCTACAAGTCATTGGCTCCAAAATCTGCTCCAAACAGGGTTTTGTTCAGCTGTACCATTGGGACTCATGTTCGTGCCTAATCCTGGACCTTCTAGAAGAGTGTATGGTGCCCAGTACACTCATGGCCCTGTCTGTCGAGTTCTCAGATGTGTGGTGTACACTCCGTATACCAGACCTGTCGTAAAATAATCTATAGGTCCCAGATAACATATTGTACATGTGTGTCTGTTATATATCAGGCATATACTTCATTGATTTTTTCAAAGTGAAGGTTTTCTTGGCCCTTCCTACATTCTTTTCCCATAATTAACATTTTTGAAATTTGTTTGTTTTTTAACCAATGGAACAATCCCTTGCAATGGACCAAGGGCACATCTGTGGTCTGCTCCACCAAGAATTGGAACCAATACATGTTACTTTTCTGATGGACTGTATATATATGTCCATACTTTTGCTGTGGACAACCACCATTTTGACCACTTTATGTCATGTCCGGATGGATTGTATAGCTCTATTATAAGTTAGATATATATCAAATATATATATATATATATTATATATATATATATATATATATATTATATTATTATATATATATATAATATATATATATATATATATTATATATATATATACACTTATTAATAAGTATACTATTCCATCATAGTAACTATAGTCCATATCATAGCCCATAGTAATATTACATATGAGACTTTTTGGTGATTGTCAAGTTAAGTTCTAACCTAAAAAAAACTTTTTTTAAAACCAGGACTTTGCACGGTCATGCATGGTCATGATGTCCGGTGACTCTCTGACTAAATGGCAGCTTCATAGCCATAAAAATTGGCTAATGCTACTTCAAGAAACCAACCATTAGAGGAAGATGAGACCTTGAACCTAACTGTATTAAGAATCATCTCAGTAAAGGTTTTTTAGACGTAGAATCCTACAAAGAACCTGGGCTCTTGTTTCTGATGGATCAGTTTTTCAGTTTGGACCTCAACATAATTGGCCTTATGTATGAAAACTGTCCGGCAGTAATACTTTCTTTGTTGCCCATAGCAACCAATCAGAGCTCGGCTTTCATTTCTCCACAGCACTATATGAAATAAAAGCTGAGCTCTGGTCGCTATGGGCAACAAAGACAGATTTCATACATAGGGCCCAATGTCGTAGTAGAGATGAAGTGGTCTCCCCATCGGCTCATCTCAATGACTGGCCAGTTGTATGCCTTGAATGGGGCTTGTTGTATAGACTTGTTGAGGGTTTAGGGTGGGCTTGTGCGTGTATACAGGCTTTCTCATTGAGGGTTCACAAGAGGAATCAGGTTACATTTTTCCCATCCACTTTTTCAAAGGATGTAGCATGTGCCATATTCATGTCCTGTGTATACACAAGACTGACCTGTACCTCTGTTCTGCCAGCACTCTCAACAGTATAACCCAACCCCTGGAAGCCACAGCATCTCAAAATGTTCCCGATACCAAATGTATTATAAGTAAACCGCCATGTTTTTTTAATCTTAGACAATCCTTTAAAGGGGTGCTCTATGCTAAACTTTTTCAGAGCCACAGGAATTATGTTTCACATGAATCTTCTACGATATCCATAATTAGTTCCTTCATTCAATACCCAAAATGTATCCATACAGATACCCAAAATGTATCCATACAGATATCCAAAATGTATCATACAGGTACCAAAATGTATCATACAGATTATCAAAATGTATCCATACAGATACCCAAAATGTATCCATACAGATATCCAAAATGTATCCATACAGATATCCAAAATGTATCCATACAGATACCCAAAATGTATCCATATAGATACCCAAAATGTATCCATACAGATACCCAAAATGTATCCATACAGATATCCAAAATGTATTCATACAGGTATCCAAAATGTATCCATACAGATACCCAAAATGTATCCATACAGATCGCCAAAATGTATTCATACAGATACCCAAAATGTATTCATACAGGTATCCAAAATGTATTAATACATATACCCAAAATGTATCCATACAGATACCCAAAATGTATCCATACAGATATCCAAAATGTATTCATACAGATATCCAAAATGTATTCATACAGGTATCCAAAATGTATTCATACAGATACCTAAAATGTATCCATACAGATACCCAAAATGTATCCATACAGATACCCAAAATGTATCCATACAGTGCTTAAACAATACAACTAGGCTGCACCAAATATAGTGCACATAAAACTAGCTGTTCACTAGTTATGTCTTGCAGCGGATGTGCATGTATGAAGGTGGGGTGCTCGAAGTCCCAGGACTATTGCCGTTTTAGTGATCAGACTTAGAAGGGTTTTACCTGCTCTTCACAGCCAGCTTCAGGCTTCCACTTCCTGGTCAGGCTGTGGACGGCATTTCATCTCTGCTATTCCTAGCTGAGCCTGTTAGGAGAAATTTGTGATTGAGAGGTATTAACGGCAGTGCACAAGACTACAGAGCTCTAAAGTTTTTCAGAAAAAAAAAAATCAACAAGCTCCTGTGCTGCTGATAAGACACAATGGGCCACATGTATGAAACTGTTTAGGTCTAAAACTCACTCTTTTGCTCATAGTAACCTATGGGCACAAAAGTGAGTTTTAGACCTAAACAGTTTCATACATGTGGCCCATATGTCACCATCCCAGCCACCGCTAGAGCAGAAAAAGGTGGTTGGTAACCTAGGGACGCTTGTGTACACAAGCCTAACATAAGAACTGCTCTATCTATGAAATGAAGCAAAATCAGAACAACAATGTATTTGGTAATAGTCTTTATTTACCTTTGCCTACATGTTTAAAGATAATCAATATGGCAAGAATCACCCTTTAAATTTGTTAAAAAATCTGGTTTGTATATCCTGCATGTGGGTATTGCACAATTTCTCATATTGCTTGTAATCGGCACATTCAACTCAAAATATGCAAAATTTCTACATCCTTTCTGGTATATATATGACCCTGATTTCTGGAAAGTCATTCAGTATGGAAAAAGCCCAAAGAAGGTAGAAGCAGTAAAAACATTCCATGTCCCCTGTAAGACTTTGTCATAGAACATCAATTATTAATTTGTTTGAGTAGTCATTACCGATATAAATCCCAAAAGGTCAATTTAGTAATTGATTCATTATCTCCGAGTATTTGTTAGCTTGAGCTCAACTGCATTACAGCTTATATCCTACTGTGCACTAATAATCTGCCTTAAAGGGCGATTGGCGGTTTCATTTTCTAATATGTCTATGAGTGACAGATATTATTGATAGGTATGAGACAAATCGATTGATAGATAGATAGATAGATAGATATGAGATAGAAAGATATGAGATAGATAGATATATAGATAGATGATAGATAGATAGATAGATAGATAGATAGATAGATAGATAGATAGATATGAGATATATAGATATATAGATAGATATGCGATAGATAGATAGATAGATAGATAGATAGATAGATAGATAGATAGATAGATAGATAGATAGATAGATAGATAGATGGATGGATAGAGAGATAGATAGAGAGATAGATATGGGATAGATAAATATGAGATAGATATGGGATAGATAGATAGATATATGAGATAGTTAGATAGATAGATAGAAAGATAAATAGATAGAAATAAAAATAAATAGGTAGAAAGATAGATATGACGTTATGTGCTGTATACTCCAGAGTGATGGCAACACTTTACTTCTAGATGGGTTTATCTAAGTAAGAAAAAACATTCCTCAATACAGGGGTAGGACCTTCTCTGGCCTTCATCTATTAGTCAACATGGAGAACACCAACAAAGAGTGTTTCTCCTTGGAGGATCTGGCCTCTCCATGCATTACACAGACAGTCTATTGATGGTAGAGGGCACTATGTAATACTCCATTTCGCCTGTGGTGGCGCTGCAGGAGAATAGAACTTTTGTCCGCCTTAGATCACATCTGATCATTGAGAGTCACAGCAGCGAGATGCCTTGTGATCGGTTTATTTTTTAAGGCACCTATTTCCAAAGAGAGTTTTTCCAAAGAACATAACCTGAAATTTTTTATAAATTTCAAAATCAACATTCAACGTTTTGGCAAACCAAGAAATACTGCATAAAGCGACTAAAAACATTACAAGATATAGATTGTAATTCTGTTAAGCAAATACAAAGAGACCTCCGACAATAGGCTTCTAGAACGGGTATATGGTGGCATACATTACATTTGACTTCTACTGTACAGTATACTTTTTTTTACTTAAAGGGATGTTTCCACCATAGATTTGGATATAATCTTGCTAGGATACATCAATAAAGGGGTTGTCTCACTACAAGGATTGCTTTTTATGTTAAAGATCTTGCAAAAACAAGTCACTTTGTAATATTTGTCCATTAACAGTGTCCTACCTTTTCTGAGATATCCCCTCTTGTATGGGCTGCATCAGCTCCTGTGGTCACTATAACTACAGACCTGTTTACTCTCTCATGATAGGCTGCCAGCACTGGTTGCTATAGCTACAGACCTGGCTTCTACTGCAGCCTAGTAGATGCCAGTAAACACGCCCCTGAACTCAAAGTGAAACCAAGAAAGCAGGACTGAGGTAAGATGAATCAATGTAGTGAGACAACCCCTTTAAAGTCTAATAGGTACGGCTCTCACACAAGAACACCTCTGGGACCCGCACTTATCTCGGAAATGGGCCACCAGAAGTATCCAGAATGGAGAACCAGTCGAGCTTGCGCACAACTCTCTGTTCTGTTCTATGGGAGTTCCCAGTAGAGAATTCCTATAGAACAGAAGGAAGAGTTGTGCACAAAGTCGGCCAGTTCTCCATTCTGAGCTAAAACTTCGGGGGCCTTTTCCTGACATAAGTGTGACTTCAAGAAGTGGAAATCTATGGTGGGAACACCCCTTTATTAGTTGTGCATGGAAAAGTTTTTCTATAAAGTATACAGATCTCTACCAGCCTGATGGAGGACGATCTTTTGGTGGGTCGAACCCATGGTGGGAGCTTTCCCAGCCCAAAAAATAGGGCTCAAACTTTGTGAACAGAGGCTTACTTGCACTGTGTCTATGGGTTGGAGACCACCAAGGTTCTGAAATGTCTGCATTTTACTGTAGTTTTTGATTTTTTTATGGTTGTTTTGTGAATTTGATTTGGGCTTTATGTTCTGATGATCCTGCAGATTTATCTAGTGCACTGTCATTTCAGAAATGATCCATACCACAGAGGAAATAATAGAAAGCCTATAGGGGAAAACAGTATTTCGAGTATTCCCCAAAGGTGGTTCTCCACGAGAGATGAGCACAGTCTCTCAATCAGCGAGGTCTCGAGTGGGTTTTATGAGTGATGCAATGACAAGGTATCATTGCTGCCTGGACCATATAACACATGGTCCGAGGAGGCACAAGATGGCTCCCCGGGACTATTTTTGCTCTTCTGCACGTGCTTTTTATTAGAGGCATTTAAAATCCCTGCTTGTTTTTTTTTATTTTCTTCAGAGACTTGGCAGTGGATAAAAAGCATTTTTGGATTTCAATACTTTATGCCACCTCTGCAGGAAGCAGGGTGCCGTTCTAAAACATGATTTAAATCATCAAAAAAGAAAAAGTCAGGCAGATTGAAAGAAAAAAAAAACGCTTTTACAAAATAGTTGGGGCCGGTGGGTAATTTACATGGTTTATTCCCGTGGTGAGAAGGAAATGTAATATAATGTGCACTTATATTAGCTAAAATGCAAATCTTCTGTGCTTTTCTTGTGTTATTTTTAAATTTTTTTAGTTTCCTGATTTTGGGGTTGAGCGTCAGAGAGCATCTGTCATCTCTTTAGATGTTTCTGTTTTAGTAAATACCTATGTTCCCCAGCATCTGACAATTCTGCAGCACCTATCCTCCTCTGTGTTGTACCTTCCCTCTGTTAGTCCTCTGAGAAATTCATGAATAAATTGACATCTTAGTGATAATCGTTGGGGGTGTTCCTACATAACCTGACAGTGCCACCAATGAGGCTTCTAGAGACATTTCTCTTTGTCTAGGGGAACATTAACAACCAGTTATCAATTTTTTAAATACATTTGCAGGAGGAATAATAGAGTAATAGTAGAAAAGATGCTGCAAAGAGCAGATAGATCCTTTTGTACAATAGAAGATAGACCATCTTGTGGAAGAGTGGACAGACCGTCTTGTGGAACAGTGGACAGACACTCTTGTGGAAGAGTGGACAGACCGTCTTGTGGAAGTGCGAACAGATCCTCTTGTAGAAGAGCAGACAGACCGTCTTGTAGAAGAGCAGACAGATCCTATTGTGGAAGAGCGGACAGACCGTCTTGTAGAAGAGCAGACAGATCCTATTGTGGAAGAGCGGACAGAACATCTTGTAGAAGAGTGGACAGACACTCTTGTGGAAGAGTGGACAGACACTCTTGTGGAAGAGCGGACAGACCGTCTTTTGGAAGAGCCGACAGACCGTCTTGTAGAAGAGCAGACAGACCATCTTGTAGAAGAGCAGACAGAACATCTTGTAGAAGAGCGGACAGAACATCTTGTAGAAGAGCGGACAGAACATCTTGTAGAAGAGCGGACAGAACGTCTTGTGGAAGAGCGGACAGACCGTCTCGTGGAAGAGCGGACAGACCGTCTCGTGGAAGAGCGGACAGACCGTCTCGTGGAAGAGCGGACAGACCGTCTCGTGGAAGAGCGGACAGACCGTCTCGTGGAAGAGCGGACAGACCGTCTCGTGGAAGAGCGGACAGACCGTCTCGTGGAAGAGCGGACAGACCGTCTCGTGGAAGAGCGGACAGACCGTCTCGTGGAAGAGCGGACAAACTATAGAAGAACAGACCGATTCTCTTGTAGTCTATTGATGTTGCTAAGTAAGCCCCATTCACATCACGCTTCATGCCCTATAGAGCCATGAGGTTCTATAGGGTAAATATATAAACCTGTATGGCTCTTCAGCGGCATACATTGGGAAACTTTTTTGACAGTGTCCCAAAGGCAGCATGAAGTGTGATGTGAATGGGGCCTTATAAAGGTTTTTAACTTAAAGGCAACCAATTGATGGGACAAGTTCCTCATATCAGGAGCAAGGGCATAATGGGTAACCATTAGCTCCATAGCAGAATTTAGTAGGAGGTACCATTTTACAGTGATTTCCATCATGGTCTTCTGTATCTTCTTTTCTCTGGTGGTTACTCCAAAAATGTGTACAATTAACAACAGTGTGACAAAACAGCTCCAAAAAGTGCCAGTTTGGAGGCCAGAAAGGTCAACCCTCCAGTAGCTTAACTAGAACTCTTATGGCCCCATAGCAAAATTAAATGGGCCCCCAGCATAAGTGGCAATAGTTCAAGTGGTAGATAGTAGAACCATGTGTCAAAGAACCTACATAGGAGCGCTAGATAGCGGAAAGCCACCACCTTTGCCATCCCCTCCAGAAAGGTATAATGTTATTTCATCTGAGTGGGCCCCTTAACTTTTTGGCCCCACAGGAGCGGGTATAGCTAGTTAGTGGACTGCCCCTTTACTATGTTGGATGAAGGAAAAATGTTTCATGTGATACTTTAAAGCATACTTGCTCATCTTTAAGCACTCTAATGAGCCCCCAAAGCATCCCGGAAAGCACCTGAACTACCCAGAATGCCCCCAAAATGCCATCTTCTAGAAGAGGGTGCATACACTGTGGCCTCTGTGTGACCTGGTTTCCAAGAGGGTTCCAAAAGGCAAGCATGCCTTTAAAGGGGTTTTGCCACAAAGTAAAATTGACGTGGGAAGTTTGAAAATTAAATAATAAACGTTTTCCCCAGTCATCATTATAAACATTCTGCACCGTTTTTGTTTTAGCTGCTCCTTTTGTTTACAGCTCGTCTCCAGGGGATACGACCAGGGCTGAGAGCTTCTCAGTCCTGGTCGCACATGCTCAGACATCACTTCTCTCAGGCACCTTCTGAGTGTTCAAACCCGGGTGCTGTCATTCTACCCCTATCCTTTGTACTATTTATTTATACGTCAAACCGTGCAAATAAAAAAAAGAAACCTCAATCAGGTTTGTGCATTGATAAAGAGGGGGAAAAAAATCCACTGGCTAAGTTCCTGCAGGGATTTGAACCAAGGACCCTTGTGCTGTGAGGCAAAAATGTTACCTCTGAGCTACAATGTAGCTACTCACAATTCTATACATAAACAGACCTTTCTTTGACTAGAGAGAGGAAAGGCCCGGTGATGTCATCCTGCTGGGTCACATGATATGCAATTCAAACAAATCACACCCGCCCCCTTCTGAGCACACAGAGCTTAAGAGCTGGAGGCAGGAGGTATGAAATGAGATCGTGGCAAAACCCCTTTAAACTTTACTGTACTGCTGAGGTTTTTTTTTTTTTAATGGGCTTTTTCATTACAAAGATTAGCTTTCAACATGAAGGGATAGGTAATTGAAGACTTTTTCTAAATACATCGGCCAATAGATTTTATGTGCTCTGAGTGCACACAGGTTTCTATGGTTACTGGACCATAACACTTTTATCTTATTAGCTGAGAGAACAGGGAGTGACTACACCATGGACAGAGGGACCTCACCAGGGCCGGACTGGGAATAAAAATCAGCCATGGCACTAAGCCCCCAGCAGCCCACATACAATATCCGCTTAAAAAATTCCCATTGTTCTCGCACCTCGCCACTGTCTAAAATAAACTACACTATAAAGCTGCTTTCACACGGAGAGTTTTTGGTGCATTTTGTGCAGAAAGGCAAAGCAGTTAATGCTGAACATTTCTGCACAAAAAAAAAAACACATCAAAAAATGCACCAAAACCGCTCCGTGTGAGAGCCCCCTACACACAAGTAAAAAAGAAACAGTGGTGCAGAGAAACCCCTGATTCAACATCGAAGTAAAACGACCCCTGGCAGCAGGGACTCACCGGAGACGTCATCTCTGATGGGAGTTGTTTTCTTCTCCTTTTCTTCCCCTTCTGGCACAAACCTCCATGGCGTCTTCCCTGATAAGTTGTTCCCTTCCATTTCTTTCTCTGTCCAGTACAGCATGCAGTGTCCTCTTCTAGTGGTCACTACTCGTCCCTGTAGAATTTACAACAAATACATCTTAGACTCCTCTCTTTTTCAGCACGTTCCTATCAATTCCCCAAACAGCGTATGTTAGACCCTAAAAATTTAGAAATTAAAAAATGACAGAAAGTGGTAGGCAGTGACAGTATGCAGGCAGGCAGGGCCAGTATACAGGCAGACAGGGCCACTTATAGGCAGACAGGGGACAGGACAGGGACAGTATATAGGTAGCCAGGGCAGGGCATTATATAGCCAGGGCAGGGCTGTATATAGGTAGCCAGGGCAGGGCTGTATATAGCCAGGGCAGGGCTGTATATAGGTAGCCAGGGCAGGGCTGTATATAGGTAGCCAGGGCAGGGCTTTATATAGGTAGCCAGGGCAGGGCTGTATATAGGTAGCCAGGGCAGGGCTGTATATATTTAGCCAGGGCAGGGCTTTATATAGGTAGCCAGGGCAGGGCTGTATATAGGTAGCCAGGGCAGGGCTTTATATAGGTAGCCAGGGCAGGGCTGTATATAGGTAGTCAGGGCAGGGCTGTATATAGCCAGGGCAGGGCTTTATATAGGTAGCCAGGGCAGGGCTGTATATAGGTAGCCAGGGCAGGGCTTTATATAGGTAGCCAGGGAAGGGCAATTATAGGCAGCCAGGGACAGCAAAAAGGTTAAAAAAAAAATAAAAAAGTAATACTCACCCGGACACCCGCTGCCCCCTCCTCTTCACTCTTCACTCTGGAGCCGGTGGCCGCTCACTGCAGAGAGCGGGGCCGCGGAGCAGGCGCGCGTTGAACTCATCGTGTCGCGTGCCTGCCCCGCGGCCTCCTGGGAGCAGAGCAGACGGGATCAGTAGATCCCAGATGCTCAGCCTCGGCTGCTGCCTGCACCGCGCGGTGCAGGCGGCGGCCGTGATGGCTGCATGGCTGGGTCAGTGACCCGACTGTGCAGCCATGTGGCGAGGGGGGGCCTGTCGGCCCCCTGCCACAGGGGTCCGGTCGCTGATGCGACCATTGCGGCCCCTGTAGCGCGCCACAGACCGGTGCCGTCACTCGGGGCCCGCCGGAGGGAACACCGTCCTCCTCGGCGGGCGATCCGAGCCGGCTCTGCGGTCCGGACGCCAGCGGCCCGCCGGGCAAATGCCCGGTTTGCCCTATGGTCAGTCCGGGCCTGGACCTCACTCCCTCAGTCTAGAGCAAACTTATTGTCTCTAACAAGATTACAGAAAAGCAATTGTTTTCAGTCCTCACAGCACATGCCCCTTGTGTTTACTGAAGATGAGGTTTCCTGCACTTGTCAGTGTAACAGATCAGCTACTTTCAGAGATGCTAATCACTGCTATAGAACCACTCACAACCTGAGGAGACAGAGTGTAAAACTGCTTTTGACTCAGTGAAACATAGTGGTGTTCAAACCCCTCTAAAGAACAGATTTGCTGTGCGTGGAAATTTTTTTTAACTTTTTAAAATCTTTTTGCTAGTCACCTTTAAGACTTGCAAGGACAAACAAGAAACTGTGAAATTCCACTAATCTGGCAGCCGATAGTCTTCATCCCTTTCCAGTATGCAATAAAAATAGTTTCACGCTGGATTAACAGGATATTACCTAATGGTCTGGCAGGGCAGTAATGGGAAAATCCAGGGTGGCATTATGACGGTCTCTAGCGGGCAGCGCTGGGATGGTGGCGGTGGTAGGTCACACAAGGGGAGAATCAGACACTTTGGTCAAGTAAACAATACATTCCCCTTCCGATAATCTGGACATCTGTATAATCCAGATTATTGAAATGTTCCTTTTCCAAAAATACAGCTTTTACAGTTATCACGTTCACTTTTTCATCTTTTATTATGCAACCGACAGGAAATATTCCCAGATTATTGCTGGATTTCTGACTTTGAGAAATTCCTTGAGCTTCGTCCAAGCTTCAATTTGCCAAGTTTAAAAGAAAATATTTTCTGACAACTTTCTCTCCAGTGCAGTAATGTTTGGAGAGAGGACGCAGAGATTTCTCTCTCTTCCATGTATTGTGTTAGCGGTATTATCATTGCTGGCGTTGTTGGGGGCAGGGCTGCTCTTAAAGGTACAGGCAGGGTCGTTTATATTTAAAGAACTGTCCTCAAACCTTATTCGCCCCCTTGAATCCCACCCAAAAGAATGACTGACACCTTAAAGACTCATTTTGCCAATAGACGTGCCTCTCGGCTATGGTATATTTGCTACTTTTCCCATAAGAGCTGATTAGGATGTAATAATTGGGGATGATGGCGGGGAGGAAGACGACAATTCTATTTAATTAAAGAAAATTTATTTGACTTTAACTGGAGCTGTCCCCGGTGACTAAGAGTAAATTTAGCTGTTAGATTTTATTAATGGCCACTGACATCTGAGCTGGCAACCGAGTAAACATTGCTTCGGTATTTATTTCTAATATTTAATGAGCCGACCTATGAATATCAGATTAATTACTCATTGCTTCATTAATTAAATTAGTTTTTTTTCCTACCTTAACTATGTATTTAATATTTTTTCATTCATTATTTTTTTATTTCATTATTTGTTTGCTTTATTTCAATATTTAGTTTTCTTTTTTATTTCGTTATTTAGTTTTATTTTATTGATTTCATGATTCATTTTATTTCATTACGTTAATTTATTTTATTCATTTAATTTCATTATTTACTATTTCTTTTTATTTACTTTATTTCATGATTTATTTCCATCACTTATTTTTATTGACTTAATATCATTATTTTTTGTTTTATTTTCATTTTTTTATTCATTATTTATTTTACTATTTTAATTTATTTTATTTTTTTGTTTCATTATTTTTATTCACATTATTTGTATTCATATTTTCTGACGCAGATTTCAAATCCATCATGCGTTAAAAAAATAATCGACATATCATTGCTTTTGCGTGGATACTGGATCAAGCAGCCGTGACACAGATTGGCCCCTTGGCCAATGGGGCTAAATACGCCGCAATACACGGTGTGTTTTGGAACCACGAGCTGATCAGCGTGTAATTCCAAAGCACGGGGGGCCAGTCGGGCTCCGGCCCCATAGACATGTGTTGTCAGTGGCGCGTATTCGCCGCTAACAAATGACATGTCAATTCTCCCCCTGCGTGTACAATACGATCAGATTGTATTCGCTGGGGGACGACACGTATTCCATAGCTCTCTATGAGATTGTGGTGCACATTTCGCCGTATATAAAGCGCAATACGCGGTAAAATGTGCGCCGAAATACGAGGCATTTTAAGCATGTGAACATACCCTAATTCAGCAGCCAAAACTGCCCCTGCAAAATTAAAATCTGCGGCCCTCAGATTTCTACCGTGGATTTTCCGCATCGAAGTGTACATAATTGGATTTTGCTGCACATTCCGCTCAGAATCCATGTTCCATTTAGGTGAATGGGAAACTGTGCCATAATTCACACGGTGAACTGCTGCACAGATTTTTCAGCCACCGATTTTAAATCCACAATGCAGAAAGAAAAGAAGTGACCTATCGCTGCTTTGATCTGCAATCCGCTTAGATTCAGCATTGTGCTGCTGAGACTCTGATTAGCCCCTTTGAAATTTGACATTTTTTACTCCAAAATTCGCTATTGAAAAGTCAAAATCTGTGGGAGAAATCTGCAGGTGTCACTTTGGATTTCTGCTGCAGATTTCGCATTGATTTTTTACGCCCCGCAATTACGCCGGCCCATAGACTATCATTACGCCGCTAGAAAATGACATGTCACTTATCTCCCCCCGCGGCGGATTCGGCGAGCAGGGAGAGGAGGCGTAATCCATAGTTCTCTATGAGAACTGTGGATTACTGTAATGACTGGGACATATTCCAGCCATAATTCGCGCAGTACAGACTGAATTACGGACTGAAATACGTCCCATTTTAAGCCGTGTGAATATAGCCTTAGAATTCCAGATTTTATGGTGAGGAAGTGGAGTCATCCCTCCCACCTCTTCGCAGACACCTGCAGTCTGATTCCCGTCGACCTCTAATGCTCTGAAATGACTCCAGTGACTAGAACCAAATGCACTGTGTTTATTTTCGGACTCCCGGAGCCTGGCCTCCATTATACACCCAGAGAATTGGGAATTTTAAGTATGTCACGTTTATATTAGGAGAAGAAGCCTCATCATCCTATCTGGGGTCACTGGTGCATGCCATATAAAGCTCACCATAGTGATCATATGGAAATAAATTTATTCTATGTACCAGGGTGCTCAACTATTACTATGCTTATAATACGGTGACTTTTTATGTGGCCCCTCAGGCCCTGGGGCCCCTGTCACTTTTACACCCCTTAAGTTGGGTTCACATAGCCTGAAAAAGAGGTGGAAGAATATATTTGTATAACAGGGGGAAAACATGCATATTTCACTATGTTTTATCATAAATTGTTACGTGCAGTTTTTCCTATGATAAGTTTTTCATGCTTTTTTTGCTACATTTCTACATAAAAATATACAGTTCGACATCAAACAGAAGACAGATGTAAGAGTAGGGGCTTGTCCCCACGGTCAGGTTTTTCAGCAGATTTACAGACATTTTGGGTTTTGAAAGCCATCTGTAAACCGGCTGTCAAACTTTAAGGCCATGTTCACACGGCTTAAAATGGGACGTATTTCAGTCCGTAATTACACGCCGTACTGCGCGAATTACGGCTGGAATCCGTCCCAGCCATTACGGTAATCCACAGTTCTCATAGAGAACTATGGATAACGTCTCCTCTCCCTGCTCGGCGAATCCGCCGTGGGGGAGATAAGTGACATATACGCGCCGCTAGTAATTATAGTCTATGGTCCCCCCGCTCACGCCCCCGTTCACACGACGTAATTACGCCCCGCAAATAAGCCGTGTGAACATAGCCTAACGGACCCTGTGTGCCAGAAATAGAGCAAATACCGTTTGGGATTTCCCGACCGGTGTTTGTCCATTGCCGTGTAAACGGCCCCGAAATTCACTTGAAGAATTCTATGGCCGGGTTCACACGGCTTATTCCCGACGGATTTGTGCGCCGTATTGAGCGCACAAATCCGCCGTGAATAAGGGGCGGGACGGGGGCGGGGCCGGAGCGCGGCGGTGAGGAGCGACGGAATCCACTGTTCTCTATGAGAGCAGTGGATTACCGTAATGACTCCGACGGATTGGCGCCGTATTGAAGCGCAAATCCGGCGCGGAGTACGGCGCCAATCCGTCAGCAAATAAGCCGTGTGAACGGGGCCTAACAAGCAATTCAACACAGATCCCGTGTAAATTCCACGGTAATATTAATATATATTTAGACTCCCATTCATTTGATTGAGGAGTTTGTGCTGTGGTTCTCACTGTGAACTACAGTGCAGATTTTCCAAGATTCGGATTCCTTGATACAGAAAAAAGAGAATAGACACGGTAATGGAGTTAACCTGCATCCAAATCAGAGGTGAATATCCATTCTGTAAAGTAAAAATTTCTCAGCAGAAATTTGTGGTATCACTTCGGATTCCTGCAGAGAATTACACGCTGGATTTTTCTGATACAACAAACCCAATGTGTGAACATGCCCTAATTGGTGTGGAGAGAAAAAGCGCATTTTTACTATGTGATGTATTTTGCTTAAAGTGACGCTTAAACCAGCCCCTCTCCTCCATTATGTTCTGAATGGTGCATTTTCCCACAGACAACAATGGGAGGCTTTGGTGCAGGTTTATTCATGGGTTTTATTTTTTGGGATTTGTTTCTTGTATTGTGCTGTTGTTTCCTGTTTTGTTTAGTGTTTCTCGCATCAGAATACACATCAGGGCCAGGTTCACACTGCAGTGTTTTGGTCACTATTTTGCATCAGTATTTGGAAACTTAGTTAAGGAGTGGATTCAAATCGCAGATCTTCCCATTATGCCAGGGGTGTCACACTCATTTTTACTGAAGATCATGTAAGGGCATGTCCCCACTGCACGGTTTTTCGGACAGTTTTTCAGCCGGATTGCGGTTTTTCAGACCGACTGAAAAACCGGCCGAAAATGAGCACAATGGTGCTCTATGGAAAACCCGTGCAGCAGTCCCCACTTCACGGGTTTTCCATCGGGCGGCTTTCCGTCGGGGGGTTTTGCCGCCGGCGGTCCGGCGGCAAAACATTGAGCAAGCACCATTTTCCGTCCGGTTTTCTGACAGAATCTGTGCTTCTCAATGTGAAGGGGGAGGGCTTTTCTCCGCTCATCGCGTAGAAAAGCTGTCCCCCCCGCAGCCGTGGGGAAGAGCGCAAAACAGGACAAATACCAGCCAGCAAACCGGCCGGTATTTGTCCTATGCCGTGTGAACACGCCCTTAGTGTCCACTACAAGGATTTCTGCTTTTTATGTTAAAGATCTTGCAAAAACAAGTCACTTTGCATAGGCTGCATCAGCTCCTCAGGTCGCTATAGCTACAGACCTGTTTGATCTCTCCTGTTAGGCTGCCCGCGCTGGTTGCTATAGCTACAGACCTGTTTGATCTCTCTTGATAGGCTGCTAGCCCTGGTTGCTATAGCTACAGACCTGTTTGATCTCTCCTGATAGGCTGCCCGCGCTGGTTGCTATAGCTACAGACCTGTTTGATCTCTCTTGATAGGCTGCCAGCACTGGTTGCTATAGCTACAGACCTGTTTGATCTCTCTTGATAGGCTGCCAGCGCTGGTTGCTATAGCTACAGAACTGGCTTCTACTGCAGCCTAGTAGAAGCCAGTAAACCAGCCCCTGAATTCAAAGTGAAACCAAGAAAACAGGACTGAGGTAAGATGAATCAATGTAGTGAGACAATCCCTTTAAAGTATTACTGGAGGGTGAGTAGGATATCTGGGTAGGGCTGTTAAAGATTTGCCACCACCTGTGAGCAAGGGTGGGACGACCGGTAGGCAAAGGTTGGTGCCATTTCATCCCAGGCAGGAAGGGGGCACAAAGAGGCATGGAGAGGGCTGAATTTTCCATTGGGTTGAACTATATGCCTTATTTGACTAGCGCACCAAAATACTTTGTCCTAGTCCTGCCTATGAGATTCTAAGCAGCGCGGTTTGGAGGTGGGCGCCGGAGCTCTTGATCTAAGATGGTGTCCGCTGTGTCTAAGATCTCAGGGACTACATAAAATGACATGGTGAGCCGGTTTAGACCCACGGGCCTTGAGTATGGGATTGGCAAATAATGGGTTATAATATCCGGCACTGTTGTGATTGCACTTCTTTAATTCATTGCTCCTATATTGGGTGTTTGTGACCTTATTCCTTCTCGGCTTATAGCATATATCATCCTTGAGATCCTAACAAGTATTTTAGGGCAGTGCTCCAGGGATAGAGAAAGATGCTTCCACAGATAGAAATCCATCTGATCTAGCATAGCTGAGTTTGTCATTTGACACAACCTCCCTTTGTGAAATTGTAGGATTGCAGGCAAAGCGTGTTAGCTTAAAAAATTAAAGGAGTTGTTACATCAGCAAACCTCTATCAAAATGTGGTAATCTGCTGATCGCCCCATCCTGCTCCAGTGTATTTCTTATGTAGATGAATGGCTGTCAAGGACAGCTGACTAATAGAGAGGGGATCCAAAAAGGGGAGCCTCCTATATGTTGTTCTATGCCCTTATTAAGTATACTGACCAAGGCGATTTTCATCGGACAGCCACTTTAATATAATGCACAAATTATATAATTACATATGTAGCAGAGCTGATATGGTCGTTAAGAACAAATGATATCCCAGATGTAGCAGAGCTGAGATTGTCATTAGGAACAAATGATATCACAGATGCAGCAGAGCTGAGATTGTCATTAAGAACAAATGATATCACAGATGCAGCAGAGCTGAGATTGTCATTAAGAACAAATGATATCACATATGCAGCAGAGCAGAGATTGTCATTAAGAACAAATGATATCACAGATGTAGTAGAGCTGAGATTGCTATTAAGCCCAAATTCTATCATTTCAGAAGTAGGAGAGATGAGATTGTCATTAAGGAAAATCACAGAAAAATTGGACATTATTTATTCAAAAACACAAACACAAGGCCATACTTACAGCTCAATGGCTGGGCAATAGACTACACCGAGTAGGAGGCAACACATACTCTTATGCTACTTGGGAAAGTCTGTTGCCCAACCGTTGAGCTGTAAGTATGGCCTTGTGTTTGTGTTATTGTCATTAAGGACAAATGATATAACAGATGTAGCAGAGCTGAAATTGTCATTAAGGGCAAATTTTATAATTTCAGATGTAGCAGGGCTGAGATTGTTATGAAGGACTAATTCTATCATTTCAGATGTACCAGAACTGAGATTGTTATTAAGGACATATCATATAATTTCACATGTAGCAGAGCCGAGTCATTTAGGACAACTAGTAGTGAAAGGATGTGTTATATATATGAGGAAGACTAGTTGAAGCAATAAGACCTGGATTTGTTTTTACCATCACTCCTAAAAGAAATTACAATGTTAGTGCAATGTTTGCAGTTTTACATGGGACTACAGATAGGTAACTACTGTAGAACATAGCTCTAAAGACCTGACAAACACAGCTCTTCACCGTCTGTAACCTTCATATGGTCACAAGGCTAACACTTTTAAACTGAGTTTGTCATTGAACACATTAGGGTGATGCCAGTGCTTTTACATAGAACTGCAGCTAAACCTGTTGCCCAATGCAGCCCGCTAAATTAGTAAATAACAAATCCAGCTGTCCTACACCTGCAGACATGCTTGCATGGGTTACAACATGAAATGCACGATGCAACCCCAGAGAATTGGGACACATACAAGGGTGTCAGTATTGAGGCAAATTGTGGGCTAAAGTCTGAATCTGGAATAAAAATTTGCGAGAGAATTACGTAACCGCTCTTTTGCGATGGGGGCGTGCCTGCAACGCATATATAAACTGTGGATTTCTACCATAGAGGTCAAATTAGTATTATCTTTGCATTTTGCTTAGTGTGTGAACTCTCCATTACTGATATAGCAGAGCTGAGTTTGTCTTTCACTTACAACTCGTATTGATATCACAATGAAAGGTGTTACATAGGGCTGTAGAGTTCAAATTTGTTTTGGCTTTGCATTTTGCATGTTGTGTGAACACTCCATTACCGATATAGCAGAGCTGAGTCTGTCATTCACCACGACTCATATTGATATCACAATGAATAGTTGGATTATTATTAGGGTGCTTTCACACAGTTTTTTTTGGTGTTTTTTTTATTTTTATGCATTTTTTGTGCAGAAATGTACAGCATTAATTGCTGTGTCTTTCTGCACGAAAAACGCATCAAAAACGAAGGTGTGTGTGTTTTCACCCCGCAATTCCGCCCCGCAATTACTTCGGCGCGTAATTACGGACTGAATTACGTCCCAGAATAAGCCGTGTGAACATGGCCTTAGGCTAATGAATAGGCTGCAGGTAAACCTATCGCCCAATGCTACAGCAGTAAATAACACATCCAACTCTGCTACATCTCTTCCATACACATGCTTGCAAAAGTGACGACATGAAATCCATTATCTCAATACAGAAAAAAAAAGCAAGAGTTCAAAGAGTTCACAAGTGTCGGATTTAAGACGAAGTTTGCGGCAGAATCCCCAAAAAAAAAAAAAAGTTTTGTATTTTGGAAAAAAAAAATCTGCTGTGAAAATACTTAACATTACTTATTCCACGCAGAATCATTCTTGCGATTATCTGCAGTGCCATGAACTTCTGCCGTGGATCTTAAAGTTAGGTAATTGTCGGGTTTGCATTTTGCATGAACCAGATCTAAAGCTATAGAGATACAGCAGAGTTGAGTTTGTCCTTCACTACAATCGGTGATGACTAGTTTTACATGGGACTGCAGCTGAACCGATTGCTTCGTGGTACAGCAGTTCTTAACACATCCAGCCCTGCTACATCTGGTGCATTTATAGGCCAGCAACACCCAGGAGTGCAGCGAGCCCCTCTCTGCTCGGACCCCACAATGCCCGTCTTGTCCCACAATGCACTGTGCTCACAGAGAGCGCCTGTTCTGTGGCCGTCTCCTCACTTGTTTAATGTTCACCAAACAAACACGGTATTGATCACGTCATGTGCGATCGAGCCAGCGCTCCGAGACGGAAACCAGAATATAGAGAAAAATAAACTCCGCTTTTTTCTTTTTTTGAAGCCTTCAGATGACATCACAAGGTTTCTGGTTCCTCTGTTGACACTGGGAGTATTTTTCTACTCTTCCATCTGGGAGATATTTCCATAGAGTCACAAACCCCCCTCCTCACCTCGGCCCCCTCATAGCCGCCATGTTGTTGTACTTTGTATACACCCCCTCATTGAGCTTCTTAGGCTTCACGCACACTGGGGTATACATAGACCCCCATTGCCAAAAAGTGTCATTTTGGGCTCAGTTTAGATAGTACACCTTAAGGATTGCCATAGAGACCTATAGCATAGTAACTGAAATGATACTGTGCGGTATATTTTTTATCATGAGACCCTGTGTATGACTGATTCAGTGGCACCTGTTATAGGTATATGTTGACGTTACATGCCCCAACCAGGGGCAGAACTATAGCCATAGTGACTGCAAGGGGACCCACTAAGGTAGAAAACATTGGGCCTTATGTATGAAAACGGTCTAGCAGCATGACATTTCTTGTCCAATCAATGCTTATAGCAACCAATCAGCGCTCATAGCAACCAGTCAGTGCTTATAGCAACCAATCAGAGCCCATAGTAACCAATCAGAGCCCATAGTAACCAATCAGTGCTTTAGTAACCAATCAGTGCCCATAGCAACCATTCAGTTCTCATAGTAACCAATCAGTGCTCATAGCAACCAATCAGAGCCCATAGTAACCAATCAGTGCTCATAGCAACAAATCAGAGCCCATAGTAACCAATCAGAGCCCATAGCAACCAATCAGTGCTCATAGCAACCAATCAGAGCCCATAGTAACCAATCAGTGCTCATAGCAACCAATCAGAGCCCATAGTAACCAATCAGTGCTCATAGCAACCAATCAGAGCTCATAGCAACAAATCGGAGCTCAGCTTCCATTGCTCTGGAGCAGTAAAAGAAATGAAAGCTGAGCTCTGATTGGTGGCTATGGACAACAAGGACAGTCTACATTAATGAAGTCCATTGTATGTTTTTACAGGGGATAACTATAAGGTGGTATTACTTATAACTTTAATTATTACTAGTCGTCGGTATGACTTTTGCTCACCAGCACGTTTAAACGAAGTCACGTTTGAGACCTATTGGGCCTTATTAATGAATACTGCATAATAACTAGACTGTCTTTGTTGCCCTTATCAACCTATCAGAGCCCATAGCAACCAGTAAGAGCTCATAGCAACCAATCAGAGCTTACAGCAACTAATCAGAGCACATAGCAACCAATTAGAGCTCATAGTAACCAATCAGAGCTCAGCTTTCATTTCATATAGGGCTCTGGAAAAATAAAACTGCTCTCTGGTTGCTGTGGACTCTGATTGGTTGCTATGGGTTCTGATTGGCTGTTATGGGCTCTGATTAGTTGCTGTGGGCTCGGATTGGTTGCTATGGGCAACAAAGACAGTCTTACTGCTGGACTGTTTTCATACATAAGGACCTTGACTACAATTTTTTTCACTCTGACCCTAATTTTTTTACACCATAACCCTAAATTGGGCTTAGGGGTTTTCTTTGCTAGTTTTAAGTGGGTTAACTTACTGTCCACAGGCTCTTCTGGTGCTATGACACTGTCGCTCCAACATCACTCCTGTCTGACATCACTTCCGGTCCAATGTCACATAGGTTAGGGTGCTTTCACACAGTGCGTTTTTGGTGCATTTTTTTTTTAATTAATGCATCGTTCAAATTACGTGCTTGCAAGACCTCTTTCTTCCTCCAATACTTTTATAGAATACGCATTTACATTGCAGTCTATGAGAAGTGTTTAGAACGTTGCATGTTTTGACATGTATTTTCGGGCGAAGTATGTGCCAAAATCCGCAGTGTGAATATACCCTAACCCAAAACTGGAGTTGGGCAGGAAGCGATGTCAGCAAAAGTGATGCTAGAGCGACAGCTTTGCAGGACCAGAAGCACTGGGGACTGAGTAAATGAATCTATCCAAGTTCTATTCTATATTCCAGTTTGGGGTTAGGGTTATGGCCTAGGTAACATTTTTGGGAAATATTACCAAAAATCAGGTCAAGTCTAGCAGAATTGAAGTATTCGGATTCAAAGCGAATTGAAGTTTGACACTGATTATTATTACTGCTTACGCTGCCGGATCAGTTTCCAGCTATTAGGTGGTGGGGGTCCGTCGTATTCTGATATGTGGAACTATGGATTATAGCTAGACCCCTGCTCCTCAACGTATAGCAGAAAATTCGAGACGTAGAGTAAAAAATAAATCCACCATTGGAAGATGTATCATATCCTAACTGGGAACTCCTAGAAGACAACTGACAACCAAATGGGACCCGGAATGGAGGTCATACTAGTTGTCACCCAGCTTTTCCAGAACGGGAAATTACCATGGTTTCTACTTCGTATAGTGACAGGGAAGTTGATGCAATTGCATACGGTATTTCTAATGCTGATATTTTGATTTAGAACAGACATGCACTACTTGGCAGGAGGTGGAGGCCAAAAACATCCAGGAATGACCCCAGGTTCTCCCCTGGACTGCCCAGGAATGCCCCAAACTGTTTGGGAATGCCCATTTCGGGTGGAGTCAGCACAAGCCCGATTGCTCTGTGGTCCGATTTTTGGGTTGCAAGAAATCCTTTGGCAAGCAGCCTGCGACCCGTCTGTTGTGCAGGCCTGATTAAGAAGGTGCTTTTTAAGCTGCAGATGCAGCAGAGCCAAAATTGTCATTTATACAGGTTATGTCCATTTTTATGTCCTAGATCCTAAGATGCTGTAAATAGCTGTTTTGAGTAATTTACAGTGTTTTTAGTATAAAAATGACCTTTTTCATCATTATTTGCATGTGTCCCTCTTGGTGCTAATTTGAATCTCTGCAGCTAGAAGTGGCTGTGAACAGAATCAGTCTCCTTCCCCCTCTGGCAGCTAGTACTATTATCCGGTGCAAATGTGGTCTCAATCAGCCGGAAAATTAGCAAATTCTTGATTGACAATACTCAGTGGTTGGTAAGACATATATCATGTATAGACAGCTGCCAACAGAATGTCAACTATTTGGGAGACGAATGATTTTATGAACGATACTGCCTCCCCTTGCAGCGTGCATTGGCTTGTGTGTAAGTTTTAAATGACACAAACACTACCATGTACTCTACTTAAGCACGATGTATAGGTGTAGAGAACCCTTGATATAATGAAATGAAGTTCTGGGTATACCAATACAATTTAAACCAAAACAACTACAGGTATAACACCTAGAATAAAGATACATAAAACATAACTTTTAAAAAAATAAATACGATTGAGAAGAAAACGAAAAGACACCCTCAAATATACCCTATCAAAGACCTGTCTGCCTCAAAAATGGGAATCGCCCAATAAGGGCGCCCCACACTGGAACCTAAACTAACCCTGTCCTAGCTACATCTAAATGAAAAAAAGAAAAACACATATACCACAATGGAGTGCAAAACAAAAAAGTGCTGTGATAAATATACAATACAACAGACAATATACGTTTGATGTTCAATATACTATGAATTGATGATGCGTCATAGGTAAGATGATCAATAACGCATAAATATTCCAATATTCCCACGCGTTTCCCCCCTAGACTACTGGGTTCATCAGGGAAAATTGCATTGATATACAACAATACGGAACATCTAAGAAAAATCAACAAGATGTATGCAATAAATATTAACTCACGTCCCTTAAGTGATGGAAAACAGGGCTGGTAAGATAGAGGACGGGGTCCAGGATAAGTCATGTACAGATCCCCGCTATCTGATTACTGAGACAGGTCCAAGCAGTTTTAAATGACTTGTTGTAGCATAGATTGACACTCATTACCCATTAATTAGTCCATGTAGTCCATTAGCCCCTGCAGTAGTCTGTTACTTCTGGGGCTCTTCTCCTTCCTAGACAAGCAGGATAGAAAGATATTGCTAGTAGCTGCCCTGCACTAAACAGAGGATTATATGCAAAGGCCTGGCTGTGGGGACAGTGACTGAGCTGAGCATGTGTGTCCACCAGCAGCCAGATCATTCCATGGATGTGCACATTGCTATAAACTGTGAACAGAGGATCACTATGCAGAAACCTGGCTTTGAGGGAAGTGACCGAACATGTGTGTCCACCAGCATTCAGTTAATTGAGTTGACATGCACATTGTTATAAATTGTGAACAGAGGATCACTATTCAGAAACCTAGCTTTGAGGAGAGTGACTGAGCATGTGTGTCCACCAGCACCCAGATCATTACATGGATGTGCACATTGTATACACCTGGGCAGCGAGAGTCACTATACAGAGACCTGGTTAATAGAAGAGAGACTGAGCATTGTGTGTTCCACCAGCACCCATTTCTTCCGGATCTGCACACCCCCAGCCTGTAGCCAAGAAACCTAAGCAGAACCTGTTAATAGAAGAGGATTACTTGTGTTTCCCCACCAACTTAACCCCCCCCCTTTAAAATTAAAAATTTTTCAAAAATTTTTTTTGGAAAATTTAAAAAAAAAAAAAAAAAAAAAAAAAAAAAAAAAAAAAAAAAAAAAAAAAAAAAAAAAAAAAAAAAAAAAAAAAAAAAAAAAAAAAAAAAAAAAAAAAAAAAAAAAAAAAAAAAAAAAAAAAAAAAAAAAAAAAAAATAAAAAAAAAAAAAAAAAAAAAAAAAAAAAAATAAAAAAAAAAAAAAAAAAAAAAAAAAAAAAAAAAAAAAAAAAAAAAAAAAAAAAAAAAAAAAAAAAAAAAAAAAAAAAAAAAAAAAAAAAAAAAAAAAAAAAAAAAAAAAAAAAAAAAAAAAAAAAAAAAAAAAAAAAAAAAAAAAAAAAAAAAAAAAAAAAAAAAAAAAAAAAAAAAAAAAAAAAAAAAAAAAAAAAAAAAAAAAAAAAAAAAAAAAAAAAAAAAAAAAAAAAAAAAAAAAAAAAAAAAAAAAAAAAAAAAAAAAAAAAAAAAAAAAAAAAAAAAAAAAAAAAAAAAAAAAAAAAAAAAAAAAAAAAAAAAAAAAAAAAAAAAAAAAAAAAAAAAAAAAAAAAAAAAAAAAAAAAAAAAAAAAAAAAAAAAAAAAAAAAAAAAAAAAAAAAAAAAAAAAAAAAAAAAAAAAAAAAAAAAAAAAAAAAAAAAAAAAAAAAAAAAAAAAAAAAAAAAAAAAAAAAAAAAAAAAAAAAAAAAAAAAAAAAAAAAAAAAAAAAAAAAAAAAAAAAAAAAAAAAAAAAAAAAAAAAAAAAAAAAAAAAAAAAAAAAAAAAAAAAAAAAAAAAAAAAAAAAAAAAAAAAAAAAAAAAAAAAAAAAAAAAAAAAAAAAAAAAAAAAAAAAAAAAAAAAAAAAAAAAAAAAAAAAAAAAAAAAAAAAAAAAAAAAAAAAAAAAAAAAAAAAAAAAAAAAAAAAAAAAAAAAAAAAAAAAAAAAAAAAAAAAAAAAAAAAAAAAAAAAAAAAAAAAAAAAAAAAAAAAAAAAAAAAAAAAAAAAAAAAAAAAAAAAAAAAAAAAAAAAAAAAAAAAAAAAAAAAAAAAAAAAAAAAAAAAAAAAAAAAAAAAAAAAAAAAAAAAAAAAAAAAAAAAAAAAAAAAAAAAAAAAAAAAAAAAAAAAAAAAAAAAAAAAAAAAAAAAAAAAAAAAAAAAAAAAAAAAAAAAAAAAAAAAAAAAAAAAAAAAAAAAAAAAAAAAAAAAAAAAAAAAAAAAAAAAAAAAAAAAAAAAAAAAAAAAAAAAAAAAAAAAAAAAAAAAAAAAAAAAAAAAAAAAAAAAAAAAAAAAAAAAAAAAAAAAAAAAAAAAAAAAAAAAAAAAAAAAAAAAAAAAAAAAAAAAAAAAAAAAAAAAAAAAAAAAAAAAAAAAAAAAAAAAAAAAAAAAAAAAAAAAAAAAAAAAAAAAAAAAAAAAAAAAAAAAAAAAAAAAAAAAAAAAAAAAAAAAAAAAAAAAAAAAAAAAAAAAAAAAAAAAAAAAAAAAAAAAAAAAAAAAAAAAAAAAAAAAAAAAAAAAAAAAAAAAAAAAAAAAAAAAAAAAAAAAAAAAAAAAAAAAAAAAAAAAAAAAAAAAAAAAAAAAAAAAAAAAAAAAAAAAAAAAAAAAAAAAAAAAAAAAAAAAAAAAAAAAAAAAAAAAAAAAAAAAAAAAAAAAAAAAAAAAAAAAAAAAAAAAAAAAAAAAAAAAAAAAAAAAAAAAAAAAAAAAAAAAAAAAAAAAAAAAAAAAAAAAAAAAAAAAAAAAAAAAAAAAAAAAAAAAAAAAAAAAAAAAAAAAAAAAAAAAAAAAAAAAAAAAAAAAAAAAAAAAAAAAAAAAAAAAAAAAAAAAAAAAAAAAAAAAAAAAAAAAAAAAAAAAAAAAAAAAAAAAAAAAAAAAAAAAAAAAAAAAAAAAAAAAAAAAAAAAAAAAAAAAAAAAAAAAAAAAAAAAAAAAAAAAAAAAAAAAAAAAAAAAAAAAAAAAAAAAAAAAAAAAAAAAAAAAAAAAAAAAAAAAAAAAAAAAAAAAAAAAAAAAAAAAAAAAAAAAAAAAAAAAAAAAAAAAAAAAAAAAAAAAAAAAAAAAAAAAAAAAAAAAAAAAAAAAAAAAAAAAAAAAAAAAAAAAAAAAAAAAAAAAAAAAAAAAAAAAAAAAAAAAAAAAAAAAAAAAAAAAAAAAAAAAAAAAAAAAAAAAAAAAAAAAAAAAAAAAAAAAAAAAAAAAAAAAAAAAAAAAAAAAAAAAAAAAAAAAAAAAAAAAAAAAAAAAAAAAAAAAAAAAAAAAAAAAAAAAAAAAAAAAAAAAAAAAAAAAAAAAAAAAAAAAAAAAAAAAAAAAAAAAAAAAAAAAAAAAAAAAAAAAAAAAAAAAAAAAAAAAAAAAAAAAAAAAAAAAAAAAAAAAAAAAAAAAAAAAAAAAAAAAAAAAAAAAAAAAAAAAAAAAAAAAAAAAAAAAAAAAAAAAAAAAAAAAAAAAAAAAAAAAAAAAAAAAAAAAAAAAAAAAAAAAAAAAAAAAAAAAAAAAAAAAAAAAAAAAAAAAAAAAAAAAAAAAAAAAAAAAAAAAAAAAAAAAAAAAAAAAAAAAAAAAAAAAAAAAAAAAAAAAAAAAAAAAAAAAAAAAAAAAAAAAAAAAAAAAAAAAAAAAAAAAAAAAAAAAAAAAAAAAAAAAAAAAAAAAAAAAAAAAAAAAAAAAAAAAAAAAAAAAAAAAAAAAAAAAAAAAAAAAAAAAAAAAAAAAAAAAAAAAAAAAAAAAAAAAAAAAAAAAAAAAAAAAAAAAAAAAAAAAAAAAAAAAAAAAAAAAAAAAAAAAAAAAAAAAAAAAAACAAAAAAAAAAAAAAGAAAAAAAAAATAAAAAAATAAAAAAAAAAAAAAAGAAAAAAAAAAAAAAACAAGAATAAAAAAAAAAAAAAATAGAAAAAAAAAAAAAATAAAAAAAAAAAATTAGCACGACAAAAAAAAAAAAAAAAAAAAGGGGGGGGGGGGGGGGGGGGGGGGGGGGGGGCGGGGGGGGGGGGGGGGGGGGGGGGGGGGGGGGGGGGGGGGGGGGGGGGGGGGGGGGGGGGGGGGGGGGGGGGGGGGGGGGGGGGGGGGGGGGGGGGGGGGGGGGGGGGGGGGGGGGGGGGGGCGGGGGGGGGGGGGGGGGGGGGGGGGGGGGGGGGGGGGGGGGGGGGGGGGGGGGGGGGGGGGGGGGGGGGGGGGGGGGGGGGGGTGGGGGGGGGGGGGGGGGGGGGGGGGGGGGGGGGGGGGGGGGGGGGGGGGGGGGGGGGGGGGGGGGGGGGGGGGGGGGGGGGGGGGGGGGGGGGGGGGGGGCGGGGGGGGGGGGGGGGGGGGGGGGGGGGGGGGGGGGGGGGGGGGGGGGGGGGGGGGGGGGGGGGGGGGGGGGGGGGGGGGGGGGGGGGGGGGGGGGGGGGGGGGGGGGGGGGGGGGGGGGGGGGGGGGGGGGGGGGGGGGGGGGGGGGGGGGGGGGGGGGGGGGGGGGGGGGGGGGGGGGGGGGGGGGGGGGGGGGGGGGGGGGGGGGGGGGGGGGGGGGGGGGGGGGGGGGGGGGGGGGGGGGGGGGGGGGGGGGGGGGGGGGGGGGGGGGGGGGGGGGGGGGGGGGGGGGGGGGGGGGGGGGGGGGGGGGGGGGGGGGGGGGGGGGGGGGGGGGGGGGGGGGGGGGGGGGGGGGGGGGGGGGGGGGGGGGGGGGGGGGGGGGGGGGGGGGGGGGGGGGGGGGGGGGGGGGGGGGGGGGGGGGGGGGGGGGGGGGGGGGGGGGGGGGGGGGGGGGGGGGGGGGGGGGGGGGGGGGGGGGGGGGGGGGGGGGGGGGGGGGGGGGGGGGGGGGGGGGGGGGGGGGGGGGGGGGGGGGGGGGGGGGGGGGGGGGGGGGGGGGGGGGGGGGGGGGGGGGGGGGGGGGGGGGGGGGGGGGGGGGGGGGGGGGGGGGGGGGGGGGGGGGGGGGGGGGGGGGGGGGGGGGGGGGGGGGGGGGGGGGGGGGGGGGGGGGGGGGGGGGGGGGGGGGGGGGGGGGGGGGGGGGGGGGGGGGGGGGGGGGGGGGGGGGGGGGGGGGGGGGGGGGGGGGGGGGGGGGGGGGGGGGGGGGGGGGGGGGGGGGGGGGGGGGGGGGGGGGGGGGGGGGGGGGGGGGGGGGGGGGGGGGGGGGGGGGGGGGGGGGGGGGGGGGGGGGGGGGGGGGGGGGGGGGGGGGGGGGGGGGGGGGGGGGGGGGGGGGGGGGGGGGGGGGGGGGGGGGGGGGGGGGGGGGGGGGGGGGGGGGGGGGGGGGGGGGGGGGGGGGGGGGGGGGGGGGGGGGGGGGGGGGGGGGGGGGGGGGGGGGGGGGGGGGGGGGGGGGGGGGGGGGGGGGGGGGGGGGGGGGGGGGGGGGGGGGGGGGGGGGGGGGGGGGGGGGGGGGGGGGGGGGGGGGGGGGGGGGGGGGGGGGGGGGGGGGGGGGGGGGGGGGGGGGGGGGGGGGGGGGGGGGGGGGGGGGGGGGGGGGGGGGGGGGGGGGGGGGGGGGGGGGGGGGGGGGGGGGGGGGGGGGGGGGGGGGGGGGGGGGGGGGGGGGGGGGGGGGGGGGGGGGGGGGGGGGGGGGGGGGGGGGGGGGGGGGGGGGGGGGGGGGGGGGGGGGGGGGGGGGGGGGGGGGGGGGGGGGGGGGGGGGGGGGGGGGGGGGGGGGGGGGGGGGGGGGGGGGGGGGGGGGGGGGGGGGGGGGGGGGGGGGGGGGGGGGGGGGGGGGGGGGGGGGGGGGGGGGGGGGGGGGGGGGGGGGGGGGGGGGGGGGGGGGGGGGGGGGGGGGGGGGGGGGGGGGGGGGGGGGGGGGGGGGGGGGGGGGGGGGGGGGGGGGGGGGGGGGGGGGGGGGGGGGGGGGGGGGGGGGGGGGGGGGGGGGGGGGGGGGGGGGGGGGGGGGTGGGGGCGGGGGGGGGGGGGGGCGGGGGGGGGGAGGGGGGGGGGAGGGGGGGGGGGGGGGGGGGGGGGGGGGGGGCGGGAAACCCGGGGCCCCATTTTTTTGGGCCCCCAAGAAACCTTAAACCAACCCGTCTGGTCACCCGAAAGAAAAAAAGAAAAAACATTTTAAAAATGTATTTTTTTTTTCCCAAACCCAAAAAATGCTGTTTTAATAATTTTCAAGAAAAAAAAGATTTTTCATTTTTTTTTTGAATTGTTTTTTAAAAAAGAATTTCCCTAAATTTCCTTTCCCCTTCCCCCCAGTACTTTTCCGGGTTGCAAAATTTTTTCCCCAAAACGGAAATTAGAAATTTTTAACTATATGGGGTTTTAAATATATCAGTTAAATTTTAACGTGTAAATTTTGGGGGGGAAAAGATTTTATGAAAGATCCCCCCTTAGGGTTTTTTTGGGAAGTTTTTTAAATGCTTTTTGTAAATAGATTGACATCATTCCCCCTTAATTTGTCCATGTAGTCCCTTTGCCCCTGCAGTACTGTTACTTCTGGGGTCTTCTCCTTCCTAGCAACAGGAAAAAAGATATTGTAGGCGCCCCGCATAAAAAGGGTTAATCAAAGGCCTGGCTGTGGGGACGTGAAGGGAGCATGTGTGTCCACCCCACCAGATCTTCCATGGAGTCACTTGCTATAAAAATGTGAACAGAGGATCACTATGCGAAACCCGGCTTTTAGGGAAGTGACTGAGCATGTGTGTCCCCCGCATTCAGTTTTGAGTTTACAGCCCTTTTTTATAAATTTAACAGAGGACACTATTCAGAAACTTCTTTAGGAGAGTGACTGAGCATGTTGCCCCCCGCACCCGATCATACATGGGGTGCACATTCTTAACGTGAGCAGAGGATCACATAAGGAAAACCTGGTTAATAGAAGAGAGACTGAGCATGTGTGTCCACCAGCACCCAGATCATTACATGGAAGTGCACATTGCTATACACTGTGAGCAGAGGATCACTATGCAGAGACCTGGTTATTAGAAGAGGGCTTGAGCATGTATGTCTACCAGCACCCAGATCATTGGGTGGATGTGCACGTTGCTGTAAACTGTGAACAGAGGATTATTGTACAGAGACTTGGTTATGAGAAGAGTGACTGAGCATGTGTGTCCACTAGCACCCAGCTCATTACAGGAGTGTGCACATTTCTATAAACTGTGAGCAGAGGATCACTATGAAGAAACCGGGCTTTGAAGAGAGTGACTGAGCATGTGTTTCCACCAGCACCCAGATCATTACATGGACGTGCACATTGCTATACACTGTGAACAGTGGATTACTGTGCAGAGACCAGGTTAAGAGAAGAGGGACTGAGCATGTGCGTCCACCAGAACTCAGACCACTTGGTGGATGTGCACATTGCTATAAACTGAAAACAGAGGATCACTATGCCGAGACCTGGCTTAGAGGAGAGTGACTGAGCATGTGTGTCGCTAGGACCCAGATCATTACATGGACGTGCACATTGCTATACAATGTGAACAGAAGATCACTGTACAGCGACCTGCCTATGGGCGAGTGACTGAGCATGTGCGTCCACCAGCACTAAGCTCAATAGGACACGCATATTGCCATACACATTGAACACTAGATGGTGTCATACTACGTTTAAATGAAGGGCGACATTTATGAATGGAAATCTGGCATCTTTTTAGCCTGATATCAGGCACAGCCCCGTCCATACATTTTTAAATCTCGCACTAGAACCGTAGTGAAGCTATAGATTTATAGCTTTGCTACAGCATTTCATTATAGCTGGAACAGGTAGAGCACTTTCACAGTGGTTTACTTGAGCCAGAACTGTTGTCCTAGCACTAGAATGCGCCTGATTTATGACCCGCTGTAGAGCGGGTTCATTCTGTAAATCAGGTGCATTCTAGACTAATGTTAGGCGCAAGAAAATGTAGCGTTAACACACCAAATTTCATACATGTCTCCCAAAGTGTCTATCTGGTCGCAGATTTTCTTACGTGCACGGTAAGCGATCGGATCTATTTGCAGTCCTAGTGTCATAATATAGCAGCATTTAGGACCAGCGGACAAACTCAGCACTACTACTGTACGCTTGCACATCATTCATCCATGTTGATTGGTCCTGTCTGCTTTCTGGATTTTTAGCAGACAACCTGCTGTATCTTTCAAATGAATCTTGCCTGATTACAAATGGTTCCCTAGGTTACCGACTACCTTTGTGATCTAGCACCTATGGCATATCAGCATGAAGGGGGTTGCTGGTGAGGTGGTCGATAACCTAGGAAACCATCTGTAGATAAGTGGGATAGATAACCTGCTGTATCTTTGATATGAAGCAAAGTCAGAACAGAATTGTATTTGGTAATTGTCTTTTTTACCTTTGCCTTTATGTTTAAAGCTAATCAGTGAGTGGAAATATCCCTTTGTGGGCACATGAAACTGGTCGTGTACGTACAAAATCAGACTGAAGATCAATCAGTCACAATTGCTCCTGTGGGGTCCCGGTCTTAAAAGTCCCTGCCCCCTCACCCTTCCCCCCCCATTCTATCATCTCTGCACAGGGTTAGTAATAGGCGGCATTGGCAGCTATAATATGACGTGTACACCTTGTGAATAGATTGCTAGCTCTGAAAGCTGGAAGAGGTTTTTGTTTTTGTTTTTTCTAAATATTCACAATTTTATAGATTTTGTGAAATTGCATAAAAGCCAAAACCAAGGTTGGCAGATTGGGAATGTCTTCCACCTGTAGCTGCTCTGGACAGGCATTTTATTAGTCCCTATTGCCCTTTCACCTGGCGGCACTCTCCAGGGGGTAGACATGTGGCAGAGATGGTGCCCCCCGCCCCCTCCCCTCCCCTCCCCAGCCGCCTCTTACAGGTGGTTGTTGGAGTGCTCTACACTTGTTTTTCATGGTGCACCATGCACTGCCGGGCTCGGTGGGATCTGCAATTTCATCCCCCCTTACTAGAGAAGGAGGAGGCATGGAGGGGACAGGGGGGATGCTTTGCATTTGCTGGTCTGCTCTGTCATATGGTCTCAATTATTATGTGATGGCAAGGCCAGGCCCTGGGCCCTTTGCATGTTTGTCCTATGAGAAAGATCTGGAAAGGCCGACATCTGGTTTTGATTGTTCCAATTGCAGGTTGATAGAATAAACGCAGGCTCTGAGGTGGGTGGGTTTTCCTTCCGGGCCCCATCCATGCTGGTCTGGTAATGCACTTCACGTGAGGGGCTGCTCTTTTCATCATCACCCTTCCCCCCAGCCCTCCTTTAACTATTGCCAGCGACATGTGGCTTGCATTAGGGACCTGCCTTAAAACTACTGTGGTCTATAGCAGCAAACCTTGCATAGGTCAGTCCAGGAAACAGGCCTTGACCCTAACACATATCAAAGGGAAAATGTACAAATTGACCCCTCCACTAAAAAAGGAAGAGAAAATCACTCAAATCTGGAGGGCTTTTCCGATGCAAATAACTTACACCTCCTATGAGACTGGATATCAGACGTAGCAGAGCTGGGTTTGTTATGGAGCACAGCTCATGGGGACTTCATGATGACAAACCTGTGTCAATCTGTATAATGTACTCATAAGGGCATGTTCACTAACTACCGAAGTCACGCATGGAATATGGAACTAGCTACAGAGCCAATTCAGTTGTTACCCGATGTGGAAGAAGTAGCAGTTTTTCTGGTCGTAGAGAACATGTTACAACAAAAAGAAAAAAATTCCTATTTAGTTTCTTGACCAATCACATTATTTTGTTCTCTAACACTAACCTTAACCATAGTTGCCAACTTTTGAAAATGAAAAAGCAGGAGATTTTAGACGGCGTCGCGCGTAGGCGACGCCGTGGCAAAGAATTTGCATGGACACGCCCATCTTTCGTATGTCCCATGAACGCCTCCATCAAAAAGCGACACCCACTCCACCTTACTGCATACAACCGGGCTTTGAAGAAGAGCAGGTAAATGCCCTTAAGGCCAGGTATTAACCCCCTATAAAAGCAGTGTAGTGCCCCTTACAGGCAGGTTATGATTGCCCCCTTGTAGCCAAGTAGATGCCCCTCTGTTTCGCAGGGTAGTGCGTGGCCCTTGTAGCACCATAGGTGCCCCCATTGTTTGCCAGGTAGTGCCTCCCAGTTGTTGCCAGCTAGTGCCCCCACAGATTGCCTAGCTAGATGCCGCCCATTGTTTGCCAGTAATGCAGGCCCATTATGTTGCCTAGGTAGTGCCCACGCCAGTTGCCAGTAGTGCCCCCATTGTTGCGCCATGATAGATGCCCGCCCTCAGTTGCCAGGTAAGGCCCCAGTTTGTTGCCAGGTAGGTAGCCCCCATTTTTGCCAGTATTACCCGCCCCCCCAAATTTTGTTGGTTTGCCATGTATGCCCCCTCGTAGCCTGCTAGTGCCTATACCCCTGTTGCTAGGTTAGTGCCCACCATTTTTGCCAGGTAAAGCCCCCTCTGTGCGCCATGTAGATGCGCCCCTCTGAGTAGCCAGTAGTGCCCCCATTGTTGCCAGGTAGTGCCCCCTCTGTTGCACCAGCTAGTGTCCCCTCTCTGTTGCCAGTAGTGCCCCCATTTGTGCCGAGGTAGGTGCCTCCCATGGTTGCCAAGGTAGTGGCCCCCAATTTTTCCTCAGTGTAGTGCCCCCTGCATCTCTTGTGCCAGGTAGATGCCACCCCTCTGTGCCAGGTAGATGCCCCCACTGTTGCCAGGTATGCCCCCATTGTTGCCGAGGTAGTGCCCCCCAGTAGCTGTTGCCAGGTTAAGATGTTCCCCTCTGTATGCCAGTTAGGCCCCCATTTTTGCGCCGACAGTGTGCCCCCATGTGTTGAGCAGGTTAAGTGCCTCCCTACCTCTGTTGCCATGGTAGATGTCCACCTGTTGCCTAGGTAGATGTCACCCCTCTGTTTCCAGTTAGTGCCCACCCTCTGTTGCCAGGTAGATTTCCCCATTGTAGCCGAGGTAGACTGGCCCCTCTGTTGCCAGCTAGTGCCCCTCTGCTTTCCAGGAAGAGCCCCATTGGTTGCCAGTTAGTGCCCCCATTGAGCCATGTTAGGTAGAGCCCCCTTATAAGCTAATAAAAATAAAATAATAAAAGCCACTTACAACTCACCAGGCTCCTGCAGCACGCCGCCGACCCGACCGATCTCCTCAGACGGCGCATGGGGGACGTGAGAGCAGACCGCAGTCGTCACACGCCCATCAGCCGCGCCTCCACTTCCACATCGCCGCTGACCTCGTATGTGTCGGTCGCACACACCGACTGCGTACATACAGAGGAGGAGGGGAACGATCTCCTCCTTCCCTCCTCCCTGGCCATGCGAGACTAGTTGCGGCCCGGACCGCCTGATTATCGCACTAGCGCACTCTCCGGCGCCGCGGCCATTTAAAGCAGCCCCCTCGCCGCCATACTGCGGCGGAGGAATGCAACTCCCCCGGGAGGGCTGGGAGGGGACCCCAAATAGCGGGACCATCCCGCAAAATACGGAGAGTTTTGCATGATACCTTAAACCTGTCTCTAACCATGACCATAACCCTAACCCCAAATTGGTGAACCCCCCTATCACGTAATTTATTTCCAGCTCTATCCCTAAACCTTAAAGTGTTTTCTCAATACAAGATTGCTTTTTACATGTTAAAGATCTTGCAAAAACAAGCGTCACGTTTGCAATATGTGTCCCATTAACAGTGTCCTACCTATTCCTAATACCCACCTGTATGGCCTCCATCAGCTCCTCAGTCGCTATATGCTTTACAGACCTGTTCAAAACTCTCATATAGGCTGCAGCACTGAGGTTGCGATAGCTAACCAGTACCCTGACTTCTACTGCAGCCTAGTTAGAAGCCAATTAACACGACCCCTGAATTTAAAATTAAACCAAGAAAACAGGACAAATCAATGTAGTGAGACAACCCCTTTAACACACAATTTTTTTCTCTAACCATGGTCCTAACCCTATCCCCAACCATAATCCTATTTTATTCTATCCCAGTCCCTAACCCTATCTTTCACCTAATGCTAACTCTATTTTTTTCTCTAATACTATCTTTAACCTTATCCCTTACCCTACCTCTAACCCTGTCCCTAACTGCAATCCTAACCCTAACTTTTTTTCTCTAACCCAATTCTTAACTGCAACCCTACTTTTTTTTCTCTGCCCTTACCATAACTGTAGCCATAACCCTAATTTTTCTCTAACCATAACTGTAACCCTAACCCTATTTTTTTTTTCTCCAGCAGTATTCCTAACATTAAACCACATTTTTTTTTCTCTAACCCTGGGGCCAAAACCAACCCATCCAACCTAACCCATTTTTTTTGACCCCCTATCTCTAACCCAAGAACCCTTTTTTTTTTCCCTAACCCTATGCGTAACCCTATCTCTAACCCTAATGTAAAGCTTATTTTTTTCTCTATCCATAACCTATGCTTTACTTTGTAACCTTATCCCTAACTGTAACCCTCATCCTAACCTTTCTCTAACCATAACTGTAACCCTTACCCTAATTTTTTTCTCTAACCTTAACCCAAATTCTAACCCTAATCTTTTCTCTAACCCTATCCATAACCCCATACCTTTTCCCTTACTGTAACTCTATTTTTTTCTCTAACCATAAGGCTATGTTCACACGGCTTATTTTGGGACGGATTTCAGCCCGTACTGCACGAATTACGGCTGAAATCTGTCCAAGTCATTACGACAATCCACAGTTCTCATAGAGAACTATGGATTCCATCTCCTCTCCCTGCTCGCGAAATACGGCAAGCGGGGAGAGAAGTGACATGTCAATTATTCACAGCGGGATATGCGCTGGAACAATGAATGTCTATAGGGCCGGCCTCCCCGCCCCCGCTGCCGAGCACACGCCGTAATTGCGGGCGAAATCCGTCCCGCAATTACGCCGTGAAAAAGCGTGTGAACTCCCAACCCTTTTTTTTTTCCAACCCCCCCCCCTAACCAAAACCTGCACCCACATTAAAGTTTTGCAATGTGTTTTTGTAAGCTTTTTGTTTTATGCAAGTTGAAAGTCAGTAGAATGCATAAAAACCGCGTTACAACCTTCTTTTTTTGTCATAAAATTTTGAGGTTTTTTTTTGGGCCAGTATCAGGTTTTTAAAATGCAGCTTGCTGTAGGTGAGCCTTTCTTCAGGCAGTTTGAAGTGTTCTTCTCCACATGGATCCATTGTTTTTGTGTTTTTTTTTGGTGCTTTTTCACATTGCAAATAATGTGATGCACTTCTGATGCAATGTGCAACATCCCAGCCAATAATTACAGTTACCATAGCATAGGGGTAACCTATGGAAGTAATGTTGGACAGGACATCGCACCAGACTCCTGCTATCTTAGTGCCCTTGGCAAGCTATACCATTATGGCCCCCAAAGGGTTTGAAGCCCACTGGGGTGCAAGAACACAGGGGCATAGCAAAGGGGGGGGCCGGGTAGCAGCCCAAGGGGGCCCGCAGCCTGGGGGGGCCCCAAAAGCCCTTCTCCCACATAAAAAACCCAGTTTTGTAAAGGCACAGGTAGCTCGGGACCCCTTTTTCATTTTTTGCCGGGGGCCCAGGAGCTTGAAGTTACCTCTGCAAAACTTTAACCTTTTTTAGGAGAACAAGTTGGTATTTTTCCTGCTCTCTCCAAAAACAATTTGGGTTAAAATTTTTTATGGTGGTTTTTTTTTAAAAACTTTAATTATTACTATGTGTTCTCTAACCCCTTTTTTTCCATATTATTTTTGTTGGGGACCCAACCCAATTTGCTGTGGGCCCTATGAAATCTTGTACAACCCTACTAGACCCCAAAAAAACCCATTGGGACCCAACCCAATTTGCTGGGGGCCCCTATAAAATTTTTGTACAACCCTACTAGAGCCCCATATACCTCATTATAGAACACAGTCCGGTGTTGCAATGTATGATCCCTCATAGAAATAATTAGTGTTTGCTGCCACCTTGAGGCCAAATTATCACAAAAAACTTCACAAACTGCTGATGGATTTTTGCATTTAACAGTCAGTGATAGTTATGATTTTGGATGTTTGTTAGCCCAGCACTTGCAGAGTTAATTGCAGCTGCAGCTAGCGATCCTCTTTTGTAGATTTGTCACCCCGCTATGCAGCATGGTGTTAAAATCAAACCAGGCACCAAACAATTAAAAATAAACCGCTAATTGTTTACATCCTAAAAAAAAGAGGACACAATGTTAATAAGGTTAATGCTGCATTGTTAGCAGCACAGACTAGGTCCTAGTTTGCTTACAAAACAAGGTGCCGCAGGGGGTGCCCGGATAGCGTTATCTCATTACTTTACACTGCTGGAAAGGAGAATGTGCTTGTGCCTGGGGAGCACAGTTTACAGATTCATGTATTCACCAGCGTTGGAGACATTAGTGTTACCACTCATGGGACCCCAAAAAGGGGGGTGGGGCCCCCCCTGTCATGATGCAATAATCAAAAGTTTTTCCATCCCCCATGTTGGGCATGGAGGTCGGCTGCCAGACACCCTGTTGATTGCATTTATTATCCTAGGGAATTTATTCTATGTATAAACCTTGTATTTTTAAAGGGTTAGTTCATTTTTGATAATCCCTTTTTTGATGGGCCCATTACAGGGTTTTCTGTTGTTGAGATCTCAAAGATCAACTGTGTTGGGGAGCTTAGTTTCCTCGCAGTGCCACCTCAGGAAAAATGAGGTATTACACTGTGCACACTAAGATCAATGGGCCGTCCTTGTATACATGGACACGCCAGTCCTCCGGGCAGGACAGGCTGAAAACTTAATAGGGTGTTTGAATTTGGATTTCTAAATCAGAAAAAGATCTGTATGGATTTTTCTTTAAAATGGGTCTCACACATTGTTTACTTACCTCAGTCCTTTTTCTTGGTTCACTTTGAATTCAGGGCATTTTACTGGGGTTCACTAGGCTGCAGAGAAGCCAGGGCTGTACTATAGGAACCAGCGCTGGCACCTATCATGATAGATCAAAACAGGTCGTAGCTATATACCCGAGGACTATGCAGGCCATCCAAGAGGGGGTTTTCTAGAATAGGTAGGAAATGGGAATGGAACATATTTTCAAATGACTTTTTTGCAAGATCTTTAATATAAAAACAGCAATCCTTGTAGTGAGACAACCCCTTTAAGGATACACAGCATGGAAATGCAGGGTTAGCTCTTGGTCCCTTTAAAATGATTTTCCCCGAAAGACAAAAAGGCCGGGGTTAACAGCTATTTTTTTTAAAATTTGGTGTAATTACGCTGCAATGCGTCCAAAATGTGCTCTGCAAATATGGTAAAATCATAGCATTCATTGATTGCTATGATTTCCTGGCATATTCCCCATGCCTCTTTTTTGGCACCAGGGAACTGGAGTATTGGGGGGTTGGGCAGGGGTGCTGTTCAAAGTAAACCGGGGGAGCCATACTTTGAAAAGCAGATTTATAGTGGCGTGCACGATCACCGTGTTTTACCCGGGTTTTAACCCCCCTACAAAGGGGTTAAATGCAAAATTGGGTAGAGCCCCTCTCTCTCTGCCAACCGACGTAATTCTCCCCTTTCCCGTGCCCCCCATGATGGGTAGGCAGAGATAGGATGCTACTTCATGCTTGTCAAGAAGAGGGCACAAGAAGGAATGGAGTGGGATCATGAACCTCCTCCATACACCGCGGATGGTGCAGTTATGTTTTTTCCTCACTTCGTCTAGGCAGGGAAGGAGCGGCCACAGGCACCGTGCTCCAGGCCAGGGCCAGGCATTTGAATTTTCTGTGGTGGGGCGCTGTTTGTCCTATTTGCCTGGGGCACCAAAATGTCTTGTGTCAGCCCTACTTGAT
This sequence comes from Phyllomedusa bahiana, assembly GCA_025379985.1. NCBI lineage: Eukaryota > Metazoa > Chordata > Amphibia > Anura > Hylidae > Phyllomedusa > Phyllomedusa bahiana. The sequence continues at coordinate 139,792 of JAODAL010000361.1, read as the reverse complement.
GTCACTACTTATGTCGAGCGATTCGGCATATTTATCCTCCAGCGTTGTTCTGCTGTTTCAAAAAACATTGTTTTCGATACAGGTGTGTATTTCGGTCTATAGAGAGGAGACGTGGTCCTACCCATCATGTTGTATTAGGAACTCCCATTTAGGGAACTCAGGATTATCATAAATATGTGAATTTTCCACTACAAACATGGATAGCATAACGATAGGCTATGCCTTTTAATGTTTGATAGATGCTGGTCCCACCTCCGATACCCGGACCTATCTTGAGAATGTCTCTGAAGCCTCTCTGTTCAAAACAGAGAGGTGGTTGGAACCTCCAATGATTTCAATGGGATCACTCCAACCATCTCTACATTCAAAATGGAGAGATTTCATGGCCCATTCTCAACATAGTTGAGGGTACCAGTTGTGGGACCTGCACCTTTCAAACATTGATGACCTATCCCACCTATCAATGTTTGTTGAGGCAAAGCCCTTTAGAGGGGTTGTCCACTTTCCCCTAATATGTGTTGATTGTGAGAAATCCCCATGGGCTGTCATTAGCAGTAAGGACTTTTCAATTCACAGTGGTCACTGAAATCCTGGGCTATATTTTGGCTCATTATGTGAGGAGCTAAGCAGGGCACTCTTTTCTTTTTACCCTGTATCATAATATGGTCTATAAAGTGGACAGACCTGTTTTTGAGGACCTGTGACACTTTCCAATGTGTATTTTAATAAATCCTTGTGTTTCCCATGAAATAACAATTCTGGAGCATCTTCTCATATAACTTTGTGTTGTGCTGTTCCTCTTCTATTCCTCCTAGAAATGTATTACTAATTAGTCAAGTAGGTGTTACCATTCCTATTGTAAAAGGGGTGTGTCCCTGCACACACTGACTGTCAGCACTGATTGGACAATATAAGGGTATGTTCAAACGGCTTATTTTGGCGCACACTTTGCCGCGTATTTCGGCGTGTATTGCATGTTATACGCGGCGAAATGCACGCCTCAAAGAGAGCTATGGATTACACGTTATCCCCCCGCACGTACAATTCGATCGGAATTGACATGCTGCTGACAATGAATGTCTATGGGGCCGGCACCCGGCCACCCACCTCCCACCCCGTGCTTTGGAAATGCGCACTGATCAGCGCGTGCTTCCAAAGCACCCGGCGTATTGCAGCACGTACTATAAGCGCCGCAATACACCATGTGAACTTACCCCAAGACTGTGAAGGGACATGCCCCCAATTAGTAACACCCAGCTGACAGATTGGTAATGAATTGGTAGAAAGAATAACAGGGGAACCACGCAACATAGAGATCTAAGAGAAAGAGGCTCCAGAATAGTTATTTTGAGGTGATTACTAGTATTTGCTAAAACAGACATACCAGGAATGGACACAGATCCTCTTAAAGAGGAGTTTCTCACTACAATGAGTAGCTTTCAACATGTAGGGAATGGTAAATACATTGCTCTTTTGATATTGCCCAGATCAGGAGATAAGAGAGATTGTATCTGCTCTGAGTACACACAAGTGTCTCTAGGTTACCGTCCACAGCTCCCGCTCTGATTAGACAAAAAGCAGGGAGTGACCTCACCACAGTTGGACTGAGCAAAATCTTTATCTCTAACAAGATTAGATTGTTTACTATTGATGAACACTTGTTTTCACTCCTTGGAGCTCTGTAGCTTTGTTTACTGCAGATTAAATCTCCTGCACTTATGTTACTTTAATATTCAAGTAGTTATAGTGGAGTTAAACATACTAATCACTGCTATAGAACCAGCCACAGCCTGTCCAGGCAGTGTGAGTCTGAAGCTGAGACATCCCCTTTAAAGAAAACACTGAATACTTTAGCCACCCGTATCCTACATGGTACATACAATATCTGCTGTTAGGGCTGCAGTCAAGCCATGTCGATATCTAGTCAGTTGGGGCTGTATACATAATGTGATGATTAGATCTCATGGGAGGGGACGCAGGAAACGTTTGTATAGATGCAGTATATTGGATACAGTGCTATGCCTGCTCTGCAGAGCTGGGATGCCATGGCTCCTGTGTTTGTCCTTACGGTATGTTCTCTGTTATGTTTGCTCATATCTGGTAAATGAATACAGTTAATCGCATTTGGATGGGAGATTGTCTTACTTGGCAGGATGTCGGTGGGAACTTTATCCACCTGTTTATTACACCCTCAGTGGGCGGCCAGTGCCAAGACTGAATGGTGGTATCTGCAGTTTTTAGAAAAAAAATCTGTATTTTAATCTCTGTTTATGTCCTTTCGTTGCTTTCTGTCTGGTTTTTGCAACATGTCAAAGAATGGTTGATTATAATGTTAAAGAAGTGGAATATAATCGGTTGCTGGGGGCAACAGCACCACTATTATATAGGGCTCTCTTGTGTGTAACAAGGTGTTCTCAGTATCCATGGTACATATGTATATATGGTACTGCTTAGAAGATGTATATAAATAGATGGGCTTGTAGCATCTAACACCCCCTACTAAATCCCCTCATTACACCATATACATCATATAGCAGTTGTACTATATGGGGAACTGTTCACCAAGGGGGACTGTACAATTTTTATAACAGTTGGAAGCTCCTCCTGTCAATCGAGACCATAGTCTTAGAGGTATCTGCAGTTTACCAAAGTTCAGGGCTGTCAGACCAAATGATAAGCACTGATCTTTTATGGAGAGACAAGGACTTGAATATTATAGTTTGATTCCATGCTTAGAATTCAACTGTTTTTGATGCTTTAAATGATGCTGGGACTTCCTGCTGAGGGAGGGGAGAGAGAGCTACAACTCGATTTTTATTCATTTCTCTTAAAATGTTTATAGTGCACAACCATTCACCAACAGTTATTTGGAAGGCCATCATTTCAATTAAAGTAATCGCTTTTCTTTGTATCACAGAGGTATCTGCTTACTATTAGAAATTTAGGGCCATCAAAGATGATGATTAGCACTGATCTTTTATAGAGAGACAAGGACCTGAACATTGTAATCTGATTACCTGCTGAAAATTCAACTATTTTACGTGCTTTAGATTATGCTAGAACTTTCCGCTGAGAAAGAGCTGAATCTTTCGCATAGAATTAATTTTTTTTTGCTTAAACTATTTATAGTGGTCTGTCCAACAAGAGCTGCCATAAGTAATTTCAGGGCCCCACACAGCCGAAGGATCTAGGCCCCCTGCCCATTACCAGTTCCTATCTTGCATCTTATTAGTTTGCCCCTTTTTTATAATTTTGATCAGGACCCCTGGAAGGAGTTCTGTCAGTACTGCCCTGTTGGCACATGTGTGTCCACCACTCCCCCAAGAGGAACACTGCAATTCTTATAACAGTCATTTGAGCAGTCCAACCTGTCAATCGAGGCCATCACCTTCCTTCATATCACAGAGGTATCTGATGGCTGCTAAAATTTAGGACTGGTGGAGTTGATATTATGACTGATTGTCACGAGTAGCGCCGCAACCCGCAGTTAGGGCCGCAGGCGCACACGCTCCCTCAGGCGCAGTCACTTAACCAGCCGCGCTCCTGCTTCCCCGCGTCTGTCTGGCCGGTGTGTGCGGCCCCGCTCCCTAGGGCGGGCACGCGTCAGCTATCTCTGATTTAAAGGGCCAGCGCGCCGATAATTGGTTTTGCCGGCCACTGACCCTATATAACGGCTCCACCTCTTTGGAGCACTTGCCGAATCCATAGTGCCCATACCCTATGCGAGGAAGCCTTTCTGTATTCTGGTTTGCCATTTCCGTGTACCAGTCCCTCTGGCTTATGTTTCATAGTTTCATAGTTTGTAAGGCTAAAAAAAGACAAGTCGTCCATCTAGTTCAGCCTGTTGTGCTAAGGTGTTGATCCAGAGGAAGGCAAAAACCCCCAATGAGGTAGAAGCCAATTGTCCTCATTTTAGGGAAAAATTCCTTCCTGACTCCAATCTGGCGTTCTTCGATCGCGATTCTTTGCCGTCTGCCCTGACCTTCTGGCCCGTCCCCGACTGCGAGTTTGTCTACCGTTTCTGTACCGCGTTGCATCTCGACTACCACCGCAAGCAAGTTGCATCAGGGGTAGCGACCTGGTGGAATCCCGCCGCAGCACGTCCATCCCGCTTTGCGGCGGGCTCTGATGAATACCGGGACCCACTTAGACCCCGCTCCCTGATGCGGCCTGTACCACCGCTTGCGGTGGTCCAGCGGGTCCACTACCCTGGTTCGTTACACTGATCTTGGAGAGACGAGGACTTGAACAAGTTAATCTGCCTATACTTCAACTGTTTTAGTACTTAAGATCATGCTGAGACTTCCTGCTGAGGGAGAGGAGAGAGAGCTGCATCTTTCAAAGAGAATTTAATTTTTAATTCTTTTGTCTTAAAATATTTATGCCGAATTGTTAAATACGAGCATAGTAATGAGTGATCTAACACAGATAAAGCTGGTCTGTGTAATAGGTAGAGAAATGCTCCATTAGCTGGAAGTTGTATATTGGTGGTAGAAGGATCTTGAAGTGTTTGCGATGTACAGTACTTATCCTGTCAATCAATGCTATCCCAGAATCTCCCAGAGAGCTGTATCCACTATAACACATCTCACCTGGACCAGATATATAATGAGAGCATGATGTTGTGAGAGATGTTCAGTCAGGTGTAATATAATCAATTCCAAGCGTATTTAACCAAGGCCAACTTTCTGGGAATTTTGGCAGTCGCTTGTTTTCTTAACACAGCAAATCAAATGTAACTCACTGACGAAGATAACTAACCTGCCAACTTCATGTACACATTATCATCTGACGGAAAGATTCCAGGTGTTTCCATGGATACGCTTTTCTTTAGTTGAAAACCGCAGAGGACCATCGAGTCCAGCGGTGAGATGGGATTCAGCGTGGAATTACTCTGTGATTGGGCGGTTGTTGTGCATTGAGCCATTATACTCAAACTTCTCTGAACGAGTTTTTGTGTTGTTTTTATTTTTACTTTTTTTTGTCTCACTTTTTAAGGGGCATAATTGAATTACGATAATCTCATTGCTGCGGGCGACCATTATAAGAAATGGTATATAAAAATTTACTTCTCTATAAATTGTCATTTTTTTTGTGCCATCTGTACACTTTTTTTTTTAAATCATACGTTTTTACTTGCTAGCAAACTGTGCAGGACGGCAAACCATAGGCGGGCTACTGACTTGTTCTTCTTTCATGGTATGACTTTGTTTTTTTTTTTTTTTTTTTCTAAAATATCACCAATCTTAACCATCAGATGGGTCTGGTATAGCAGCTTATTCTTAGATGCAATTCCAGACATAGCAGTGTCAGACCCACCAGTGGAGTCCACCAGTAGAGTTGATTATTGGAGGCCACCAGTGGTGGTGATTATTGGAGTCCACCAGTGGAGGTGATTCTTGGAGTCCACCAGTGGAGGTGATTCTTGGGGCCCACCAGTGGAAGTGATTCTTGGGGCCCACCAGTAGAGGTGATTCTTGGGGCACAGCAATGGAGTTGATTTATGAGGTCCACCCATGGAGTTAATTTTGGGGCCCACCAGTGGAGTTGAATCTTGGGGCCCACGCGTAGGGTTGATGTATTGGGCACACCAGTGGAGGTGATTCATGGAGCCCACCAATGGAGTCGATTTATTAGGTCCACCAGTGAAGTTGATTCTTGGGTTCCACCAGTGAAGTTGATTCTTGGGATCCACCAGTGGAGTTGATTCTTGGGTTCCACCAGTGATGTTGATTCTTGGGGCCCACCAGTGGAGTTGATTCTTGGGTCCCACCAGTGGAGTTGATTCTTGGGTCCCACAAGTGGAGTTGATTCTTGGGACCCACTAGTGGAGTTGATTCTTGGGACCCACAAGAGGAGTTGTTTCTTGGGACCCACCAGTGGAGTTGATTCTTGGAACCCACCAGTGGGATTCATTCTTGGGATCCACCAGTGGAGTTGATTCTTGTGTTCCACCAGTGGAGTTGATTCTTGTGTTCCACCAGTGGTGTTGATTCTTGGGTTTCACCAGTGTTGTTGATTCTTGGGGCCCACCAGTGGAGTTGATTCTTGGGGTCCACCAGTGGAGTTGATTCTTGGGTCCCACTAGTGGAGTTGATTCTTGGGACCCACTAGTGGAGTTGTTTCTTGGGACCCACCAGTGGGATTCATTCTTGGGATCCACCAGTGGAGTTGATTCTTGCGGCCCCTTTTAAAGCTACTGTAGATGACTGCACATTCTTTACATGACTTTTTCTTTCTGCTTCTCTTTCGCTGCCTTTGTATCTAAAAGCAGCCCTAGACCTGCTATTTTCAGGGGCCTACCATGCCCAGAGGCCAACCAGGGATTTCCTCTGGTACACATAAGCAAGTCCGAGTCTGAGACATAGCTGTGAACAACTGTGGCATTGTTTTTCACCCTGCGGTGTCACAATGGTTGACAGACTATTTCAGTAGTTTTTAGGAACCCCAAAAAAACTAAACTTAAAGGGGTTGTCCACCTCTTGAGACAAACTAACAGCCAGCACGTGCGGCCCCATTAAAATAAAAACCTCAAGGGTACGTTTACATTGGGTGGAGGTGGTGGGGGATTTTATTGTAGAGTTATTGTGAATTTTACTGTGGCTGTTCCGTCATGAACTTCAATTTAAGAAGGCAAAGGTTTATTTACAGATTTTAGCGCAGATTTTGCCTTCTCCCAGTGAAGTCAATTTAGAAAAGTCTGCAATAACATCTATGAGAAATCTGCAACAAAATCTGCAGCAGTTCTGTTGCGTGTGAAAGTATCTTGTATATATTATAGATTTATACAGTCATATTATAGCTATATCTTTGCTTATCTGGCCTGTTCCTCTTCCGAATATTACATCATTCATCAAATAACCCTTCCTTTTACAGTAGGACATCTCCCTGGCCGCCACCTGGAAGGTGAAAGCATACATGGTTTGTTTTATACGTCATTGGTTTCAAGCAGACTGTACATACTAGACGGGAAATGTACCCTGGGGAATAGGGACTGAGACTACGCGCATACCAATGATTGTTTAAGAGTAAATTTACACCGGTCAGATTTTTGGAAATTTCCACAGCAATTCCTCCAACCATCCACAGGGAAAGGGAAATTTGCCTCTATGGATTATGCACAGGAAAAAAAAAACCAAAATCAGGAGTTTTAATCTCCACAGATGCAGGTTTCATATGACAATCCACAAAAACTGCAACATTTAAATGGATTTTAATTTAATTTATTCTGGATTTATGTAAGGATATTTACTCACCCCCAGTGAGTGTAATAGGAAAAATTGGAAACAAATCCGTACTTATTCCGCAACAGAAACTGATATGAGCGGAAATTAAAAGATCCATAATGCAGGTCAATATCTGAATGTTAAAATCTGTAGCAAATTGGGAGAGAATCTGTCTTTTGTACCCTGAAGGGATTATGGAATAATTGGACATGTCAGACTATGCACTTGTTCTAAGGAGTGCAGACTTTGAAGATGCCCAATGGCCTTGATGCCTTAAAAGCTCTATATGCCCCAAATGTCTTCAAATGGCAGTCTTCTAATACAGATTTTGCATCAAGGCCCAAATGCCATCATGCCTCTCGTCCTCAGATTGTACAATCATGCTTCTGGTTCTCAGATTGTATAGCATACATGCCAACTCTCCCGTTTTTTGGCGGGGGGGTCCCGCTATTTGGGGTCCCCTCCCGCCCTCCCGGGGAGTTGGCATTCCTCCCTCCGCCTGCAGGCGGCGGGGGTCCTTTAAATTACCGCGGCGCAAGAGTAGCGCTGGTGCGCTACTCTTGCGCGCGGGACCGCTCCTACAGGCGGGTGCAGCGGCCGCAGCGGCCGCTCACCCGCCCGCGGTCTCACTGTGCGGGGAGGAGGCAGGAGGGATCGACTCCTCCTCCCTCCTCTCCCTGTATGTACGGCGCCGGTGTGTGCGCCGTACATACAGGTCAACGGCGCAGGGGGAAGTGACGCGCGGCTGCAGGGGAGTGACGCGCGGCTGCTCTCACTTCCCCCTGCGCCGCTGAAGAGATCGGTCGGGAGCGGCCCGCGCTGCAGGAGCCTGGTAAGGTAAGTGGATTTTATTATTTAATTTTTATTAGCTTTAGGGGGCTCTACCTGGCTAACAGAGAGGGCAACTACCTGGCAACAGAGGGGGCACTACCTGGCAACAGAGGGGGCACTACCTGGCAAAAAGGGGGCACTACCTGGCTAACAGATGGGGGCACTACCTGGCAAACAGAGGGGGCACTACCTGGCAACAGAGGGGACACTACCTGGCAACAGAGGGGACACTACCTGGCAACAGAGGGGGCACAAACAGGCGAACAGATGGGGGCACTACCTGGCAAAAAGAGGGGGCACTACCTGGCTAACAGATGGGGCACTACCTGGCTAACAGATGGGGGCACTACCTGGCTAACAGAGGGGCACTACCTGGCAACAGAGGGGGCACCTACCTGGCAACAGAGGGGGCATCTACCTGGCTAACAGAGGGGGGCACTACCTGGCAAACAGATGGGGTACTACCTGGCAACAATGGGGGCACTACCTGGCAACAGAGGGGACATCTACCTGGCAACAGAGGGGACATCTACCTGGCAAACAATGGGGGCACTACCTGGCAAACAGATGGGGCACTACCTAGCAAACAGATGGGGGCACCTACCTGGCTGACAATGGGGGCACCTACCTGGCTAACAATGGGGGGGCACCTACCTGGCTAACAAAGGGGGGCATCTACCTGGCTACAAATTTGGCTCTACCTGGCTACAGAGGGGGCATCTACTTGGCTACAAGGGGGCATCTACCGGCCTGTAAGGGGCACTACCTGGTTATGGGGGCTACTACCTGGCTATAAGGGCATCTACCTGGCTTTCTTCCAAAGCCGTTATGCAGTTAGGTGGAGTGGGTGTGGCTTTTTTGAAGGGGCGTGGCATACCAACAAGATGGGCGCGCCGCCCCACTAAATTCTCCTGCTTTTTCATTTTCGAAAGTTGGCAACTCAGTTGTATAGTCATGTCTCTGGTCCTCGGATTGTGCAATCACGTGTCTGGACCTCAAGGCTTTCAATCACGACCCTGGCCCTCAGATTGTCCAATCACGACCGTGGCCCTCATATTGTCCAATCACGCCTCTGGTCCTCATATTGTCCAATCACGCCTCTGGCCTTCAGATTGTGCAGTCATGCCTCTGGCCTTCAGATTGTATAGTCATGCCTCTGGCCTTCAGAGTGTGCAATCATGCCTTTAGCCTTCGAATTGTGCAATCATGCCTCTGACCCTAACATTGTACAATCATGCCACTGTCCCTCAGATTGTGCAATCATGCTTCTGGTTCTCAGATTGTATAGTCATGTCTCTGGTCCTCGGATTGTGCAATCACGCCTCTGGTCCTCGGATTTTGCAATCACGTGTCTGGACCTCAAGGCTTTCAATCACGACCCTGGCCCTCAGATTGTCCAATCACGACCGTGGCCCTCATATTGTCCAATCACGCCTCTGGTCCTCATATTGTCCAATCACGCCTCTGGCCTTCAGATTGTGCAATCATGCCTTTAGCCTTCGAATTGTGCAATCATGCCTCTGACCCTCAGATTGTGCAATCATGCCTCTGACCCTCAGATTGTACAATCATGCCTCTGGCCCTCAGATTGTGCAATCATGCCTCTGACCATCAGATTGTACAATCATGCCTTTGGTGCTCAGATTGTGCAATCATCCCTCTGGCCCTAAGATTGTGCAATCATGCCTCTGGCCCTCAGATTGTGCAATCATGCCTCTGGCCCTCAGATTGTGCAATCATGCCTCTGGTCCTCAGATTGTTCAATCATGCCTCTGGCCCTCAGATTGTGCAATCATGCTTCTGGCCCTCCGATTGTGCAATCATGCCTCTGGCCATCAGATTGTACAATCATGCCTTTGGTGCTCAGTTTGTGCAATCATGCCTCTGGTCCTCAGGTTGTGCCGTCACGCCTCTGGTCCTCAGGTTGTGCGTCAAGCCCCCTGGCCTCAGGTTGTGCCGTCACGCCTTCTGGTCTCAGGTTGTGCACGTCACGCCTCTGGTCCTCAGGTTGTGCCGTCACGCCTCTGGTCCTCAGGTTTTGCCGTCACGCCTCTGGTCCTCAGATTGTGCCGTCACGCCTCTGGTCCTCAGATTGTGCCATCACGCCTCTGGTCCTCAGGTTGGGCCGTCACGCCTCTGGTCCTCAGGTTGGGCCGTCACGCGTCTGGTCCTCAGATTGTGCCGTCACGCCTCTGGCCTCAGGTTGTCGTCACGCCTCTGGTCCTCAGGTTGTGCCGATCACGCCTCTGGTCCTCAGGTTGTGCCGTCACGCCTCTGGTTATCAGGTTTTTCCCGTCACGCCTCTGGTTCTCAGATTGTGCCTCACGCCTCTGGTCCTCAGATTGTGCCGTCACGCCTCTGGTCCTCAGATTGTGCCATCACGCCTCTGGTCCTCAGATTGTGCTGTTTTGCTCTGGCCCTCAGGTTATCCATCCCGCCTCTGGTCCTCGGTTGTGCAATCAGCCTCTGGTCCTCAGGTTGTGCCGTCACGCCTCTGGTCCTCAGGTTGTGCCGTCACCTTGTCCTCAGGTTGTGCGTCACGCTCTGGTCCTCAGGTTGTGCCGTCACGCCTCTTGTCCTCAGTTGTGCCGTCATGCTTCTGGTCCTCAGATTGTGCCGTCATGCCTCTGGTCCTCAGTTTGTGCCGTCACGCCTCTGGTCCTCAGGTTGTGCCGTCACGCCTCTGGTCCTCAGGTTGTGCCGTCACGCCTCTGGTCCTCAGGTTGTGCCGTCAGGCGTCTGGTCCTCAGGTTGTGCCGTCACGCCTCTGGTCCTCAGGTTGTGCCATCACGCCTCTTGTCCTCAGTTTGTGCAGTCACGCCTCTGGTCCTCAGGTTGTGCCGTCACGCCTCTGGTCCTCAGTTTGTGCCGTCACGCCTCTGGTCCTCAGATTGTGCCGTCACGCCTCTGGTCCTCAGATTGTGCCGTCACGCCTCTGGTCCTCAGGTTGTGCCGTCACGCCTCTGGTCCTCAGGTTGTGCCGTCACGCCTCTGGTACTCAGATTGTGCCGTCAACCCTCTGGTCCTCAGGTTGTGCGTCACGCCTCTGGTCCTCAGGTTGTGCCGTCACGCCTCTGGTCCTCAGGTTGTGCCCTCACGCCTCTGGTCCTCAGTTTGTGCCGTCACGCCTCTTGTTCTCAGGTTGTGCCGTCACGCCTCTGGTGCTCAGTTTGTGCCGTCACGCCTCTGTTCCTCAGATTGTGCCGTCACGCCTCTGGTCCTCAGATTGTGCCATCACGCCTCTGGTCCTCAGATTGTGCTGTGATGCTTCTGGCCCTCAGGTTATGCCATCCCGCCTCTGGTCCTCGGGTTGTGCAATCATGCCTCTGGTCCTCAGGTTGTGCCTTCACGCCTCTGGTCCTCAGGTTGTGCCGTCACGCCTCTGGTCCTCAGGTTGTGCCGTCACGCCTCTGGTCCTCAGGTTGTGCCGTCACGCCTCTTGTCCTCAGTTGTGCCGTCATGCTTCTGGTCCTCAGATTGTGCCGTCATGCCTCTGGTCCTCTTGGTGATCCAGAGTCTTGGAGATGCTATGTCCACGTTGTAATCCTGGCTCGGGACCCATGTGCTCCAACATTATTGGGTATCACTTTGGAGCCTTAGTTGTATCCTTCAAGCTCGATACTCCATATGATGATCACCAATTAGGTGACTCAGGCACGCAAATCAATTAAACAATGTGGCGATGACTCTTAACGTTGACTACCATGATCAGTTGACGATTATTTTGGCCAGCTCTCCCATGTTCAATAGGAACATATGGGCATTGTGATTTTGTGGAGGACGCTGGATTTGTGCTATTTACCTTTGTGATTTTGTTGGACTCCCAATACTTCGTGCATCCTCAGAACTGGTGAGTTTTTTTTTTTTGTGGCTATTTTGTATTGCAATTACAGTGGGGAAAAAAGTATTTAGTCAGCCACCAATTGTGCAAGTTCTCACACTTAGAAAGGTTAGAGAGGCCTGTAATTGACATGATAGGTCGACCTCAACTATGAGAGACAAAATGAGAAAACAAATCCCGAAAATCACACTTGCACAATTGGTGGCTGACTAAATACTTTTTTTCCCCACTGTATATGGAACCAACAGGAGATCAGACACACAGGGCACCTTTTATCATAAGAGAAATGAGAAAAATGTATAGGAAATATCCAACATTACTGGCTTACTTTGTATTCAGGTGTCGGCAGTGCACATGAAGAGGGGTGTCCATAAAATCAAGAGACCACACACCCTACCAAGGATAGAGCTTATTGGACCTTTGGGGAACCCTCCTGACAGGTTCACTTGGCCCATCGTGGGGAGAGTTGGCGTCCCTATGTCCACAGGCCTGATTTTAGCTGTCGGAGCTGTCCCTATGACATGTCGCTCTTAGCAGTGCACATGGAGAGGGGCTTTCATGAAATCAAATAAAGGCCCACACACCCAGGATAGAGCTTGTTTGACCTGTGGGCCTTTAATGGAGTGAGTCCCTATATCCATAGGTTCATTTTAGCCGGACTAGTTGTCCTTATGAGATGTCACTCTTGGCTGGATGAAATAATCTGCGGGCTTCACTGTCCAGTGACCCATACTCATGGAGGTCACCTCCTGTCATCATGATCATAGTGATTAATTAATTATAAGGCATGGCAGGGATTGGAGGTTAAGGGCCACACGTGCTGAGCTCTGGGGTCAGTGGTCTGATAGAGCCTTACCATTATCCCAAACTCTTTTTAAGACTCGTAGCAGATTTCCAATCACTGCTCTGCCCACGTCCTCTACTGGTGGGAGAAATGCTATTTCTGGAAAACAAAAACACCCACTTGTCTTTGTGCGTCTTAATTAACATTATTGCAATGCATAATGGAGTTATTACACTCCGAGAGCTCGCAGCATCTATAATATAACAATCATTCGTCTGAAGGAGCTTTTCCCCTAAAGAAAAATCACTGCTAAATATAGACACTTTGGTCATTGTAGTTTTTTAGATTCATGAAAAAGCACTCATAGGGATCATCACCCACCTTTACTAAAAAGTGTTACACCCTCTGCTCCTATATATCTGCATAATTACATTTTTCTTTTTTTTTTCCTTTCTTTTTTTATGGATTGTTCTCCAATGAAACCGGCCAGCTATTTAGGACTCAAATATTAGGAAGTATGTCGGATGTCACCCAAATTTCCCAGAATACTGAATACCCTTAAAGGGGTTCTCCACTTTAGACAATCTCTGCTTGTTAGAAGGGTCCTATAACTTGATCAACAATAAGCTGTAATTGAGAAACCTGGCAATAAGTATTCAGTTTCCCTGCAGCGCCACCACAGGGGAAACTAGGCATTGCACAATGTCCATTCTTATCAATGAATTCTCTGTATAATGGTGGACATTACAGGTCCTCCAGAGCAAGAGACGCTCTCTATAATTACTCTCCACTCTGCCCGAAAAATGAGGATCCTGAACAGAGGACCTCTTTCTTTGAAGTTACAGTTTTATAATAGAGTACATGGAAATGGGTTTTCTAAGCTGGAGAACCCTTTTAATTAAGCAGCAATTAGGGTTTTGTGATGCTTTTTCTGCAGAAATGCACAGCACTAATTGCTGTGTAAAGGTATGAAAGCAACCTTAGTAGTGAATGCAAACTCAGATAAGTGGAAGTAGTCACAGATTCTCAAAAGGCCATCTAATGCTTCCATGCTACTTGCTGTTCAAGATTTTTTAGAGGCTGAATGACAACCCAGCTTTCCCAAGGTTCTGAATAGTAAATCTGCTTACTTAGGCATAATTATGTCACTCAGCTTTTCCAGAGTACTGAATGGGAAATCTGTTGACATGGTGGCGATACATTATTATTTACGGCCATAATTGCATTAAAAAAACGGCTCGCAATTACGCTTGTGAAATACGTTTTGTGTGAACGACAAGGCGTACTTTACTTTATATTCAATGAGGAATGATTTGAAACTTGTCTAAGACTGATTTTGGGCCGGTTTCCAGCAAGTAAAATACACTAAAAAATGGCCCAAAAAATGCAGTGTGAACATATCCTAAATGTTCTAAAGGTTCTCTCCTCTGAAACCCAAACTTGCACAGAGCAATACGGCGCCCGATGCATTATCATTGTGTAACTAACCATATCATCTGTAGCAATTGTTATGGGACTCAGAGGTTGAGGGGCCTCAGTCCGGTAAACGAACATTGTTCCAGTTGGTAGGGAACAAGGTTTATGGTTTTCTTCTATATAGCGCTACTATGTGGGTTCCTGATATATGGCGGTATTATTTACACCTTTAATTATTGATACTACTTCTGCTGTTTTAGCTTATCGTCCTTAGATGGTGGGGGCCTATCTCATTTTACTATGGGGCTCTATGAATATAGTTACGCCCCTGTACGATTGCAGCCTTTACAAACTTTTCATAGATTTCATCACATATACCGTAGTATGTTTTTAGAGTATATAATTAAAAGCTATACTTCAGGCCTAGTTGCTTTACTGCTGTGATAGCTTGATTTCGATATTTGGGCCCCTTCTCTCATCTCTATCACAGTGATATCATATCTTAAATCCCTCTTATGATGTGTCATAGACAAACTCCACTCTGCTGCATCTGTACAGTCCGCTCTATTCTTTATATGTCATGGAGCAGATCTGAAGGATGACAGGCATCTTCCTCGTGTCACTAGTAATGTCCCTTCATCTCCCTTATGTGTCTTGGACAAACTCCACTCTGCTGCATCTGTATAGTCCGCTCTATTCTGTATATGTCGTGGAGCTGATCTAGAGAGTGACAGGTATCTTTCTCGTATCATTAGTAATGTTGTAGTGGCTAACGAGCGCCGTTTGCATTCTACCACAGAGGATGAAGTCACGTCGGCGACATATAAGCCGAGTCTGCAGGACGTCCTAATAACATAATGCTGCCCTTACCAGAAAGTCACTCCATGTGGTAACATTAATCAGATTTAAAGCAGCGCGCACGTCCCATCATAGATAATCCCAGACAACCCGCAACGTGGGAGATTTTACCTTTCTGTGATCATGTATTTTACGTAATGATATGATTGATGATTACGAGACCACAAGGATCGCTTTGCAAATCTCCGTGGCGACATTATATTAAATGAAAAAAAAGGAAAGACGCGAGATTCTACTTGTGTTACGTCGCTTTGTGCGGTTGAGTATCACGGAGCCTTTTTTAAAATTATGTATGTGTAGATGTAGCAGAGGCGAGTTTGTATGGGGGAAGTAGAGCAGATGATGCAAACGTTCAAAAAGGCTGCTGCTTTGATATACAAAAAGAGGAAAAAATAGAACATAAGGTGCTCACCCTCAATGTCCATCAAGTTGCCATTCGTTGCAGCTGAATGTCTCCCGTTCCCAGAGTGGACTTCAGGAGTGAGGATGTGCTCGGGATGCTAGTAGGCCCACCAGCTGAGATATACTTGATTATAACCCGGAAAAACTCGGCACCATCCACTAAAATTCCAATGCTGTGAATAAGGGCTACATCCAGCCCGAAACGCGTCGGTATTATTTTACATGTTTTCTCTGTGCACTATGTTTAGTGTCTCTTAATTTATTACACTAATGCATTGGAATTTTAGTGGATGGTGCCGAAGTTGGAGTTTTTCCTGGTAATAATGAAGTGCTTCTTTGATAAACAGGACCTATATAAAAATAACTGGAACCAGGGGCATAACTAGAATTCATAGGGCCCCATAGCATAATGAGATGGGGCCCCACTACGTAATGACAATAAACTAAAACAGCAGCATAAGTCACAGTAATTATACCGCCTTATATCATTGAACCCACATAGTAGAGCTGGAGAGCAGAAAGCCATCAGTTCATTGTTCCCTACAGTGGCCCCCTCAACCTCTGGGCCCTATAGAAGCCACAATGGCTTACGTTTTATATGGTGAACTGAGCCATTATTCTCATGCAAAGGACCATATGGTCCACAATTCAGCATCTACCTCTACTCAACCTCTGTGTCCCCCTAATGTCATAGAAGGGTGTAGAATACTGTACAGAGACTCTATGTAACACCAGATCCCATATGTAGGACCACCTGACAAGTATGGCCGTAATTACAGGAGAGCATAGTAGGTATTTGGTGCCCTGGTTCTGAAGGGCACTCAGACCCATTTGCAACATAATGAGACAGCAGTATTATAAATTATATTTTATATGAGGAGATTTTGCATTGGAGCCTTAAAGGGAATCCTTCACAATAAAAATGCAGTCCAATCTGTGTGCACCGTGTTATAGAGCGGGAGGAGCTGAGCGGATTGATATATAGTTTTGTGGAAAAAGATTCAGTACCACTAATAATTTATACATTGAAAGCTCAGCTGATTCTAGGTTTGGGAGTCCAGTGGGCGGTCCTACTCTGAGACTGAAACATAAATAATTAGAATGAACGCCCACTGGACTCCCAAACCTAGAATGAGCAGAGATTTCAATCAATAAATTATTAGTTCTGCCGTTTCTTCTCCTTGAAAACTATATATTAATCTGCTCAGATCGTTTGGCTCTAAAACATGGTACCTGCAGATTGCACTGGATTTTCAATGTCATGGATTCCCTTTAATTAAGGCCTCTGCTGACAAGTTCCATGCATGAGGTCTTATAGTAAGATTCTCAGCACAGCTCACCACCAGGTACTCTCTATAAGAGAAAAAAAGTTACCTTTGTGCTTATGGAAAAATTTCCAGCCATCCATCCCCATGGGGAGCAAACGAAGCCATGATACAACTACAATTTTACAGCAATTTTCACGCCACATCCTGCCTGATGGCAGTCTTAAAGGGGATGTCAGCTTTAGAAAATCTCTATCCATGCACCCTGTTAGGGAAATATATGTCACAGGGTTGGCCCCCAGCTAAGGACCCAAGGAGCGACAAGAACTACAAGGACCCAAATACCCAAGGACTAAAAGGAGCGGTTCTCCCTTGAGAAGACCCTACGGTCTGTTCATTATGCAGAAAACCTATCGATATCAAGGACTCTCTGGCCGCTTCCCTCTCTCATACATCTGAATACAAGAAGGCAGGACCTTTGACCATTACCTCCCTAGAGGACCTTAGTTTATGTAAGACTTGGGGGTCTTTTTCTGGATATACACCATGCATATACATTGAAATAGCTTCAAAAAGGTATACATCTAGTCCCCATACAACAATGGGCCCATAATGATTTCAGTGGGTCCCCCTCTATACTCAGTTAATAGGGGGGCTGTCCAGGATTAGAAAAACATGGCTGTTTTCTTCCACACCTGCCCATAAATTGTATCAGGGACTGCAGTTTAGGTCCATTAAAGTGAATGGAGCTAATCTGCAATTCCAGACACAACATGTGGATAGATGAGGCTTTGTTTTTAGCTGAAAGCGGCCATGTTTTTGTAACCCTCAACATATCTTTTAAGGACTATTTCTTTAAGAAACCATGGTCTGGTTTTGCGTGTGTCATACGGAAACTGAAATGCGTATATTACAGCCACCTGGAAGCCATATTATCAACAAAAACAATAAAATTGTATTGTACTGAGCATGGCGAAGGTGAATACACAGGTGTAGAGTATTTAGGGTACATGCTCTACTTGAGGGCTCATGTCTGAAAAAGAACATGGTTATCATAGAAACTATAAACACTGTGTCGGGCTGGGCAGCCTGGGCCCCATCAGTGAAGTATATTCTTGGGGCCCACCAGTAGAGGTGATTCTTGGGAACCACCTGTGGAGTTGTTTATTGGGACCCAGCAATGGAGTTGATTCTTAGGGCCCAGCAGTGGAGTTTATTCTTGGGGCCCACCAGTGGAATTGATTCTTGAGGTCACCAGTGGAGTTTATTCTTGAGGCCCACCAGTTGAGTACATTCTTAAGATCCACCAATGGAGCTGATTCTTGAAGCCCACCAGTGTAGCTGATTCTTGGGGCACATCAGTAGAGCTGATTCTTGGGGCCATCAGTGGAGTTGACCATGCCCAGGGTTCCACCAATGGAGTTAATTCTGGGGACCCACAAAAGATGTTGATTTTGTGGGCTAGCAGTGGATTTGGTTTTGGGGCCTCCAGTAGAGTTCAGACCCATTCTACAGCTACTGTATATGACTGCCTTTTGCTTTCTTCCTCTCTTACCTATCTTTTTCACTGAAAAGCAGCCCCAAGCATACTATTCTCAAGGGCCCATCATGTCCAGGGGCCCATCGGGGGTTCCTTTGTTCCCCTGTGGGCCAGTTCGAGTCTGCCTATCCCATATTAATAAAAGCAGTGATCTATTTTACTCAGGGGAGTTTTAGGGGAAAATTTTATACCCAAGTCCCTTACTTTAGGTCTCAAGTCTGAAAAAGAAGCTGGTTACCATAGCAACCATAAACATGTCCTCCTTCTATAGTGACCCTACACTTAAGAAATTAAAGTAGTGACCTCATTGGTTTTTAAGGGGAATTATTGAGAAATTTTTATAACCAAGTCCCCTTACGAGGTAGTGTTATACTCGGCGCATTACCTTTTCATCTCTCCTATTGTTTTTGCTGTCATTTTTTTCACACGAGACCACAGAAATATTTGGGAAGTGAAATTCTGTCTTTATTTCTGGCCAACAGGATAATGTCCAGACAATTAGTCACAGAGCATCGATTGACGTGAAATTAAAAGCCCGGCTATTCTTTCATGATTTCATGATACAGAGGTAGAGGAAGTTGCGGCCTACTGTCTCATTGTAGTAAAATATACATGTGCGGGTCCGTCTGTCTTATTAACAGGCTGCTTAGGAAAACAACCAAATTAAATTTTTTACATTTTTTTACAAATGTTTTTTGATATTACATACAATCCGAAATGTACCTGCATGTGATTAAAAAATGAGAGAACATCTGTTCCGAAGAATTGTACTAATTTCCTATTGACAGTCATTGTTTTTATGCAGTTTATACAGAAAATGTTTTTTAAAGGGACACTACTATCAAAAAAAAATGTGTTCACATGTTGACAATTAATATCGGACTATTATAGATTTTTTTTTTTTTTTGGGGGGGGGGGGGTCGTTGATTTTCCCATATATACATGACTTCCTGGCTTGTGTGTTTGACTTCCCCTCTGTGAGCATTGATAGCCGCAGTAAGGATCGCTTGACGATTCTTCTTCAAGGCCGACTATGGCCTGATATGTGCAATTCTTATCAGCAGGTCCTGATAATTGTGAAGAAAGCTAGAAACCCCCCAGTGCAGAAAGAGATTAGCCCATTATCCTTTCATGTATTGCTCTTGTCATTGCTCTGTGGTCTAGTCCAATCTTATCTCTCCCTGTCCAAAGAACAATAGAGAAATTATTGTCTTTATCTAGTATTTGTAGAGACTAAATAGAGATAAGCAACCACTACAGTAAACTGAGATTAGTCTGTTCCAGGGCAGTTCCTAGGCTAAATTTCACTCATGGCGAGGTGACGAAATTTGCCCCCCCACACCCGTAACATATTGCGCCGCTATGCGACACATTGCATCACCATAAACCAAAGCCAAAATATACAAAAAGCTTTACCACAATGTGCTACGTATAAAACTACTAAATAATAGTCATACAGTTACCAAATAACACCGCCCGCTACACCAACCAGAATCCCAAGACCACTAAGACCACATATCACCAGCACACAGTGACCAAATAATACCACCACACTATGACCACATATCACCACCATATAGTGACTGAATAATACAAACTGATAATTACTGAATACAAACCATTATACTTCAACCAATATTTCCTCCATACAGTGACCATACAGTGTTGGATACCAGCTGTACACAGGCACAGCAGCGACATATAAATGATAACAGTAAAGTTATATCTAGTGACTAACTAGTGACGTCACTGAAGAGTTGTTCTCTTTCTCTACTTCTTCTTCTCCATCTGTCCCAGACGCCATGATGACTACTCCCGAATCTTCACTGTAAAATTTACAAAACAAATATTTAAACTCCTCCCTTTTTTCAGCCTTCTCAACCCAATTCCTTCTCTTACAAAAATCCCCATCTATGCAACCAATGGTACCATGTAATTGCCCCTTGTAGCCACTAGTAGCCCCCTTAGCCGTTGTGCCCCCGTAGCCAGTTGATGCCCCTCCTGTAGCCTAATGCCCCCCCCCCGTAGCCAAATGCCCCCCCTGTAGCCAGTAATGCCCTCCTGTAGCCAGTGATGCCCCCTTATAGCAAAATCTGATGCCCCCTGTACCAGAGATGTCCCCCCTGTACCAATGATTACCCCTGTAGCCAGTATGCCCCCTGTAGCCATAGAGCCCCCCCAGTAGCCAGTAG
Source organism: Phyllomedusa bahiana (assembly GCA_025379985.1). Lineage (NCBI taxonomy): Eukaryota > Metazoa > Chordata > Amphibia > Anura > Hylidae > Phyllomedusa > Phyllomedusa bahiana. The sequence continues at coordinate 119,437 of JAODAL010000361.1, read as the reverse complement.
ATGCCCTCCTGTAGCCAGGTGATGCCCCCTTATAGCCAGTGATGCCCCCTGTAGCCAGTAGATTCCCCCTGTAGCCAGTGATGCCCCCCGATAGCCAGTGATGCCCCCTATAGCGAGTGATGCCCCCGTATAACCAGTAGATGTCCCCTGCAGCCAGTGATGCCCCCCTGTAGCCAGTGATGCCCCCTGTAGCCAGTTATGCCCCCCTTTGTAGCCTTTGATGCCCCCTGTAGCCTGTGATGCCCCCTGTAGCCAGTGATGCCCCCTGTAGCCAGTGATGCCCCCCCCGTAGCCAGTGATGCCCCCCTGTAGCTAGTAGATGCCACCCTGTAGCCAGTGATGCCCCCTGTAGCCAGTGATGCCCTGCCTGTAGCCAGTGATGCCCCCTGTAGCCTAGATGCCCCCCTTGTAGCCAGTAGATGCCCCCCTTGTAGCCAGTTATGCCCCCTTGTAGCCAGTAGATGCCCCCCTGTAGCCAGTAGATGCCCCCCTGTAGCCAGTAGATGCCCCCTGTTGCCAGTGATGCTCCCCACTAGCCAGTAGATGCCCCTTGTAGCCAGTAGATTCCCCTTGTAGCCAGTGATGCCCCTGTAACTAATTATAAAATAACAAAAAAGTACTCACCTCGGTCCGCGCGTCCCGTTCCGGAGCTGCTGAGCGGTGTAAGCGGCGTGACTTTTTCAGAGCTGCTGACCGAGGAGACCCAGCATCGAAAGGGGCGCGGTGAAAGCCGTGTGCCCCCTGCGACGCTGATACAGGGGAGGAGTCAGGAGGGGAACGATCCGTCCCGTCTCCTCCCTGCACCAGAAGCTGCTGGCTCTGCAAGACGGTTATAAAACAGCCGCGCAGTCAGGGGCGACCCTCCGGGCGAGCGAGGCGGGCGGTCGCGGCGCCTCCCTCGGGTGAGCGAAGCCTCGGCGCCCAGAACGATCGCCCGTCTCGCCCGCCCCTAGGAACGGCCCGGGTCTGTTCTGGCATTCAGGCATCTTATCTCTTTACTATCACAACTAGAAAAGCACAAGATTATATATGTAATTTCTAATTGCATACGACTGCCGAAATAAAAAAAATACTGCCAAAAATTCGAAAATAAAAAAAATACAAAATTGTTTTCTAGGTATATTGGTTTTAACAAAAAATACCTCTTTCTGATAGAAGTGTCCCTTTTAAGGGAGTTTTGCCAAGCAGCCTTTCTGAGGCTGCCTCATAGCTCGCTAAGAGCCGGCCTCAGTGAATGGAGAGAGGGACGTTTTTGCTCTGCTCTCCCCTATTTATGTCTATGGAAGTTTTGAATATGCCTAAGCACTCTTTTCAGAAGTGCTATAGAAAATAACAGAGAGAACTACTGAAACACGGCCATTTTCTCGTTCATGGAGGCCGGGTCTTGTAGTGCGCTATGAGACGGCTTCAGAAAGGTCTTAAAAGTGCTTAAAACTGAGGCCATTTTCATACAGCGTATTGCGGCGCACAATTTGCCGCGTATTTCGGCGTGTATTGCGCTTTATATATGGCGAAATGCGCGCTGCAATTACGGTAATTCATAGCTGTCATAGAAAGCTATGCATAACGTGGCGCCCCCCCGCGCGTACGATACAACCATATTGTAGGTGCGGAGGGAGAAATGACATGTCAATTGTTCGCGGCAATTACGTGAAGTGAACAGTGCATGTCAATGGGGCCGGCCGGGGACTGCCCTCCCCCCGCCCAGGATTGGACTGGGGTGCTTAGGGCCCAGAGGTGGAGTTATCTAGACCCCACCACGGTTTGGGAACTGTTTTGGTCCCCAAAATCGGTGTAAACATTATTTTAGTGGCGCCCAACATACAGATCATACAAAGCGACTTGTACAGGAATACTCTCACTTCTTTTTGCCTCCTTTTTATGTTTTTTTGCCTCTTCTGAAAATGTAAAAAGCAGTTGAAAAAAAACTCCATTCTCCCAGCTCAGGGGCCCACCGGGGGTTTTCCCCTATTCCCCTGTGGGCCATCCGGCCTGCCCCCACCCCATGTTTCGGGAGTACCCATCAGCAGCCCCCAAAACACTGCGTATTGCACCGCGTACTGTATGTGCCACAATTACGCTGTGTGAACATACCCTAAGGTCACCCGGCAATTTGTGGCTGTCCAACTTAAGACGCTACTAAAGCCGCAACTAATTGTGAGCAAGGTCAGGCTGAAATGTGTTATTTACTGACGTGATGTGACTTGGTTGCGGTAACTTTGTGACCACATTCACTATCATTAGTCCTGATATTATGACTTCCTGTCGTGCCGCCACAAGACTTAGCCTAAAAGTGACCAAAATTATTTAATTTTTTGCAGACATTTATTGATTCTGTTGACGACAGTCTGGTCTATGTTCACATTTGAATTATTTTTTTTTTTTTTACTTTTGTACCTGCATTGGGTGGGTTCACGGAAAACATTTTAAGGAAAAATGCAGTGTTTTTCTTGTTTTTTTTAAAATATTTTTTCCAAAACTGCTGAAAACTAATAGTGAAATATTAGCACATTATGAACGATGCCATTTTTGTGCTGTTTTTGTCACTTTTGCTGCTTTTTTGGGTCCTGGCTCTTGGTATGGTGTTTTTGTTAAAATATTTTTCTTATCAAAAAACAAATGGATGATGGTCATTTTCAAAAGCTAAAAATAGCCACAAAAAAATTTCATGATGGAGGTTTTATTTTATGGCAGCGTCAAACCTGAAATTTATGAAACTCACATTCTTGCATCTTTTTTTGTTTGCTTGGCTGTTTCAGTGATTTTAAAGGGGTACTGCAGTTTATTCATTTATTGTCTTTTTTTTTTTTACATTTGGCTTTATTGAAGAAATTGATGCAGTTAAAGGGGATTTGCCAAGAGACCATTTAGGTAGGTCTCTCCTTAGTACAGGCAGAATGTCAACAAATCACACTGAGTCATGAAGCTGCAGGGGAGAGGGGGAGGGGATGAGTGAGGAGTGAGGAATCCAAGGGAGCGTCTCAAAACTTAAGTGAAATAATAAACAGTACAAGAGTGGATTGTCAATACAGCAAGACACAGCCTCAGACTGCACTGTCAGGAGGAGCCTTATCTGCTAAGATGCTAATGTAATGTCAACAAATCACGGAGCTGAAAGAGAGAGAGAGACATTCACACAGCCAGAGAAAGAGCTGCATAAGCTGCTGCTCCTGTGACATGTTCACTGAAATAAGCAAACTATAACTTGTGGATTCTGTATACAAAAGAGAACACCTATTCTACACAGCAGCTTGAAAGCTTCTTCATGTTGTCTGTCATCAGATAAAGCAGGTATCTAATCACACTACAACTAGTTTATTCTGTATACAAAAGAAAACATATTGCTACCCGGTGCCTTAAAAACTTCTGCAGCTCAGTCTCATCAGATAAGAAGCTCTCTCTGCGCAAGACTGTCCAGCTCTGTCAGCCGTATCTAATAGACTCTTTGAAGTAACCATGGGCATGTAAGGAAGGCTGTAGCTCTCTCAGACTGCAATTTTTGTAATCACATATATTTAGAAAAGTGATTAAAAACCCATTTTGGAGGATCCCACGTCAACATTACATCGTGGCAAAACCCCTTTAAGTTCTTAAATCACGTGTAACTTACAAGTTTCTCAATAGAAGACCTTGTGTTAAATCTGCTTAGGCAAGACTAGTGTCTAAATATAGGGGGAAAATAAGAATTACAAATGTTTTTATTTTTAATAGTGATGTGGCAAAAGAAATGACTATATGTTCCCACGTGATCTTTGCACTGCGTCTATTGTTGCCTTTACTTAGGCTGGTGTAGCACATAGGGCCTTATATATGAAAACTGTCTAGCAGAAAGACTGTCTTTGTTGCCCATGGCAACCAATCAGAGCTCATTGGAACCAATCAGAGCTCAGCTTATATTTCATACAGTGCTCTGTAAAAATAAAAGCTGAGCTCTGATTGGTTGCTATGAGCTCTGATTGGTTGTTATGGCCTCTGACTGGTTGCTATGGCCTCTGATTGGTTGTTATGGCCTCTGATTGGTTTCTGTCAGCTCTGATTGATTGCTATTGGCTCTGATTGGTTGCTATGAACAATAAAGACAGTCTTACTGCTAGACAGTTTTCATACATAAGTGTATGTTCACACTGCTGATTTGGAAGCTGAATTTGCAGCGTCCAAATCAGCGTCAAAACCTTGTCAGAAAAGCGTCTCAAAAGCTCCTTCTCAGACGAGGTTTTGGATGAGGTTTTCCTACACTGTTTACTTTCTGAAACACCCATACAAATTAATAGCCAGGGGAAAAACTGCACCGAAAAATGCATCAAAAAACGCATTGCGGTTTTGGACGAGGTTTTTAAGCTCTCCATTGATTCCTATGGGGATTTTTAGGGTTGAAAATGCCTCAATAATTGACATGACGCTTCTTTGTTAGCGCCCAAAGAAGCGCAGAAAAACCTTGTTGTATGTGAATAAATGGAAATGAACTATGGCGTTTTGGAGGCTTTTTTGGTGCTGTTTTGGGCAAGGAAATGCTCAGAAAACAGCGTCTTAATCAGCTGTGTGAACATACCTAAGGCCTAGTGTTTTTGGAAAATACCATGGGCGACATCTATGAATTCACCATTTTTTTGGCGTATATTGTTCTATAGATGTATGAGCAGGCTATGGCTAAAATTGGAGCAATGTGCGTCTGATGACACATTTTAATGTGCCAAAGTTTGTTGCACAACTGTCCTACAAAGTTTGGAACATAACACTCCATGCGCCAATATTGAGTGTTATCCACCAAAAATGTTTAGTGCATAACACTTTCACTTATACTGTCGTATTGTACACTCCTCTATATCTATTTAGAACTGGTATGTCGGCACTAAGTTACAAATATGGCGCATGCGAATTCATAGATGTCACCCCATAGTTTTCTGGCCCTTTAACCTGTATTTTTTATGCTAGATGTTAGCTGGAAGTCAGTATAAAAATATAAACCACACTGCCTACATTGCTTTTGTGGTATTTTTCTTACTTTATGGAGGTTCTTTTTTTTTACATAGCATACCTTTTTTTGGCAGTTTGTGTCTTCTACTTCCCCTGTAAACATTTTTTTTTTTTTTGCAAAAAAAAAATGCGAATAGTTTTTAAAAAAATAAAAATGCCTCAAAAACACAAAAAATGCATAAAGCATAAAAATGCAGTTTCTAAGGTGGTTTTTTTTTGTGTGAAAGAGGCCCCACAGAACAAAAATAGTTGGTGCAAAAAAATAGTTGGTGTTTTTACCAAAAATAGATGGCTAAAAATACAATAAGATTGTCACGTCTGAACATATCCTTGCCCCTGATGACCCATGTGCTAGTAGCCCATATGCTTCATAGTCAACCAGGCTTGGGAATGGAAATAAACACCTGTATTTTCTGTTCAAACACAACACAATATCAGCAGTACTCTATAGGCACTAAAAACGGTCAAAAGGGACATAAGAATTTTTTGGAACAGCGTTTCTGCTACTATGGAATATATGAAAAAATGTGAGGTTCTTAGTGTACATTTTTGGTCAAAACTGTAAATGCCCACCTACAGCGGCAAGGTGACCCCAATTCAGGGGGGAACCTGTATTTTCTGTTAATATAAATTTGAGATCAAATATAAAATTAAAAAAAATACATAAAATATTATAAAATTGTCTTAGCCTTATCCATGTTAAAATCACTACACTACAGAATATATCCTTTCTAAGATGACATGGTCTATTCACCATAATATAACTTAGCTGCTTTAGGTGATCCTAAGATTATTTAAAACAGTTGTAAGTGCCAGGGCAACATAGAAGAAGGTCTTGAATGGTTTTAATGGATAAGGTGCTGGTGTGGTCACCATATTTGATTTCCAAATCACAACCGCAGACACTTTTAACACATAAGCTCCATTGTCTATTTAAATCTTCATCCAAAAATGTCTCCTGTATGCGATTATAGTGGAATCCGCACAGAGATTCATTAGCCTACACGTACGGGGTAGTGACATTGCGCTGTTGTGATATGCATTCCTATAAAGAATTAATCGTTTCTATGTGTTCATCACTGCAATAAGGAAATATTTTATTTTTAACCTTTTAATGCCGGCCTGGCACCAACGCTCGCGACTCGCTGCCAAGTTCCATCCCCCCCCCCCCCCAAGGCGCTGAACTGGTTAATGTTGCAGATGTCTTTTTATTGGTGGAATTTTCCCCTTCAATTTGCTGTGACAAGCGAATGTCAGAGTAGGCAGCCTGCCAATTCTGTGATCTGCTGCCTGCTTCAAAATGGAGGCAGGAGGGTATCCATTTTCATCACCGAGATGACAGCGCCTCAGTCTTTCTGGCCATCTGGAAAGAAGCGTTCTAAAAAGGGAGAGAAAAAAAAGAATGGGAGAGAAAACAGGACTTAAGAAAAAAAAAATGTAAAAAAAAAATCCAAAAATTGAGAATGTGTGTTTTTGTATATTTTTTCCCCCCTTCCTCCAAACATAAGAAACAGAATGAACGTCGACCCTTTGTTGTATGGTGGGATATTTAGATACAGTATAAACAAGACGTAAATCTGCTATTTTTACTTAGAATCCTCTACAGAATTCTTTGTGTTCCAAAGTAGAAAGAAAATGTGTTTCTTTGGCAAGCTTTAAAGTTACGGCACAAAAAAATATTCTCCCAACACACGCCCTGCATGTTGGTGGTCTCCTTTAGATCCAGGTTTTATTGTCTCCTTTCATGTGTCTTTGATAGGGAGCGTTTACTGTGCAAGTGATATGGTGCTTATTATATTTTCTCCAATTGTTCCACCAGTTCCAGGAACGAAAGATTTCATAGAAAGACACAATGAGTGCAATTCTTTATTGGATACATGGGAGTAGACTGGAAAAGAAAATAGAATAAAACATAAAGCAGTATTAAGCTGCTCTTGAACGATGCTAATACCAAATGCTTAACCAGATATGAAAGATTGAATTGTTCCGGTAGCCTACGCAAAATGTTAAGGCGGTTATAAGGTAGTGTTTATGAGAAGTCGGCTTGTTGGTGGTTTTCTATGATTATTGGTCATGAACTTAGCAAGGAACAATATAATATGTACAATAATATAAGTACTATAATACTGCTTCCTATGTACAAGAATATAAGTACTATAATACTGCCCCCTATGTGCAAGAATATAAATACTATAATACTGCCTCCTATGTACAATAATATAACTACTATAATACTGCACTTTTTGTACAAGAATATAACTACTATTATGCTACTCTCTAAGTAAAAGAATATGACTACTACAATACTGCCCTCTATGTACAAGAATATAACTACTACAATACTGCCCTCTATGTACAAGAATATAACTACTATAATACTGCATCCTATATACAAGAATATAACTACTATACTACAGCCTCCAATATACAAGAATATAACTACTATAATACTGGCCCTTATGTACAATAATATAACTACTATAATACTGCCTCCTATGTACAATAATATAACTACTATAATACTGCCCCCTATGTACAAGAATATAATTATTATAATACTTCTATGTACAAGAATATAAGTACTATAATACTGTCCTCTATGTACCAGAATATAACTACTATAATACTGTCCCTATGTACAGGAATATAACTTCTATAATAATGCACTTTATTGACCAAAATATAGGTCTCAACTGATTCAGGATTTTCATATCTGTTTGTCTGGTTACTATTAGTGCTATAGGGAAAATCATCAGCTTCCCTGAATACACTGGTAGAACACAGGGTCTCCCTGTGGACCTCTCCATTCTCTATGATCATCTGACAATAAGCGTATATGATCTATCTGATTGGGAAAGAGGTACATACCAGCGACATAGGCAGTGCATGTGCAGATATGATGTCTTTGGAAAGAGAGGTCCGGCCCTGGTTGGTGCCTTCTTCTATCCACTGGGTGGTGTGAGCTTGTGCTAGTCTTCCCTTTCTAGATGGCTTACATTGCTAGCAAACCAATGGGAAGGGGTTGAGGGTACAATTGATTCTAAGACCATGAACATTGGTTGGCCTTAGTACCTGAGTAGAAAAAGTTAGAGCCATAGTGTGGGCTCCATTTTGTCTTGTCTGTGGGGCCCCCTCTCTTCTATATACAGTATGTGCTACTAATGATTATTCTGGTGACCTTCCCTAGATACTTATGGTATCTATGTCTTAATTTGCAGGTTTATGCCCCATCAGCAAGCACTGCCGACTACACTAGCTATTCACCAGGTTTTCCTTCCTCAAAGCCAGCTGCCAGCACTTTCCCTAGTTCTTTCTTCATGCAAGGTAAAGTATATCAGCAGTCTCCATATTCATTACATATTCGTTATATTCGTTATATAGCACCAACCTATTCTACAGAGTGAGGCAACAGTCCCAGGACACCATTTTGTTTCAGAACCGAAAGGGAAAATGACCTATCTGAAGACCCCAGCAAGTAATGGGTGAGGGGGCTTATCTTCTAGGCTTTGTCCAAAACATGGCCGCCATCTAGAATGGCGCCATTTTGGTTCAAGGCCAAATGTTTCCAATGGAAATGTGTAGCCTATTAAAGAAGACCAGTATTGTTGATTGTTTCGATCAGATTTGCAATATCTCTTGTGTTTTAAAAGTTATCAACACAGAAAGTTACAAAACCGCTATGTGACATGTTCAATGTGTTGTCCCTGGTGCTAAACACAGAGCTGATTGTGCTATATCCAATCGTAAATGCACGAGTGCGGAAATCCGTGCAGAAACAACGACGGTTTCCATGTCGCCAAAGAATCCTAAAAGTCCGGTGAGGAGAAAATCACAGTCCTTTATCAAACATGATTAAAAGACAGCAAAACTGCACTAAACCTTCGCTGTGGTGTACAAAAACAAACGCGTTTCGAGCGTATAGCCCTTGCTCACTGTATATTCAATCGTAATAAACCCGCATAAGAGCTTTCTGTGTTGATAACTTTTGAACCACAAAAAATATTGAAAATCTGATTGCTACACTCAATATCTGAGACAGTTCTGGTCTTCTATGATGTTCTACATGACCACCTTCCCATTAGAAAAACTTGCCCTTGATCTAATATGGTGGCTTTCAAAATGGCGGCCATGTTCCAGACACAGCCTAAAAAATCGTCCCCTTCACCCATAAGCAGGGTCGGGAAGACGGGTAGGCGACTGCCTTAGGGCTCCACTTCATCCCAGATAGGAAGGGGGTGCAAATAGGTATGGAGTGGGCTGAATTTTACATTGGGAGGGGAGGAGTGGGCGCTACATGCTTTATTTGCCTATGGCACCAGAATAGCTTGTCTCAGCCCTGCCCATTACTTGCTATTACTTCGAAAATGTCATTTTCCCTTTCGTTTCTGGAACAAAATGGCGTCCGGGGACTTTTGGCTCACCCTGTACAGTGCAGTACATAGAATGTGTCATTCAGGTCAGCCCCTGTCCTTAATGTGGTTCATCCTGTACACGTTCTATCACACACTAGAGACAGTATATAATGAAAATTCCACAACTTTCTAATGTATTTGGTGCTTCAATTCAAGATCTCTAATTGCTGTGTTTGAATGGGAACACGTTCGGCCTGGTTGACATCTGCGTTTCCGTTTGCATCAATTTAGTTCAGTTTAAACCAGATCAGTTCAAATCGTATCCATTTAACAGATGTAAAAATGCATTTTTTGTTTTCCATTGACTCCATTATAAAAAAACAAAAAAAAATTAAAATTGTCAAGTTTGTCAAAAAACGGAGAAACGAACGGAATGGAGCCTAACTGAACAGAAGTGAAGCCAAAATGAACCCACTGAAAACAGGGCGACCGTTCTCTTCGTTTTTCTGATTCAAAAATGGAACAGAAGAACGAAAAAGCAAATGCACAATCTGGCCTTACTGATACCTTCCACAGCTGAGAGTTTGCTACATTTACTAAACAAGATTAAAGGGGTCGTCTTTCTCTTTACTCATGATAGAGCGGAGCAAATGTTTATCTTATAGCAAAATTTCTTCTGGGCCCCAATGCAAAATCTGACCAGGAACATTTGTAATACTGCTGACTTCTTATGAGGTTATAGCCCCCCCACCCACCACCACCACCACAGGCATCCAAACCAACACAGTTGTATCCAGGGCTGCCATAAGTGATTACAGATCCCCATGCAGCTTAGATGAGTTTTCTCACCATGCTGTTTCTCAGATCCACAGCCAGCTTTAGACTTATACCTCCTGGTCAAGCTATAGGTAGGTATATAGCAGTTATTAAAATATGAGCACTGCTGCTCCTAGCTGATCTTGTTGCAGTGACATAACTGCAGGAGATTTATAATCTGTAGTGCACAAAGCTAAAAGAGCTCAAAAGGGGCCCTCGTCACCACACATTTGGGACGGATTCGCCGTACTCACCCCGGGATTGCGCTCAGTACGGCGCCAATCCCCCCTTTGTCATTACGGTAATCCACTGCTCTCATAAGAACAGGGAATCGTCGCTCCTCCCCGCCGCAAATCCCCGGCGGGGGAGAAAGGACATGCACATATTTAGGCCGGACGCCCGAAACAATGCATTGTCTAGGTGCCGGGAGCGGCGCCCCCCGCGTTTCTGGCCCCGCCCCCGTCCCGCCCCTTATTCACGGCGGATTTTGTAGCCCCAATACGCTCACAAATCCGGGAATAAGCCGGGGTGAACACGGCCCTAAACCCTTTACACGACAGAGGACAAATAACGGTCGGTTTATTCGCGATGAACGGAGAAAAGCCCTCCCCCTTTCCATTCACATGTTCATATTCTGTCCGAAAACCGGACGGAAGAATGAACATGCACAATGTTTTTCGGGCAGCAGAAAACTGCTGCACGGGTTTTCCATAGAAGCCCGATGTGTTCGTTTGCGGCCAGTTTTTCAGAGGGGTCTGAAAAAACCAAATTTCTAAAAACCGTCGCAAACCCTGCCGTGGGGACTGCCTAAGACTTAAAACTTGTCATAATTTAGGTAAACAAAGCTTCTGTGCTAGAGATAAGACTCAGCAGGAAGTGACTCACTATGGTAAGACTGACTGACTGACGGAGAGCAGGGAGAGCTGTTTGGTAACCTATAGAAACTTCTGTACACTAGCAGTAGATAAAATTATCTTTAAATTTTAAAATAAACCAAAACAGCAATGTATTTGATAAAAGTCTTTATTTACTTATTCCCACATGTTAAAAGCAAATCATTGTGGTGAGAAAAACTCTTTAAGCGTGCGATTCCTAAGCCCATTACCAGTTCCCATATCAGAATGTCTGCTTGTTTTTAAATCAGGTACAGACAATACTGCCGACTTATGGAGCCAATTTCTGTATTTAGGGGGGTAACTTAAATATCAGCCAAACAATTCACTACCAGAGTTACACAAACCTTTCCTTTTTTGGATCAACACTGGTTTGACCGAACTTGTGTAAATTTTTGGGTTCAGGATGCCCCAGACCTGAATTTATTTCCTCTGTCTCTTACCCCAACCCTAAGTGTAACTCTAACCCTAACCCAAGTTTAGGATTAGTTTTTTGTTTTTTTTTTTTTTTTACTGTTTTGTAATGGAAAACTTACCTCTACACGGCTCTTCTGGACCCACACCGCTGTCACTCTGATGTCACTTTAGGTCTAACCTCAGAGAACAAGTGATGTTGGGGGCGAGAGCGCTGTTGTTCCATAAGTGCCATAAAGAGGTGAGCTAATCCTTACAAAACTTTAAAAATCCATAACCCCAACTTTGGGTTAGGGTTATGAATACAGTAAAAAAAAAAAAAAAAATTGTTAATTTGGCAAAAAATGATTAGATTTGACTAGAATCAAAATTTTCGGTTTAAGTTGAAATTTGACTTGAATCGGAAGCGCCCCACTTGTCACTACTTTTTCTCAGGTGTGAGGTTCCCTCTCTACTTTTCAAGAGTCCTGAGTGATAAATCTATCTGCTACTACAGCAGGTAGGGGCATAGCTATAATGGGTGCAGAGGTAGCAACCACAACCATACCCAGGTGCCCGAGGTGGCATTATCTCTCTCTGCCGCTTAGGGAGACTTGACTATTATAAATGGCTCCTGGCAGGCAGAGGACTACAGATTTTAAGTCGGGGTCCTGGATCTTCATTAACAACTAATGGTTGGGCTGCTATAGCAGCCATATTGATTGCTACATGGCTATTCGATGACCAAATGGTTCTATGGATTGCTTATAACCCGATAGAATTGGACAATACAATGCATCATGTACTTTGTATTCTCATACCCAGGCTCACATACTATGTATCTCTCATGTGTTTTCTCATTTTTGACTGTCGTCTATTTTCAGATGGGCATCATAGCAGTGACCCTTGGAGCTCCTCCAGTGGGATGAATCAGCCTGGCTATGCAGGAATGTTGGGCAACTCTTCTCATATTCCACAGTCCAGCAGCTACTGTAGCCTGCATCCACATGAACGTTTGGTAAGCTGATTATATCTTAATACTAGCTAATTTCCTAATAAAGGATGTGTCTCTGGTAGTAGCTGGTGTCCCCTCTAATCTGAGGTAGCCTGAAATGTATCTTTAGTCTCGTGAGATGTCAAGGTTCCCTTCTGCCACCCTCCTTGCTTTACACTGCAGCTCACCAGATAGGTTATGCAATACAAAAGCTCAACACCAGCTCACAGAAGTTCAGTGCAAGGATAAAAGATTATTTTAAGGTAGCATGAACATGAAATACTGATTTATCATTGACCTTCAGCTTCAATAAAAGTGAGTACACCCTTAGGGTATGTTCAGACGGTTTATTTTGCCGCATAATTGCGAGCGTATTTTGCTGCGTATTGCACTTAATATGCGGCGAAATGCGAGCCACAATCACGGTAATCCATAGCTCTTATAGAGAGCTATGGATTACGCCTCGCCCGCCCCGCCCCTCCCCCCGTGTACAATCGTATTGTACGCGCGGGGAGATAAGTGACATGTCAGTTAGTTGCGGCGATTACATGCTAGCCGTCCCGTGCTTTGGCTGATCAGCGTGACTCCCAAAACACCCGGCCGCAATTACGGCGTTTGAACATTCCCTTAAGTGAAAATGGACAAATTGTGCCCAAAGTGTTACTATTTTGTGTGCCACCCTATTATTTTCCAGCACTGCCTTAACTCTCTTGGACATGACTAGAGCTTCACAGCTTACAGCCAATGGAATCTTCTTCTACTCCTCCATGAGGTGCCATTTTGAACTTCCAGTGATCCGTATGAGAAGCTCTGAGAGAGAGATAACACCAAATTTAGCAGGCCTTCTTCCCATGCACACCTGAGACTAACACAAACAAGTCACATGACACCAGGGAGGGAAAATGGTAAATTGGACAAAATATGTCCATTTTCACTTAGGGCTGTACTCTTCTTAGCAGTTTAGAAATTGATGGCTGAGAGTTGAGTTATTCTGAGGGCACGTCAAATTTATACTGTTCTACAAGCTGTACACTTACTCCTTTAGATTGTATCAAAGTGTCCTATCTTCAGTGTTGTCCCATGAAAAAAGTAAAATGTGAGGGGTGTACACACTTTTGGGAGATACTGTAGGTAGATATGAGATACATAGATATGAGATAGATGGATGGAAAGAGAGGTAAAAAGATAGATAAGACAGAAAGAAAGGCATGAGATAGGTACATTGATATATAGGTATGAGATGGATATGAAATACATAAATAGATATGATATAGAAAGATAGTTATGATATATAGATACATCGATAGATAAGTAGAGAGAATAATAGATATAAGACATAGATGATAGACCTATATGAGATGGATAGATAAGTAAATAGAATGATAGATATATAGATATAAGACATAGACTAGACGATAGACAGATATGAGATGGATAGATGAGATAGATGTTAGATAGATAATAATCTTTGCCCACAAATCTCATATATCTGTGATGACCTTTTGTCCTGGTCGGGATCATAGTTGGTGACTTCTTACAAGCTTCTAGTTAAGCCCTCCAGGTGAACTATACAGATCCCTATTTGCAATCTTAAGTGTAACAGAGAGTGAATTCTTCTATTCCCTGAAAGGCAGTAGAGCTAAATTAAATGGTCTTATAAAACTGTTAAATCCACAAGATGTACAGCAGGGGAGTACAAACATAGATTTTAGATTTTACAGTAAAGACTTTTGGATTAGCAAACCACAAACAAAGTGATTTACATGGAATTACATCCATAAACTTGAAGAGAGAAGCAAAGTCTACATTTTCTTTCTTCTCTACTGCAGTCACAAGGATAAATGACTCCCAAATCACCGGGAAGTTTTTACTGTTCGTGTCAAGGCACTCAGTCTACAAATTAATTAAGAACTAGCAAGATCACAGCTTTAAGGGGTTGTCTACCATGGACGACCCCTTTTAATTAAGCTTATCCCCTAAGGCTCTGATTAAAATCAAAGAGTATCTTTGAAATGCCACGATGCCAGGGGTCTACTAGGGCAAAAGCAGTGGGTCTCTGCTCAGGCTAATAGAGGGTGCACCATAGAGGGAGTGGAGTGGGGTTCTTTTTATAACTATTTAGGCATACATACAGTAAGTGGAAAACTCCTGTAAATGGGTAATCCAGCCAAAATTATGTTGGAGTTCTCATTGATCCTCACTGATTACATTTACTCTGCAGCAGTTCCCATATTCCATGATAGGAATCATACCGTATTGAATTAAAGGGGTTGTCTCATCTCAAGGTTTCATAGGATGCATGAATGAAATAATGCTGCTTTGCTCAGTCACTTCCTGGTCAAGCTGTCTGTAATTATGAGCTCTGTGTATTCAGACTTCTGCTAATTAGATAAATCTCATGCTGTCAGGACCAGAGAAGCTTCTGAGCTAAATTAAACAGCAGTAATTACTGGCTTTTGTCTGAAAGATCAGATAACAAACAAGCTCTCACTGCCCAGAGTTCTGTGCTGTGCGACCTGTGTGATGACTTCACTCCCTGCTATCAGATAGAATGAACAGCAGGGGGGAGAAGTACACAGGTTGGTCACTTGGGGACCCAGAGAGAGCACAGAAGGTGATAAAATCACTTGTAGCTCCTTAACAAAAAAAAATGAACGCAATATATTTGGAAAACATCTTTATTTAGTGTTCCCAACATGTTGAAAGCTAATCTTTGTAGTGAGACAACCCCTTTAACAGTGCCATAAAAAAACACCATATAGTGTCAACATACTAATGGTATATAGTGTCCAAATAGTAACACCATAATATCAAAATACCAATCCTATACTGTACCTATAAAGTGCCCAAATACTAAAACCATGTAGCGTCAAAATACGACTGCTATACTATATCCAAATAGTAATGCCATGTAATATCAAAATACCAGTGCTATACAGTGCCCAAATAGTAACACAATTTAGCGTCAAAATATGAATGCTTTACTATATTCAAGTAGTAATGCCATGTAATATCAAAATACCAATCCTATACAGTGCCCAAATAGTAACGTTATGTAGTGTCAAAATACTGATGCTATAAAGTTTGCAGACAGTAACACCATGTAATGTTAAAATACCAATGCTATACTATGTCCAGATAGTAACACCATGTAATGTTAAAATACCAGTGCTATACTATGTCCAGATAGTAACACCATGTAATGTCAAAAATACCAATTCTATACTATGTCCAAAATAGTAACACTATGCAGTGTCAAAAATACCAATGCTTTAAAGTACCCAATAGTAACACTATGTAATATCAAAACACCAATGCTATGTTATACAGTGTCCAAAAGTAACACTATGTAATGTCAAAATACTAGTGCTACATTTTGCCAAAACGGCTGTAGTGTAAAAATAATATTGCCTTACAATGTTAAATAGTAACACCATTTAGTGTTAAATACCAATGCTATACCAGGACCAAATAGTAACACTATGTAGTATCAAAATACCATTGTGGTACAGTATCCAAATAGTAACACTGTTTAGTGTCAAAATAGCAGTGCCAAACTGTGCCCAAATAGTAACACCATGTTATGTTCAAATACCAATACTATACAGTGACCAAATAGTAATATTATGTAATGTTAATATACTAATACTATACTGTGCCCAAATAGTAAAGCCAATGCTAACAGCACCCAATCATATTGTCGTCAAACAATGTCTATATCAGCAGGCAACATATGGACTGTAGAAATCTCGCCATACTCTCTGCCATCTTTTGTCGACTGTAGTGGTCCCATTTGCTTGACCTTTTTCCCCCTTCAAGTTCTAAGAATATTTAGGGCTAAAAGCTGGTCAAGAAGAACCTAGAATTCAGCACCCTCTTTGTTGCCTTGTGCTTGGTGTGGGCCCTTGAATCTGAATAGTTGACTATCCCTAGTTAGGTGGTTGATGTATTTTTACACTGAGTGTTGTCCTCGCCTCTCAAATTGTTGCATATTCTGTTTAGTAGTTTCCACCCTGCATGCCCCCAACTATTTTTGCATTTATACAAGAGGCGAGTTATGTAGAGAGTGGCAATGTTACATCGGCCATATTTGTTGTTACCAAGCAAGGATACAAGAGAACATCTCAAGGACTTGCATTTACAAGAGAATTTTTTCCTTAAATGCCTTTACACGTGTCTGAGATGTTTGCTGAGCGAGATTACATATTAGCTACAGTAATGGATGGCCCATGGTTTAGAAGAAAAGACATCATGAAGGAAACTGAATGCCTACAAAGAAACTTACGCAAAACGGACGTCGGGAGTGAAAACATAAAGGATGTGTTGTGTGTAATGTGCTCAGTCATTGTGAGTGGTTATTGTATTACGAATTGCTGAACGTGGTCCTTGTTTGTCTTACTTACAGAGCTATCCATCACACTCCTCAGCAGACATCAATTCTAGTCTTCCTCCAATGTCCACGTTTCACCGGAGCAGCACCAATCACTATAACGCCTCTTCCTGTACGCCGCCTGCCAATGGAACAGATAGTATTATGAGTAAGTGTCCTCCTCCTTCTACCAGGGATTCTTAACACCTTGACATTTATATGACTCAGAGAAGCTTCTTGTCAAAGACTTGGCCAGAATTATAACTAGCTGGTTCCTTAGAGGGGTTTTCTCATCATAGACTTGGATGGAATATTGATTGGATATGGCATTAAAGTCTGATAAGTGCAGTTCCCACCTCTGGGACTTGCACCTACCTCAGGATGGGCTTCCAAAAGCATCAGCTCAGAATGGAGAGCTGGTCACGACTCCCCATTCTGTTCTATGGGAGTTTCGAATACAGCCGAACACACCGGTCCCCTTTACTGGGAACTCTCATAGAGCAGAATGGAGAGTTGTGACCGGCCATTCTAAGCCAACACTTTTGGGGGCCTGTTCCCAAGATAGGTGCAGGTCCCAGAGGTGAGACCCGTACCTATCAATGCCATATTGTATTGATATGCCACCAAAGTGAAAGGTGGAAACACCCCTTTAAATGGAATGTGTCATCAGAATATGACCTATTGTTTAACTCATGTTTTTATGTTAAACATTTTTTTAAAGAATTTTTGTTGTGTTCTTTTTCGTAGCACTATCAATATTTTTTTTAAAATTCTGAAGACCTGCAGTCTACTTTGGCCACTAGGCCTAACAATAGTCTGACATTTCCTGGTATGTAGAGAAACATTTTCAGCAGTCTCCTCCTTATCAGCACAGGCAGGGTTACACTGAAAGGTGATACCAATGTGTATAGATAACACAGGATCCACCAGTCACAATAGGAGATGTCACAGCTCACCCTCTCCTCCTCCCTGCAAACTGACTTCTTCCCAGGTCACAGAGCCTAGAAAACTGTCCTATGGAAGTCAATGGGTCTGCTCCTGTTCACAGGCTCCTATGTCCATGAAGCTGCTGCTCACAGAGCGTGATTAGAAAACTCTCCTATAGAAGTCAATGGGTCTGTTCCTGTTCACAGGCTCCTATGCCCATGAAGCTGCTGCCTACAGAGCCTAGAAAACTTTCCTATAGAAGTCAATGGGTCTGCTCCTGTTCACAGGCTCCTATGTCCATGAAGCTGCTGCTCACAGAGCGTGATTAGAAAACTCTCCTATAGAAGTCAACGGGTCTGCTCCTGTTCACAGGCTCCTATGTGCATGAAGCTGCTGCTCACAGAGCATGCCTAGAAAACTCTCCTATAGAAGTCACTGGGTCTGCTCCTGTTCACAGGCTCCTTTGTCCATGATGATGCTGCTCATAGAGCATGCCTTGAAAGCTCTCCTATAGAAGTTAGTGGTTCTGTTCCTGTTCACAGGCTCCTATGTCAATGTAGCTGCTGCTCACAGAGTGTGATTAGAAAAATCTCCTATAGAAGTCAATGGGTCGGCTCCTGTTCACAGGCTCCTATGCCCATGAAGCTGCTGCCTACAGAGCCTAGAAAACTCTCCTATAGAAGTCAATGGGTCTGTTCCTGTTCACAGGCTCCTATGTCCATGAAGCTGCTGCTCACAGAGCGTGATTAGAAAACTCTCCTATAGAAGTCAATGGGTCTGCTCCTGTTCACAGGCTCCTATGTGCATGAAGCTGCTGCTCACAGAGCCTAGAAAACTCTCCTATAGAAGTCATGGGTCTATCCTGTTCACAGGCTCCTTGTCCATGAGATGCTGCTCACAGAGCATGCCTAGAAAACTCTCCTATAGAAGTCAGTGGGTCGGCTCCTGTTCACAGGCTCCTATGCCCATGAAGCTGCTGCTCATAGAGCATGCCTAGAAAGCTCTCCTATAGAAGTTAGTGGTTCTGTTCCTGTTCACAGGCTCCTATGTCAATGTAGCTGCTGCTCACAGAGTGTGATTAGAAAAATCTCCTATAGAAGTCAATGGGTCGGCTCCTGTTCACAGGATCCTATGTCCATGAAACTGCTGCTCACAGAGCATGCCTAGAAAACTCTCCTATAGAAGTCAATGGGTCTGTTCCTGTTCACCGACTCCTATGTCCATTTAGCTGCTGTAAAGCATCTCTCTAAATGCTGTTAAAAGCAGCTCAGGCAAGATGGCTGTCCCCATAATCATCTCTCTAATATATATGTTTTTATGTATCTGTGTGTGATACTTACCTTTTTGGTATTTTAAGGGTTAAGTTTTTCATCGGGCTACGCCCGACTTCCTATTTAAACCTTCACTGAACACTACCTATCAGACCAGGAATAAGGTGCACGTCACCGAAACGCGTCGGTCCGTTCTGGGAGAGCATCCGGCTGCACACTGTGGAGTACGGCAAATGGTCTGCACTGCTGTAACGTATGTTTTTTCCACTGTTTTTTAATCTGATTATAATAAAAAGTATATATTTTATTCAACTTATACTGGCTTGCCATCCTATACCTGTTACAAGGTCCATTTACATTGTTGGGACGCTGTGTACAAATCCCTTTTCCATTGACTTTATTCAGCCGAGCAAGCTCTCGGCGTTCACGTGCATCCCTCTGATTGCCTGACGGGTGGATTGAGCTGGACTGTGATGTATCCCCATAATCATGTCTAAGAAGAATAAAATATGTACCAGAATCTTATTTTAATTAGTAAAAAAAAAACGTCGATAGATTCTCTTTAAGTTTTCCAGTTCTGACTATTGGAAGAATGGACTTGTCAAGAGCATGAATCCTGGCATTGATTGGCTGGGTGTATACATGGTAGATGTATAGAGGAGTTTTATCATCTATATTTGAGGCTATGTTTTTAGAGAGTTCCTGAGATAGTCTGTACTATGACAGTGAACTTATAATACAGATGTGGCAAAGATAAACGTGACAGATAACGCACCATGATTTCACGTCACAGAAATTTATTTCAACTTTCTCAATGCTTTTCCAAGGCTTTTGTTGTGATCTAGGAACAGATCACAGGCAAAACTCTGCTATCACCATCAAGTTAAAATCCATAGCTTATATACTATAAACAAAGCTCTTCTGACTGCTATAGATCCACTGGAAAGAGGGGCCCCATCAGAGCCTTCTTAACAGAATTATGGGCCCATGGGCATAGTACTGCAGTGGGCCCTGCCCAAATACATGGCATCACACTTGACCATGCCTTGAGCCCCCCTAATAACACCCATATTATCACGCCACTTATGTCTGGACACCGGCACCCTGCAGCCTACAAGACTATTTGGCGGGGCAGGGATCCTTTGGCTCCCTTCTACACCATGGTTTTTAACTGTTCACATGTCCTAAAAACACACAAACAGTTAAATAAGGAAAGCCAACCAAGGGATCCAGGGTATGTTTCTTGTATTCCTGGGACAAACATACACCACCTGGGGCCCCTATACTTGTGGAGCCCCTGGGCAACTGCCCAGTGTGCCCAATGGAAAAGATGGCCCTGGGCCCCATTCCAGGTTGGTCTTATTGGTCTCTCTAGGTGCTGCAGTAAGGAATGTTCTAAGGTCATTCTGATGGGATCCAATGGGATTAAATGGTGCGTGATGGTGTCAGGCAGCAGCTGAAAGGGGCCTCATTTTTATCTTTGCAGGTCATAATATAAAAGCTTTAGGTTACGTTTATAATGTATTACTGTATCTGGATATTGCTACGCAGTCTAGAAGAGCAGATATTATAGGAACATACATCAACGTGTACATTTTTCAGTGTTAGTCATTGCCTTTGAGGAAATGATAGACTGCATCATTACCGAGCTGATATTCTCCATTTTCCATGTACACGTAGTCACCATTTTTACCATCTGTATATTAATTATGCAAGCGCGACATCAAATTCTTCAAACTTTCTTTCTTCACATATTAAGTAAACTCACAAGCTTCCAACTGTGAAAACATATTTAGAGTTGGGCCGTGCGGCTGCGCTCATGCATCTGCTGTAATTGATAACAAATCTCATACTGTTTGCATTCACTTTGTATCTAGAGCGGTTCCAGGCATAAATCAGTGCTCTTTTTCCATACAGAGTCGCTATGAGGGGCCTCTCCACTGCCACTTCCCTCTCTCCTGGCAGTGCCGGGCTCAGCCTCCTGTCTATGGGAGAACCGCAGCTGAGAGTCTCACTGCAAACATAGCTTGTGTCTGTTTGATGTGGTGACTCCCAAGTGCAGGCTGGAAAGCTGCTGCTCCTCACTGCAGGTGTCACACAGACAGCACTACTGTTACTTCATGGTTCCTTCTTTCTTTACTATTTCCTTCTTTTTCTTTATCTCGTTTTCTCTTTTCTCGCTCTCTCTTTTGTTCCTCCTTTCACTTTATCCTTTTCTTTCTTTAATTATTTATTTCTCTACTTTTCTCTTTCATCTTTTTCTTTATTTTTTTTACTGTTTCTTTTTCTCTCCACCTCTCTTTCATTCATTTTTTCATTGTTGCTTTCTTTCACTCTTTTTCTTTTCTCTTTTTGTGTTTCTCTTTCTTTTCCTCTTTCTTTTTCATTATCCCTTTTTATCTTTCTTTTTCCTCACCTTTTTTTTTTTGTTCATTACTTGCTTCTTACTTTTTTGCTTTCTTTCTCTCTTTCCGTCTTTTTCTTTCTTCCTTTCTTTCCTTTTTGATTGCTTGCCTTCTCCCTCTCTTTCTGTCTTCTTCACTACCCTTTTCTTCTTTCCTGCCTTTCTTCTATCTCTTCTTTTGTTTCTTTTCTTCTGTTTTTTCTCTCTTCATTCTTTTTACTCTTACCTCTTTCTCTACTTTTTCTTTCTTTTCCTTAGTATCTTTTATATAAAAAGGATTTAGTCAGCCACCAATTGTGCAAGTTCTCCCACTGAAAGATGAGGAGGCCTGTAATTGATATATCATAGTTGACCTAATATTAGAGATAAAATGAGAAATAAAAAGGATTTAGTCAGCCACCAATTGTGCAATTTTCTCCCACTTAGAAAGAGAGAGGGGCCCTTTAAATTTGCATCTAGGTCACCTCAACTATAGAAAAAAAATAGAAAACAAATCCGAAAATCACATTGTCTGGTTTGGAAAGAATTTATTTGCAAATTATGGTGGAAAATAAGTATTTGGTCACCTTCAAACAAGCAAGATTTCTGGTTCTCACAGACCTGTTACTTCTTCTTTAAGAAGCTCCTCTGTCCTCCACTCATTACCTGTAGTAATAGTACCTGTTTGAACTTTTCAGTATAAACACCGTACAACCTCAGGCCTCGTTCACACGGCTTATTTTGCCGCGGATTGGAGCCGTACTGCGCGCCGGAGTTGCGCTGCAGTACGGCTCCAATCTGTCCCAGTCATTACGGTAATCCACAGTTCTCATAGAGAACTGTGGATTCCGTCGCTCCACCCCACTCGGCGAATCTGCCTCGTACGCGCCGTAAATATTGCATTGTCTTTGGGG
This sequence comes from Phyllomedusa bahiana, assembly GCA_025379985.1. Taxonomy (NCBI): domain Eukaryota; kingdom Metazoa; phylum Chordata; class Amphibia; order Anura; family Hylidae; genus Phyllomedusa; species Phyllomedusa bahiana. Next base: position 97,151 of record JAODAL010000361.1, on the reverse strand, counting down.
CCAGCGAGCAGCGCCCCCCGACCCGCCCCTTATTCAAGCCGTAACTGCGGGCGAAATCCAGCCCGCAATTACGGCTTGAATAAGCCGTGTGAACACGGCCAAACAGTCACACTCCAAACTCCACTATGGTGAAGACCAAAGAGCTGTCGAAGGACACCAGAAATAAAATTGTAGCCCTGCACCAGACTGGGAAGACTAAATCTGCAATAGGCCAGCAGCTTGGTGTGAAGAAATCAACTGTGGGAGCAATAATTAGAAAATGGAAGCCATACAAGACCACTGATAATCTCCCTCCATCTGGGGCTCCACGCAAGATCTCACCCCGTGGGGTCAAAATGATCACAAGAACGGTGAGCAAAAATACCAGAACCACACGGGGGAACCTAGTGAATGACCTGCAGAGAGCTGGGACCAACGTAACAAAGGCTACCATCAGTAACACGCTACACTGCCAGGGACTCAGATCCTGCAGTGCCAGATGTGTCCCCTGCTTAAGCCAGTACATGTCTGGGCCCATCTGAAGTTTGCTAGAGTGCATTTGGATGATCCAGAAGAGTATTGGGAGAATGTCATATGGTCGATGAAACCAAAGTAGAACTGTTTGGTAGAAACATAACTCGTCGTGTTTGGAGGAGAGAGAATGCTGAGTTGCATCCAAAGAACACCATACCTACTGTGAAACTTTGGGGGGGGGCAACATCATGCTTTGGGACTGTTTCTCTGCAAAGGGACCAGGACGATTGATCCGTGTACATGAAAGAATGTATGGGGCCATGTATCGTGAGATTTTGAGTGCAAACCTCCTTCCATCAGCAAGGGCACTGAAGATGAAGCATTGCTGGGTCTTTCAGCATGACAATGATCTCAAGCACACCACCAGGGCAACAAAGGAGTGGCTTCATAAGAAGCATTTCAAGGTCCTGGAGTGGCCTATCCAGTCTCCAGATCTCAACCCCATAGAAAACCTTTGGAGGGAGTTGAAAGTCCGTGTTGCCCCGTGATAGCCCCAAAACATCACTGCCCTAGAGGAGATCTGCATGGAGGAATGGGCCAACATACCAGCAGCAGTGTGTGCCAGACTTGTGAAGACTTAAATAAACCGTTTGACCTCTGTCATTGCCAACAAAGGAGATAGAACAAAGTATTGAGATGAACTTTTGTTATTGACCAAATACTTATTTTCCACAATAATTTGCAAACAAATTCTTTCCAAATCAGACAATGTGATTTTTGGGATTTGTTTTCTCATTTTGTCTCTCATAGTTGAGGTCGACCTATGATGTCAGTAACAGGCCTCTCTCATCTGGGAGAACTTGCACAATTGGTGGCTGACTAAATACCCCCCCACTGTATCTATATAGTCTTCTTCTTACTCTCTCCTTTTCCTGTCTATTTTTAGCTTTTTCTTTCAACCCTTTATTTCTGTCTTTCTTTATTTTCTCCCTCTCTTTCATCCTCTTTTTCTTTGTTTCTCCCTCCCAACTTCTCTTTTTGTTTTGTTTCTCTTTTTCTTTCCTTCCTTCTTTGTTTTTTTATTTCTTTTTCTCTCACCGTTCTCTTTTCTTTCTCTACCCCCTTTCTACCTTTTTGCTAGTGTTTAGACATATACGCTCAACATGTACACACTTATAGATTTGATAACGCCCTTACTCTCCATATTATGCCCCAGAGCTGAATTCACAATTCTTCAGGCTTCAGAGTAGAAATGTCCCAGCATCCTTTGTGGGATCAATGTTCACACTCAATTAGCCCTGATGATCACCATTTAGTGATCTTACTACCAGCCTTAAAGGAGCTAAGCCGCTAGGGATGTGCTTGATAACAGTTTGGCTGATTGTTACCTAGAACAACTAGCGGAATTATAAATACAGCTTTTGGCATTTAATACAGGGTGAAAGTGAAGATCCGTATTTACAAAGTTACCCAACTGATTATGTAGAGCACTGTTAGTCATAATGTGAAATATTGTACATTTCAGGTGATTAAGGACCCTCCTATATCTGATATTACATTCATAATTTGTAGGGCAGTAAGAGCTAGAAACAATACTTCCAAAGCTCATTGCCCTCTTGCAGCTGCTGTGACACTTAGGGCATGTCCCCACGGCACGGGTTTTCGGCCGTTTTTTCGCCGGTTTGCGGTTTTTCAGACCGCCTGAAAAACCGGCCGAAAATGAGCACAGTTGTGCTCTATGGAAAACCCGTGCAGCAGTCCCCACTGCACGGGTTTTCCGTCGGGCGGTTTTGCCGCTGGCGGTCCGGCGGCAAAACATTGATCAAGCACCATCTTCCGTCCGGTTTTTGGACGAAATCTGTGCTTCTCAATGGGAGGGGGAGGGCTGTTCTCCACTCATCGCGGAGAAAAGCCGTCCCCCCCGCGGCCGTGAGGACGGGCGCAAAACAGGACAAATACTGGCCGGCAAACCGGTCAGTATTTGTCCGATGCCGTGGGGATGCGCCCTTAGCACTTTATATAAAAGTAAATGTATGTGCAGTTCCTCTTTAAAGTGAAACCAGACTTTATTGTAAATTTATTATACGATACAATTAAATAAAAAAATAAAATCAGTAAATCCTATATTGCAATAGCAGATGGAACATTACAATTACGAGAGTGTGCCTACAGGATGCAGTAAGCAGCCATGGTGAAAATTATCATTTGCCTATCAATCCACAGATAGTGATGTTTTTGAGAGCCCCCGGCTTTAATAAAGCTTTTTCAGCCTTTGAGAAACTGTGTTACATTATTAAATAGTAATGTAAAGTGTTGAAGGGCAGAATAAATGTGTCAGGTGGTTTGAAGGGTGTGAAGTTTGGGCGGAGCCCCTGGGAGTGATATACTGCTTCATATCAGAGGTGCAGCACAAGAGAAAACTTCAAGATTCCAAAGTAAAGGAATGAAATGAGAGGAGAAAAAAAAATGGAAATCAGATTGGTGGATGTGTTTGTGATTTATTGAAAGACATCAGCCTGCTGCTGGTTTACCACTTCATTAAGTTAGACATTTGTATACCCCTACTTACATGTGGCTTAGGTTAGCTCTTTTTGTGTTAATCATATCATTCATATGCAAGTTTCAGGTTTCTAGAAATGCCAAGTTTGACAATAGTGCATGGCCCTAATCACCCTATTTTCAACCGCAACTGTCCTAAGTGCAGCTTAATCAATTTTTGTTATCTTTAATTGAGAGACACTCATTTTTCAACAAACTTTGCATAAAGCAAAAGTGCAAGTGAACATAAACTTTAGAATGTATCTTATCTGAGAAAAATGCTTCTTTCTTCACTTAGCACACTCCTCTCCTGCCCTTCCTCCATCTTAAACTAATTATTCACTCTACTAAAATTTCCCCCCATCCCACCCAGAGGTACTGCCACATTATTGAGGGATTAGATTAAATGCTGCCCATAGCAGTCTATGGGGAGGGTAGGAGGAGTGGATATATATTATCCACTCTATTAATTGTTGCTACAGGGTAGGATATTACCCATACTATTAATTATCGGCAATGGGGCTCTATGAATTCTAGTTCCGCCTCAGCATCACTTTTCTATTCAGTAAGTGGTGGCATGAGGTATCTCTCTCTTTCTATATTCACCTACTCCTCAACCTCTAGGCCTCCATAACAGTTGCTATGGCTGATACGCTATAGTTGCGACTCTGAAGGGATCAAAGTTATCAAATCACACCACAAAGGCCAATTTGAAGGCCAGAATGTTCAAAAATCTGGCAAAGTTGTGCCCCAGTTGCTATGTTGGGATATAGATACTCAAAAACACTGGCAACCAGACACATAACTTGAAGCTTCAGGGTCCCAAATAAAATCCGTAGCAGCGCCCCCATCTACATTTACCATTTATAATTCTAATGTCGTCTAGGGCCATTGTGTGACTGCTACACTAGCTTAGCTATGGCCCTGTTGGCCAAGGGTCATAGATCTGAGTACAATTTTCATGTTTTCTGATCTTTTACTGGAACCTATCACATGTAGCTATGTGGATGCTTCCATATAAATTTATTTGCTTTTTCTAAAAAAAAATCAAAGTGCATGAAAGTTACTCATGACTATTTATAAACCAATGAAAGCGAAGCGTACTCTCCCTGGTTGCACTAAATCCACAACTTCATTTATAGCACTCAGTCCCTCTATATTACATGCATTTGCTGAAGTAGTAGTCACAGCCCAGTCTTCAAAAAATATTTGGTTGACTATCTACATTTATAGGCTTCTCGAGAGCAATAAACTCTTCAAGCTCATGTATTATTTTTATTCTGGTCAGCCTCCTCACTGCTCTCTTCTGGCCTTTTGCCACCGGCATGAAAGCCGTCTTTAGTCCGCTGCAGTTGATTTTATTTCCCGTCATTTACAGCTGCAAATCTTCAAGCATTGCCAGCCGGGCTTCAACATAGTTTTGTCTGTTTTGGGTTATTCCACAAGATGGTTTATATTAGTCTCATGATTCCACAAGGATCTCACTTTGGGTAAATGTGCATTGCGTTTGAGCACTGGTTCATTAGAAGATGAGACGCGGAGAGCATGTGAGGGATCCACAATTCATGACATGACATTCAGCTATCTCAAATGATTTAACTAGTGGCTGACTTATTATCTAGATTTTTGTAGAAGACAGCAGAGATGAGAGGAGCGTTATTGATTGATTAGGAGAAACTGGAGGTCTTAGCAATGTGTGCAGACACATGCATGTTGGCAGGTCAGGATGGGGGGAAGGAGCTAAAGAAAGAGAGCTGGTATTATAGGGATCTGGTAGAACACAACTAACCCTAAGATTGACCCCACCAACTTTGCTCCCTATTTTGAGACATAACATTTCGGCTACAAAACTGTAGCATGCAACCCAAGAACTGGCAATGATACAATTTATAGAAGAGACTATTCCCAACTCTCCGATACAAAAGAGCCCTGCGAGGGCAAGGACAAGTGTCCTCCCAGTAGGCCCTTCTGTGCTCTACTTTTGCCTTGGTTGCTATCCGAGCATCATTTGGAGAGCTACCTAGCAAGGTTTGGCTCCACCAGAATGAAGAGCCAGGTTGCAGGGTGATGAGGAACCTGGTGGCCACACATGTTGACCTTCTGGTGGGATACCATACTTACCATAATTTGGAGCCACCTGGCAAGGTTTGGCTCCACCAGAATGAGGAGCCAGGTTGCAGGGTGATCAGGAACCTGGTGGCCACACACGTTGACCTTCTGGTGGGATACCATAGTTACCATATACCATATTATTTTGGTCTCATGTAAAAAGCATACCCCTCTCCCTTTCCTAGTTTGTGTTTTTCCTCGCTTTATACAAGGGCTTTTCATGGCCATTCATTAGTAGTAAGACTCATCCGTTATTTAATGGGTGTTTAAGCTGCTGGTCCTCCACGTATAACAGGCTTGCACAACACTGGGCTAATGGTCCGCATGCGACCAACCAAATGGCTTGCCAAAAAATCGGGCTTATGTAAGCCCTGTCCTAAAATGGGCAGTACTGCCAGTTTTGGGGGTATTCCCAGGTGGTACAGGAGTGTTTCTGAGCAGTCTTGGGGAGGTCCTGGGTTGTTTCAGCCTCCACATCCTGCTCAGTTGTACCGGTCTGACTTATAATGACTATCAAGTTAGTGCAATTTTGCTGTCCTAGACATACAGTATCTGTATGTTTTTGGACTAACTTACATGTGAAATTTGGGCATTAATCATGTTAAAATATTACTACTGGACCATATGCTATACATCGTGATGACACGTTCCACGGTTGATTTTTAAAGGGGTTGTCTCAATACATTGATTCATCTTACCTCAGTCCTGTTTTCTTGAATTCAGGGGCGTGTTTACTGGCTTCTACTGTCCTGCAGTGACAGGTCTGTAGCTATAGCAACCAGTGCAGTCAGCCTATCAGGAGAGATAGAACAGGTCTGTAGCTATAGCGACCTAAGGAGCTGATGCAGCCCATAGAAGAGGAGATATCTAGGAATAGGGAGGACACTGTTAATGGACACATATTGCAAAGTGACTTGTTTTTGCAAGATCTTTAACATAAAAAGCAATACTTGTAGTGAGACAACCCCTTTAATTAAACAAAATCAAAGGAAACTGATACTGCATATATGGAGAAATTTACTTGGACTGACATTTCATACATTGGTTTCAGCCCAAAGAACACAATAGTAAGACGGGGTACATTTATTAAAATGAGGATTTTTTGGTTCTCAGTTAACCAGAAAAACAAATTTATGTCTGCTACAAGCAGGTGCAAATGAGTGCTGCAATTAACAGCAATTTCTGCCATAAATTATGGTAAATCTGCTAAAAGAGAAGCACAAAATGCCAAAAAGTGTGACTATATATGGTGTATGATGTGGCAAATTCTCCCAGTTGAACTTAAGGATCTCCATTAAATATAATGGATGGAAATAACCTTCAAATTAATATTAACCCATTAGGTTAATGGGTTGTTTTTAAGAAAAATAAAACGCTTATGGTTTAAGTTAACATTAATGTAATCAAAACTGGAGCCTTTATTGGTTTAACATTGACCCACCGAGCCTGCCCACCATCATCTGTAACTAAGATTTAAGGTGGACAAACTGATGTTCATCTTAAGGTGATCAGAAAAGTCACTCTACAAAAAATATTCATTCAAATCATAGGGTGCTTGGGGTTGCCTTCCTGGACCTTAGGCCCCTTTTTTGTTTGTGTTTAGTTCTGTTCCATGCTTAAGGGAAGCGCCGTAGTTTTTAAAACTATATAGTTAAAAAACTTTTTTAATTTGTTTTTATTTTCTCATAGTTCAAAGATTTTATTTTTTCTGTTCATGATTACGGTGCAGCCATCTTGCCTGTGCTAGTGCTTTGCTATGTCAATAGCAGTTGACAGATACGCCTTAAAGGGGTTTTGCCACAAAGTAAAATTGATGTGGGAAGCTTGCAAATGAAATAACAAGCAATTTCACCATTTATTATTATTAAAAATTCTGCACTGTTTTTTTGTATTAGCTGCTTCTTTAGTGATCCATTGTTTACAGCTCGTCTCCAGGGGATACGACCAGGGCTGAGAGCTCCTCACTCTTGGTTGCACATGCTCAGACATCACTTCTCCTCTCAGGCAGCTACTGAGTGTTCAAACCTCAGGTGCTGTCATTCTACTCCTATGTTCTCTACTCCTTAGTAATAAGTAAAACAGTGCAAATAAATAAAAAAGAAACCTCAATCAGGTTTGTGCATTGATAAAGAGAAAAAAAACCCACAGGCTTGGTTCCTGCAGGGATTTGAACCTAGGACCCTTGTGCCTGGAGGCAAAAACTTTACCTCTCAGCTACTCACAATGCTTTACAGAAACAGACCTTTCTTTGGCTAGAGAGAGGAAAGGCATGGTGATGTCATCCTGCTGGATCACATGATATGCGTGGCAAAACCCCTTTAAAGCGCCAAGCGGGGCGTTAGAGTCCTCCGTCAGGAAATGCCGTACAGACTTCTGTGTTGTGAGCATGCTCTGTAACCTGTGACTAAGGATGTGAAACTGAGCTAATGTCCATCGTGGATTGTGTGTTATGTTCCTCTAGCTTTATAATAGAGGTTTTCTCTGTCATTGTAACCCTAAAGAGATGGCGGCTGACCCTGTCCGCAGTGTACATAGTACAAGCTGAAAAGCTATTTTTTTGGCACCATATTGTGAGGCCTCTGTGGCAGATTTTTTTTCTTAACATAGTGACATGGAAAGTTAAAAAGAAATTCTTTATCTGTTTAACATAAAAACCTGACTTACACAGTTTTTGAGGTTCATTTGGAAACCTCTGTTGCAGAGGTGGAACCCGGCTCCTTTTACAACAGACCACAATGGTGTCCAGCAGGCCTCATTAACTACAATGGGGTCCATTGAGTATCCACAGTGATGTTCGTAGTTTTAATGGAAAATTTACTGTCATTCCCAAATGGACATTCAACAGAAATGTGAACAGTACCTAACAAAACACACCCTCAATGGCCATATTTTATCATCAGAAGACAAAACCCTGCAAATGATACATATCTTTATCATGAATATTCAAGGTCAATAATCCATGTCCACCATTACACTACTAACTACTGGATGTCTAAGAATGGACTTAAATTAGCTGTTTTAGATTAACCAAATGAAATTTTGTACTAAATATCTAAAAAAAAAACAAAAAAAAACATCACTGGCTGCATTATGGGACTCAATCGGATAATTGGTGCAATATCAAGAATATTACAAAAGGTTGATTTCCTTTGGAGTCTGTGTTGGGTTTGAAGAAGACAACCACATCTTCACTTTGCTTCCATCATTTTTATTTGCTCTTCCAACCATGACCATCATGTTTGGTCCTTTCATTAAGTTTTTGAAACTTTTTAACATCTTGCCAAAGATTGCTGTTGACGTTTTTTTTCATCAGAATTTCTAACAGCACAAAAACTATTGGGGTGCCTCAACCAAAAATGGACCTCTAATCAAGTCAAAAGGGTTGACTTTTTCAGCAAGAGTCAAATGTACTGAAAAGCGGTGGGCTAGATAAGGGCTTTCAATGTTTAAGTTGTTTTTGTTTTGGTAAATGTAATCATAGGACAAAATTGTGTCACACAACTTTTCCACCCATGGTACCAGATGTCATCAAAGTTGGAGTTGACCATGACGCTTATATAAAGGTTGTGACGTGAGAGATTTGAATTCCATGAGGCATGCCCATCATGCCATTTGGCTCTAACTATAGTCTCACCCACATATACAAAGTCATTGTGGAGTAGGAATAAATGCCATTGTGATGGGAAAGGAGAACACGGCCCGAAATAGTTGTTTGAAGATAGTTGATTTTTCTTTAGGTTATGTTCACACAGCGTAATTGCGGCACGTACAGTACACGACGCAATACGGCGGGTGTTTTGGAAGTCGCGCTGATCAGTGCGTATTCCCAAAGCACTGGGGGCCCCATAATCACCGCATATAATTGACATGTCACGTATCTGCCCACGCATACAATACGATCATCTTGGACGCGCTGGGGGACGAGGCATAATCCATAGTTCTCTATGAGAGCTATGGAGTACCGTAATACACGCAAATATGCAGCGAAATGCGCGCCGAAATTATGCCGTGTGAACATACCCTTATGGATGAGATACTGTTTGGACTGTTCCAAGGTTCTTTGATGGTTTAGAAGTCACTTACATAGAATCTACCTATAGGTGGCACTAGAGACATTGCTGTCTTCCATAGAGCTTATTTACATATTCTGTTTTCCCAGAGAACATTGCATGACTTATAAATCTTCTTATACCATATTGGTCCTTGCCTAAAGGGGAAACATTTCTTCCTTAGAGATTGCACCTCACACAGTCAGAGTGATGGCAAATCTTGATCCTTTTTGGAGGCTGTCAAAGAAAAGTAAAGTAAATATACAAAGTGGGACTTACCTAGATAGGCCCACATCCAAGGGTGGTGCATCATTGTCCCTGTCCTAAGCCTCGGATATGGGATTATCTAGGTAGACCCCACCTTATCAGGTAAGGTCTGATTCGATTGGCCCATATCCAAGGCTTAGGGTAGGTCATCATTGTCCCCATCTTAAGCAGGCTCAGACTGGCCCACGGGAGAATAGGGGAAACCCTGGTGGGCCCCTGAGCATGGTAGACTTGGAGTTGTTTTTTAATTGCATATACATCATCAAAAGAGGCAGAGAAGCATAGAAAGAGAGGCAAAAAGCAAAAGGCAGAGTATAGGAGGCATGCATAGTCATTTGTGGTACTTGTAAGGTGGGTCCCTAAAATAAACTCCACTGGTGGGCTCCGAAACAGCTCAACTGGTAGGCCCCTAGAACCAACTCCACCTGCGGGCCCCAGTCCGACACTGATCTTAAGCCATGGATATGGGCCTATCTAGGTAAACCCCACCTTCTCAAGGAAAAACATTTCCTCCTTAGAGACAGCGCCTTCTACAGTCACAATGATTGCAAATCTTGATCTTTTTGGAGACTGGTAAGGAGTAGTCAAGTATATATACAGGGTGAGGTCTACCTATATTGGCTCATATCCCAGATTAAATTGGTCCATCGCAGTCCCCATCCTAATCCTTGAATATAGGCCTATCTAGGTAGACGCCACTTTCTATATACGTTCAAGTATTTTTCATCGGTCTCCAAAAAGGATCAAGATTTGCCATCACCTTGTATCTACGCCTGATAATTTTTCGACAATCTTTGAGTTGAAGCAAAGCAAGGCTCTTGTTGATTGTAATCCGTCCTCTCACCGCACTTAAATTGAAGTTCACGAGTGTAATTAGCTCTCCCCCCTCCAACCCAGAGAATCTGGGGGTGTCCGGGCATCCAATATCATAATTGCAGCATAACTGAATGAGTAACCAGCCGAGTTTATATTTTGCTCATACAAATGTAACATGAATATATTTGACATCTACCTCAGCAAACAAATTAATGCTAATTAAAGATTAATGCGATATAATTAGCATTAAAATGCAATTACATTATGGGTAAGTGGACCAGGAATAGACACCTGTAACATGCCTCCCTGCTCAGTGTAATAATCTGGATTTTGTTTTTGCAGCAAACAGAGGCAGCGGACCAGCGGGAAGCTCACAGACCGGGGATGCGCTGGGAAAAGCTCTAGCATCAGTAAGCGCCTAATGATTTCCTAATATTGGCTGAGGTCTCTTGGTGCTGACAGTCTTTCAGTTGTTACAGTTCCCCTCCCCTTATGTGCTAATAACCATTGATGGTACAGAGCTGACTTTGCCATTGGCATCATTTCTGCTCATAGCACATGGTTACTGGTTTAATATAGGACTGCAGGAAAACTTCCAGGTGCACAGTCAATGCGGCCAACAAGTTCAGCTCTGCTACATTGTTCACATCTGTAGAGAAAATGGGATTTCGACATCATTCTTAAAGGGGTTGTCTCACTACAAGGATTGCTGCTTTCTATGTTAAAGATCTTGCAAAAAAAGTAACTTTGCAATATGTGTCCATTAATAGTGTCCTACCTATTCCTAAATATCCCCTCTTGCATAGACTGCCAGCGCTGGTTACTATAGCTACAGACCTGGCTTCTACTGCAGCCTAGTGGAAGCCAGTAAACACCCCCTGAATTCAAAGTGAAACCAAGAAAACAGGACTGAGGTAACGTGAATCAATGTAGTGAGACAGCCCCTTTAATTTAGGTTTTCCCAAGTCAATGACTTGGATGTGTGGGTCGTGTGTTCCATAAGCTTTGTCCTGATGTGGATAGTGCATGGAAACCAAGTGAAAATGGCATCCCATGTTGTCAGTGTGAACGTGTGTTGTAGATGATGTACCGTGGATTGTTCTGATGCGTAAAAAACCTGCAAGAGTAAAAAAGTGTCCTGACGCAGATTCTGCCCGAAATCTGCACCCAGTAGCCTGACCATGGATTAGTCCCATTGAATAGAGCTAAATACACCTCAAAAGCCGCAGCAAAATCTGACATAAGACGTGAAAATCTGTGGCAGGAGTCTGAGTACAGGCCTCACATTTCTGCTGTAGATTTTTATGAAGGAAATAATCCATGAGGCAAATATAGCTTTAGTATTTTCTCCAACTTGAATGCAAGGTGTTGTGGTTTCACAAAAACTGACAGAGAAGCTTGTAGCTATAGATACTGGAACTTAGATGACATCCAATATGGCTGCCATTACAACTGGTCAATAACCCTTGTAGCTGCCATTATAACTGGGTGACATCCAACATGGCTGCCATTACAACTGGTCAATAACCCTTGTAACTGCCATTATAACTGGGTGACATCCAACATGGCTGCCATTACAACTGGTAAATAACCCTTATGGCTGCCATTATAAATGGGTGACAACCAACATGGCAGCCATTAAAACTGGTCAATAACTCTTATAGCTGATATTATAACTGGGTGAAAACCAACATAGCTATCATTAAAATTTGGTAATGAACATTATGTCTGTCATTATAAGTGGGTGACAACCAACATGGCTGCCATTACAATTGGTCAATAACCCTTATATAGCTGCCATTATAACTGGGTGACAACCTCCATAGCTGTAATTGTAATTGAGTGACAACCCTTATAGCCTCCATTGCAACTGGGTGACAACCAACATAGCTATCATTACAACTGGGTAATGACCATTATGGCTGCCATTATAACTTGGTGACAACCAACATGGCTGCATTACAACTGGGTGACAACCACTATGACTACTATGACAACTGGGTTATGACTAGTCCGGAGTCGTGTAAGGTTTACAATGACTTGAGCCTAACCAACGGTTAAGACTGGAGTCGCGGGTCGATTGCTAACTCTTATCAACTGACTTGTCTTGAGGCCTTAACAACCGGCTTAACGACTATTAGCGACTTCACAACGCAGTAAATTATGTGTCCCCCAGTGAAGGTAATAGGGTCCCCCAGTAAGTTATACGTCCTCTAGTAGGTGGTTATATACTTTATATGTCTCCCGGTAGGTGTGTAGTTTACATGTCCGCCAGCAGGTATAGGGGCAGGTTACGGGTCCCCCAGCAGGTAGGTTACGGATCCCCCAGCAGGTATAGGGGCAGGTTACAGATCCCCCAGCAGGTATAGGGGCAGGTTACGGATCCCCCAGTAGGTATATGGGCAGGTTACGGATCCCCAGCAGGTATAGGGTAGGTTACGGGTCCCCCAGCAGGTATAGGGGCAGGTTACGGATCCCCAGCAGGTATATAGGCAGGTTACGGATCCCCCAGCAGGTATATAGGCAGGTTACGGATCCCCCAGCAGGTATAGGGCAGGTTACGGGTCCCCGGCAGGTATAGGGGCAGGTTACGGTCCCCCAGCAGGTATATAGGAGGTTACGGATCCCCAGCAGGTATATGGCAGGTTACGCATCCCCAGCAGGTATATAGGCAGGTTACGGATCCCCCAGCAGGTATATAGGCAGGTTACGGATCCCCCAGCAGGTATATAGGCAGGTTACGGATTCCCCAGCAGGTATATGGGCAGGTTAAGGATTCCCCAGCAGGTATATAGGCAGGTTACGGGTCCCCCAGCAGGTATATAGGCAGGTTACGGGTCCCCCAGCAGGTATATAGGCAGGTTACGGATTCCCCAGCAGGTATATGGGCAGGTTACGGATCTCCCAGCAGGTATATAGGCAGGTTACGGATTCCCCAGCAGGTATATGGGCAGGTTACGGATCTCCCAGCAGGTATATAGGCAGGTTATGGGTCCTCCAGCAGGTATATGGGCAGGTTACGGGTCCCCCAGCAGGTATATGGGCAGGTTACGGATCCCCCAGCAGGTATATAGGCAGGTTATGGGTCCCCTAGCAGGTATATGGGCAGGTTATGGATCCCCCAGTAGGTATATTGGCAGGTTTAGGGCCCCCGGCACACATGGGGCGGGTCTAGGTCCCCCAGCAGGTATATATATAGCTTATAGATAATAGGCCCCCCCTGCACATATATACAAAGTTTGAGTAATAGGAAACCCCTCCTGGCACATATATACAAGTGAGATTAATACCCTCCTGCACATATATACTTAACAGCAGATAATGGGCCCCTCTGCACATATTAAAGTAGATAATAGCCCCCTGCACATATAAAAGTAGATAATAGGCCCCCCTGCACATATAAAGTAATAATAGCCCCCCCCCTGCACATTTATAAATAGATATAGGCCCCCCATGTGAGCACATATTACAAAGTAATAGGACCCTGCACAATATCACATGATAATAGGCCCCCTGCGCTGTTTCCCCTGCACATATTCTACAGAGATGACAGGACCCGCCGCACTTTGCAGTCTAATGACGCTGACTCCGGCGCTAACAGCCCAGCGGCGCACAGAATGACAGCAATCCTGCCTGTGTGTCGCTGCTACTCTTTTCGGGTGACGTCACTCGCGCCCCCAGCTGCAAACTCGTATGACGCGTCCTGCGGAGCACAAGCAGTTAAGTCCCGCCACCGCTGCCGTCGCCAAGGTCCTAAGCCAATAGCTTAGCGACTGGTAGCAGCTTAGGACCCTAACGATCGGCGGCGGATAGCGGCGGCGCCGGGGACTAGTTATGACCAATGTGGCTGCCATTATAACTGGGTGACAACCTACATAGCTATCATTACAACTGGGTAATGACCATTATGGTTGCCATTATAACTAGGTGAAAACCTGCATAGCTGTAATTGTAATTGAGTGACAACCCTTATAGCATCCATTACAACTGGGTGACAACCAACATGGCTGCATTACAGCTGGGTGACAACCATTATGGCTACTATGACAACTGGGTAACAACCCTTGTGGCATCGATTACAACTGGGTGACAATCAGTATAGCTGCCATTACAGCTGGGTGATAACCATCATGACTGACATGACAACCATTATGGCTGCTGTTAGAACTGGTCATCCACCAGCTGAGCGACTATTACATTGATGTAATGGCCGTTTGCTTCTATTATGGCTTTTATAGATATATGTATATAAATTTGAGTTTATATATAAAAAGCTGATGATCCTTCTGTTCTTTTAGATCTATTCACCTGATCACACCAACAACAGTTTTTCTTCCAATCCTTCAACTCCAGTTGGGTCTCCACCATCTCTCTCAGGTATGATATCACGCCATATGTCTGAACTGTGACCTGTAGACTCCACGATAGCCAAACAAACAGGGCTGTGTCATAGTTTTTACATAGGACTGCAGGTGAACCTACTGCATTGTTTTAAATCTTTACCATTTACAAGTTGTCTGCCCTGAGTGTGCCCAGCAGATATAGGCGCTGTATCTGAGCTCTTCTTGTAACAAGCCTGTGTAAATTGGCCATCATTAGGTTGATGCTGTGCTTCCTTCTCTGCCGCCACATATGGGGGACTGCAGGTTCCAATAGCTCACCTTTGGTGGTGAGCTGCTCCCTTGTAGCATGTCGGTCAACTATTGTGCATCTTTATAGCCAACTTTCACCTCTCACATCAGTGGCACATGATGCTCCGTAGTTCCCATGTTGCTTATTCACAATGGCGCCATTTGTCCACTGACAACACACTTTCACCACAGCAGCCGCCAACAAACTGCTCAGTTTCAGAAATACCGTCACCCTGTTCCCAAAAGCCCATAATCATCCCCTTTTGCAACTCTAATAAACCCACCTTTTAGACATGACAGCAACATATGGGGATATGTGTGCAGGTGGCCTATCACACATGTTATACACCCACCAAGCCAGCTCATGACACATGACTTCCTTCATGAGCTGCGCTGCCAATGTTAAAAATGAGAAGTGGTCCTAATAATGTGACTTGACTGTGTAGTGGCATGGGTATATGCCTCCTGTAAATTGCTCACCCTAGTGGTGGCTACAGATAAACAAAGTTTTCGCATGTAGCTGTCAATGGTGGAGATTTGGTGCTCTGTATCAGGAAATCCCTACTAACATATTATGTAATTGATTAGTACAAAATGTTGTACCTATGTAAAAAAACATGAATGAATGCGTATTGTATACGTTCCCTATAACAGTCTGGAAATAACAGTAACATGCTTTGCCGCATATGATCTATGCATTAGCCGTCTGACTGTGTGACTGAGGGACTGGACACTTTCGCAGACGCATATGTTACGATTGTGCGAGGGCAGGAATAGGGAACGTATGTATTATTGAAACACTTCCGCTAGGTGTTACGTCTGCGTTTACTGTTGTTACACTACTGGAGCAGACTTTAGTGTAATCAGCACAGATGGCGGTTCAGGTTCCCATAACCTATGCTTCATCAGTGCTACAGGAATCAGGGAGATGTCACACTCCAGACAGGTTCCCATCTAATTATAATTGCTAATTGTCATCCCGTCTATGTCCATTGTGTCAAACGTGTCAATCTGTCTCCACGGAGACCTCCAAAGGGAAGTTGTGTTTCATGATTTTATTACTGTTAAAGATAAAAGGAAACAAATTACAGCAAAATTCCTTTAATCTGGCATCCAATAATCCCGAAAATCTGTTAATAGGGCATCCTGTTTCCAGGGCTGTCTGATTATCTTGACAAAACCCCCAAAAATAATATTGCTAGAAGGTCAAAATATATACAGGCAGTTCTCGACTTACACCTTTCCGACTTACATCTGTCTCCTAGTTACAAATGGAGACTTGTGGGACATGCTGGCACTTGTATTTCCATGTTCCACAGCAGATAGTAGCTGTGGAACGACAAGTTCCAGCATGCCACAGCAGCACATGAGGTAAAAATGAGGTATAATCTTCTTAACAGGGGCACAGACAGCAAAACAAATGTAAAAACCCTTCCCTGTACTATCCAAAAAAAAAAAAAACCGTTTGTGCTGGAGTAACATTTAATGAATACACGGTGTTCCAAATTATTATGCAAATAATATTTTCTCTTATTTTCCAAAATTACCTATATGAATTGCAGTCATTGTAATTTTCCAGTCATCAACTATTAGAGTATAATTGAAAGGTTTTTGAACAAACTGCCTATGATAACAGCATATTTTATACAAAAAAACAACTCAAAATGCATGTTCTAAATTGTTATGCACAGCAGAGTTTTCAACTTTTTCCTTTTAATAACGAACAAAAAAATGGTAATTTGTGAAATTATAAGCATTAGCAGGTTATTACAAACTGAAATCGAACAGTTTTCAAGTCAAAACTTTATTCTAGGTGATGTTACATGTACACAGAGGACCCCTTGTTCGAAATGACCTTCTGAACTCTCTCGTCCATTGAATTTGTCAGGATTTGGATGGTTTCTGCTTTAATTGTTTTGCATGAGGACAGAATACCCTCCCAGAGCTGTTGCTTAGATGTGAACTGCCTCCTGCCATCATAGACACTCCTTTTGATGATGCTCCAGAGGTTCTCAATGGGGTTGAGGTCAGGGGAGCATGGGGGGCACACCATAAGTTTGTCCCGTTTTATGCCCATAGCTGCCAGAGATGCAGATGTGTTATTTGCAGCAGGAGACGGTGCATTATCATGCATGAAAATGATCTTGCTGCGGAATGCACGGTTCTTCTTCTTGAACCATGGCAGGAAGTGCTGTTTGAGAAACTCCACATACATTATGGCGTTCATCTTTACACCCTCAGGGATAGTAAAGGGGCCGACTATCTCTCTCCCCATGATTCCAGCCCAAAACGTTACTCCACCTCCTCCTTGTTGGCGCCGTAGCAGTGTTTGCATGGGGTGTCCATCAACCAGCTATCCTCCACTCCATCCATCTGGACCATCGAGCGTTGCACGGCACTAATCGGTGAACAAAACAGTTTTGAAGTCAGTCTTCATGTATTATTTGGCCCACTGGAGCCATTTCTGCTTATGTGCAGTGGATAGAGGAGGTCGACAGGATGGCTTACGCACAGCTGCTAACCTCTGAAGGACCCTGCATCTTGTTGTTCGGGGGATGTTGGAGGCACCAGCAGCTTCAAAAACTTGTCTACTGCTATGACAAGGCATTTTTGCAGCTGCTCTTTTAACATGACGTAATTGCCTGTTGGAAAGAGTCCTCAATTTTCCCTTATCAGCACGCACACGTGTGTGCTGTGAATCGGCTACATACTTCTTGATTGTGCGATGATCACAATGAAGTGTCTTGGCAATGTTGATTGTAGTCATTCCTTGACCTAAACACTCCACAATTTGTTGCTTCTCAGCAGCCGACACATCCTTTTTCTTTCCCATTTTGGCTGAAAATGTAGGCTGCTTAATAATGTGGGACAGCCTTCTTAAGTAGTCTTGCCTTTAATTGAACACACCTGCCAAACTAATTAGCACAGGTGTCTGCAAATGCTTTCAGTGATATAAAGAGCCCTGACACACATCACCATCAAAGAGTTTAACTGACAAACAAAAAAATTCTTACCTTATCACTCCTAAACACTTTTTGCATAATAATTTGGAACACAGTGTATACCGGTTCCAGCATACAAATTATACTTAAGAACAAACCTACAGTCCCTATCCCGATTATAACCCAGGAACAGCCTATATGTATGTATACACTTATCAGTTTATAGTATTTTGTATCTTGGGCTGTTTCCCTCCAGAAAGATCTGCCCTTACAGAAAAATGTCATATAGGCTTCTATGACCATCCAGAATATTTGATAGTCTACTACCCATGAGGCTTCTTTGTTCAACAGTTTATCTCCTACTGCTGTTTTGTCATGTTATACCCCTTTTAACCTATTGCTCCACCCACTAATTCCTACTTTCTCTCATATATCCCACCTCCTTTCAGTCCGTGATTAGCACGTTGGTGTTTGCTCATCTACAGCAGGACTCCAATGTTACTAAATATGCTGCAGCACCTATAAGGGTGCTTTCACACAGTGCATTTTTGGTGCGTTTTTATTTTATTTTTTAAAGAAATACACAGCATTAATTGCTGTGCATTTTTGCAGAAAAACGCACCAAAAAGCATACCAAAATGCACTGTGAGAAAACACCCTAATTGGGGTACTCAACTAGTTCTAATAAGTTGCCTAGACCTGTCTTCAGATGAAGGTTCAAGTTGAACATCAACAGTAAAAGCTTGGTAGAAATGGTTACGTCCATACTTTTTATCTGTTAGGGGATGTTCACACGGCGTTTTTTTGTCCATGTTACATACACTTTTGAGCTGCATGTTTGGATCCGTCTGTCGGTCCCCAAACGGACCCAAACACGCAGCTAACAAATAGTAATGTGATTTTACATTGCTTTTAATACGAGACACGTATCGGCATTCACACGAGTGATCCCCAATGCGTCTCATTGCGTCTTTCGGATCCATTTCAAGAATTGACATGTCAATTCTTGGTCCGAAACACACAGCAGGAGCCCTATAATAAAGTAGCAGCTGCGTGTTTGGATGTGTGTTGGATCTGTTTTAGATCCGATTGCTCCAGCGTTTTTGGATCTGATTTTCGTATCCAAAATCGGATCTAAAAACGGCGTGTGAACATACCCCTAGTGTAAAAGCCAGACCAAACCCCAAAAGTAACTAAGACCCCACACCCTAAAACTCATTCAGACCGCAGATCAAACCGCTTAAGTCATTTAAATCAGTAATAAGATTCCTAAAGTGAATTAATTCCCAAAGACTAGATCCCAGTTGTATGAATTCAGACCCCCAAACAGGACCCCTAGATATTTATTCAGACCTTAGAATGAGATCTCTAAAATCAGACCCCTAAAATGAATTCAGACCCAAAGATCACATCCCTCCAAATTAGTTGAAATCCCAGACAAGACCCCTAGTTAGTAATTCAGACCACAGATGACACCCCTAAAATAATTTCAGACCCCCAGACTAGATCCCTCATATTAATAAGTTTCAAGACTAGACATCTACAATGAATTTAAAGGGAACCTGTCACATAGATTATGCCCCCCTTGCTGAGGGCAACATAAGCCAGTGTCAGACCTGCTGTTTCCAGCACTGTGCCCCTTATTCTTTAAGATGCTGTAGTATCACAGCTGTTGCTGCTCAAAGCTGGTAGTTTGCAGCCGTTCGCAAACGGGTAAAAGCTGGTTTGTTGGGCCAACAATCGGGGATTCCACAGGGCCATTTAAAAGGGCAGGGAAAAACGTTCGGAATAGGAAAAAAACGCAGTAAAAAGGTTTTTTTTAAGGAAAGGAAGTGGATGGCATTAAAGGATAGGGCCGGGGTTTGGATTGAAAATGTAAATTCTTGGCGAACAAAAGCGGACCCAAATAAAGTTGCAGCGCGTTTTGGATGTGGTTATGTTTAGATGTTTGTACTTTTTTGGATTCGAGACCAAATCGGATAAACGGCGTGGTCCTGGTAAACCACAAAAAAAAAAAAAAAAAAAAAAAAAAATCAGAAAACTAGGAAAAAAAAAAAAAAAACCCAAAACCCCTAGAAAAAAAAAAGAGAGATTCTAAAGATAAAAGAATAAAAAAAGAAAGAAAAACCAGAAGATAGTAGAATAGAACAATACATAAAAAATTTAGAAGAAGAAATTTAAAAGTTCAAGAAAATAATGAAAAAAAAAAAAACAAAAAAAAACCCCCTGAGGGAAATAAGAGTGCGAGGAAGGGCCCCTCAAGGTTAGTATAAGCTTTAGTGAGCTTGGTTTGTAGTTGTGGCAAAGATAGGTATTCACAGTAGCCCCTCCGGTACCGCCCCCTTATAAATTAAAGTTCGTCTTTCGGTTCCTTTATTTCCTTCGGGGGATCATCCCCTTACAAACAATTATTGAATTTAGACCCAAAGACCAGGACACTAAGATGAATTCAGGCCCCATAACAGAGCCCTGAAATAAATTGAGACCCCAGACAAGAAATTTGCAAATTAATTAAGACCTCAGACAAGACATCTTGTATTATTTCACACCCCTAGACCAGATCTCTAAAATTGATTCAGGCATCAGACAAGGCCCGCAATATTAATTAGACCCCAGACCAGCCTCTACAATTTATACTCCAGGCCAGGCCCTAAAATAAATCAAGCTTAAAAGATGTTAAAAAAATGCTCAAACAAAACATGTAGATACAATAACAAAAAAAATTGTTCAATGTGTCATATTTGTGTTTTGTTGGCCATAGAAGCAATAAGGGGCCGTTTACACGGTAAGTGACAAATACCGGTCGGTTTATGCGACCTGTATTTGCACTGTTTTGTGGCTGTCCCCACGGCCGCGGGGAGGGGGGGATAGGAGAGGCGGCTTTTCTCCGCGATGAGCTGCACGGGATTTCCATAGCGCCCCGTTCTGCTAATTTTCGGCCGATTTTTCAGGCGGTCTGCAAAACCGCAAACTGTCCGAAAACCCCTGCCGTGGGGACATGCCCTAAGGGTATGTTCACATGGTGTAATCCCAGAGTATACGGTGGCGGGTGTTTTAGAAGTATGCGCTAGCCAGCGTGTACATCTAAAGTGCTCTGCGTCGCCCTCAATTCACTCTCATTTTCCCCTTCTTTCTCCCAGCGCGTACTGTGCGCCGGGGAAAACGGCAGGTAAGCATAGCTGTCAATAAGAGCTATGAATTCCCATATTTGTGGGCCGTACTTTGGGCGTATTGCAGCACGAAATACGGCCCGCAAATGCGCTGTATGAACATACCCTTAGACTGTTGGTTGATCTAATTGTAACCAACTCCCCCAATAATATGCCCATTGGGCTTGTCTCATATGGACCTGGTATTTTTGCTCAATGAATTTAGATCCAAAGACCACGTCACTAAAATGAATTCAGGTCCCATACAAGTCTTAAAATAAATTCAGGCCCTAGACAAGATCTCTTAAATCAAGACCTCATACATGACCTCTAATATTAGTTCACACGACTAGACCAGATCTCTAAAATTAATTCATGGGGGAGTGGCTAGCCCCCATTTTGTTTGTGCACTCCGCTCATCAACAAAGACTGTTTTTAATCGGAACGGAGTTTAGCTGGAACCTTCTCTCCCTGAAAATATGGAGCTCTGAACAGACGTCAAGTGAGGTAAAATGTAAGTTCCCACCTGTATTGAGGTCACCTTGTCGTGGTGGAGGGGCAATTACAGTTTTGATTAAAAAATGTACACTAAGAACCTCAAATTTTCAGGTATCCTGAAGTAGCAGAAATGCAATTTGAAAAAAATTAAGGTAAAAATTCAACTTGGATAAGGCAGTCAATAGGTCAGGCGACATTAGAAGCTGCCTCTAAAAAGTTCATGTCTGCAGCCAAGAACTCATGATACTATGATGGGACACATTAGGGGTACGGCTATACAGAGTGCAGAGGTAACCGTTTTGTCCCAGCCCTCATGCGTGAGAGGAGCAATGGCTCTTCTATCATATAAAAGTCACCAAGGTTAACATAGCCCAATACATAAGTGCTGTTTTTTTGGTCTATTTTGCGCCAAAAATACTCTTGACGCCATATTCTCAATATAAATGAACTGTAATATGGTAAAACTAGGCGCATTATACGCCAGGCACGACACATTGTAATGTAAAAAGGCTCATTAAATATAGTAGCGTTGATACGCTGAGCGCCTCCATAACACAATGCGCCTATTTAGGCGTATTACATACACTAGTAATGATACGTTATGCACCTCCATAACACAGTGCGCCTCGATAGGCGCATTACATACACTAGCAATGATACACTACGCGCCGCAATTGCGCAGTGCGCCTTTTTGGTTTTTTAGGTTTACTATGCAAGATATACCAAATGCCAGATTTGTGAAAGTATCGTACATTCAGGCGCACTTTACACTGATTAAATGTGCCTAAAATCTGCCACGGCGACACCAATTTTCAGACATGTCTCCCCAATATTCTAAATGACACATGGTAGGTCGGGAACATGTCACAGCTATTGCCTTGGACCAATGGCCTTCAAGTTACAAACTCATTTTACCACTTTAAAGGGGTTTTGCCACGATCTCATTTCATACCTCCTGTATCTTGCTCTTCAGCTATGTTTGCTCAGAAGGGGGCTTGTGTGATTTGTTTGCCTTGCATGTCATGTGACCCTGCAGGATGACATCACCAGGCCTTTCCTCTCTCTAGTCAAAGAAAGGTCTGTTTATCTCAAGCATTTGTGAGTAGCTGAGAGGTAAAGTTTTTGTCTCCAGGCATAAGGGTCCTAGGTTCAAATCCCTGCAGGAACCAAACCTGTTTTTTTTTTCTCTTTATCAATGCACAGACCTGATTGAGGTTTCTTTATTTATTTTCACTGTTTGACTAATTACGAAGGAGACAGAGGACGGGAGTAGAATGACAGCACCCGGGGTTTGAACACTCAGTAGCTGCCTGAGAGGAGAGGTGATGTCTGAGCATGTGCGACAGGACTGAGGAGCTCTCAGCCTGGTCGTATCCCCCGGAGATGAGCTGTAAACAATGGGGTCACTAAAGGAGCAGCTAAAACAAAAACGGTCCAGAATTTTTAATAATAATGAAAGGTGAAAATGTTTGTTATTTCATTTGCAAGGTTTCCACGTCAGTTTTGCAAAACCCCTTTTAAAGTAGTAGTTGTCATCTTTAGTCCATAAGTCCTGACCTAGGGGAACTATTACACTTAAGCCCGGTCTTAGAAGTCCCTCTTCCATATTTACATGTATAATGTGATAGCTATTTTAAGATTTAAGGCCGACCACAAAAATGTGTCTGCTCATGGGAAAATGTCCTTCCTTGGATTAGTCAGGAGCCTTGTTGGGTTTACTGGAAACAATTATGGGCATTAAAGACTTAGGATGCAAAAGTAATGTCCTATAAAAAAGCAACAATAAAACTTCAAAATTCACCCAAACCCCCATAAGCGACCCTTGCGCCCCGCACCATCCATCCTTGGCTCCTGTAATGATGTGTTGCAGTCAGCTTGATAAATGCATTCATTTTCCCTGGAACTGCAGGACAGATTGTATATTCCGAAGCAGCGACTTGGAGAGCTGAAATCCCTGGTTGCGGCGTTTTTTATTCGGATATTGAGTTGTTTTCTTGCTTTGGAGTCTCTCTTAGGTATTACCTGCCGAGTCAATGAAATCCTTTGATAGAAAGCAGCCTGAAGGAACATGCTGGACTGCATCTCGGCTTTGCTACAAAAAAAAAAAGACTTCTTTTTTTTCCCCTTAAGTATGTTTTTGGAAAGTCTCCATATGTCTGGTCTGCTCGAAAAATTTGCATATACACTAAACAACTGCAAAAGTTTTAACTAAGAGGATGGTTATGCAACTGTGGAGATAATTACACTGCTTCTTTTTTTCTTCTTCTTTTAATTAGCAGGCACAGCTGTTTGGTCAAGAAATGGCGGACAGACTTCCTCCTCTCCTAACTATGAAGGCCCCTTGCACTCTCTAGTAAGTGTTTAATTTTTGGTTCAAAAATGATATCTGACAATTTTTGGGGTTAAAGGGGTTGTCTCACTACAATGATTGCTTATGTTAAAGATCTTGCAAAAACAAGTCACTTTGCAATATACGTCCATTAACAGTGTCCTACCTATTCCTAGATATCCCCTCTTGTATGGGCTGCATCAGCTTGTCAGGTCACTATAGCTACAGACCTGTTCTATCTCTCCTGATAGGATGCCAATGCTGGTCGCTATAGCTACAGACCTGTTCAGTCTCTCCTGATAGGCTGCCAGCGCTGGTCGCTATAGCTACAGACCTGTTCTCTCTCTCCTGATAGGCTGCCAGCGTTGCTCGCTATAGCTACAGACCTGGTCTCTCTCTCCTGATAGGCTGCCAGCGTTGATCGCTATAGCTACAGACCTGTTCTATCTCTCCTGATAGGCTGCCTGCGCTGGTCGCTAGAGCTACAGACCAGTTTGATCTCTCCTGATAGGCTACCAGCGCTGCTTGCTATAGCTACAGACCTGATGTCCACAGCAGCTCATCACTGTAGGCCAGTAAAACCAGTAAATTCAAAAATGAAACTGATAAAACAGGACTGAGGTATGATTAATCAATGTAGTGAGACAACCCCTTTAAGGAGTGGTTATGTTTGGGGTACCTGAGGATCACAGTGGAAACATAAGAAGCTTTAATTATTTGTATCGCTCTGCTTTCTTTTTCAAATTGGATTACGCTTCCTCTATTTCCCGAATGTGTACAATTTATGTGCCATGATACAAAAGTGTGGTAGACCATGCTTTGGTGCCTGACACATTAAAGGGGTTGTCTCACTACAGGGATTGCTGCTTTTTATGTTAAAGATCTTGCAAGTCAAAAACAAGTCACTTTGTACTATGTGTCCGTTAACAGTGTCCTACCTATTCCTAGATATCCCCTCTTGTATGGGCTGCATCAACTCCTCCGGTCGCTATAACTACAGACCTGTTCAATCTCTCCCGATAGGCTGCCAACACTGGTTGCTATAACTTCAGACCTGCTCGATCTCTCCTAATAGGCTGCCAGTGCTGGTCGCTATAGCTACAGACCTGGTGTCCTCAGCAGCTCGTCTCTGTAGACCAGTAGTAGCCAGTAAACCGCCCCTGAATTCAAAAATAAAACCAAGAAAACAGGACGGAGATAAGATGAATCGATGTAGGAGACAACCCCTTTAAGCGTATACGTTTGGGAAATAAGTGGACAAGGAATGTGTTTCCCCTGTAGATTCCTATGGCTAGTTATGGTATTCATTTATTTGTGTATTGATCTAACCCATCATGGTATCTGTCAGGACATAATTTTCAACGTATCCTAATGTATTACACAAACGAGGGCCATAAATATGATGTTAATGGGGTTTAACTGAGATGCCAGGAAGGTCATAGCCATTAGAGGTATGTTTCCGCACAAATGTTTTCCATGAATTCTACATCGAAATCCACATACATCTCACCGTCCCACTGAATTTTTGGTGAATCTGTATTGTATGAACAGCACAGGAAAAAAAAAAAAGACACTTGGTTCCCTGTGGAGAGCACCAAACTGGTGTTGGGAGCTTTATAGTCCATGCAATGGTCCCTGGGAAAATGGAAAATGTAAATGAGCTGGAGGATGAAAGCCACCTCACTAGTGCCACCTATCTTCATTCCATGGGACAGCTTGTTGACATATAGAAGTAAAAGAAGTAAACTCCTGACAAAGCACCCACAGGGCAATATTTCATGTCTTTGATATCTTATTAAGCATTATCAGCCTGTATCTGTAGTGATTTATATGCTGAACTGAATAAGAGAAGTTAGCTACTTCCCTCAAATAAGCTTTTGGAGGAACTGGTAACAAAGAAAACAGCCCCATGACAGCTAATAAGACTGACAGATGCAACATCAGACTGCTTCTATCTATAGCTACACAATGTTTGGCTGTCTATATACTGTATTTCAGTCATGGTCTATATATCAAGGAGCTCAGCTTCTATCCCTCTATCATATAACCCTGTATATCACAGAGCTCAGCTTCTATCCCTCTATCATATAACCCTATATATCACAGAGCTCAGCTCCTCTCCTCTATTATATAACCCTATATATATCAGAGCTCAGCTCCTCTCCTCTATCATATAACCCAATATATCACAGAGCTCTGTTTCTCCCCTCTATCATATAATCCTATATATCACAGAGCTCAGCTCCTCTCCTCTATCATATAACCCTATATATCACAGAGCTCTGTTTCTCCCCTCTATCATATAAACTGTATATCTTTCCCTTGTTCACATCCTGCTCTCAGAGAGGGCAGCATAAACCATCTGACATCACATTCTAGTATGGTGCAGTGAGCAGGATAGGAAAACAAGTGGTGTCTTACCATAACTGTCTAGGAGAGCTTAAAGTGGTTGTCTCACTACATTGATTCATCTTACCTCCGTCCTGTTTTCTTGGTTTCACTTTGAATACAGGGGTGTGTTTACTGGCTTCTACTAAGCAGCAGTAGAAGCCAGGTCTGTAGCTATAGCAACCAGTGCTGGCAGCCTATCAGGAGAGATCAAACATGTCTGTAGCTATAGCGACCAGCACTGGCAGCCTAACAGGAGAGAGTGAACAGGTCTGTAGCTATAGCGAACTGAGGAGCTGATGCAGCCTAAATAAGAGGGGATATCGAGGAATAGGTAGGACACTGTTAATGAACATATATTGCAAAGTTAGTTGTTTTTGCAAGATCTTTAACATAAAAAGCAATCCTTGTAGTGAGACAACCCCTTTAAAGGGGGGAAACAACTTCTGGATGGCTGGGGGCAGGGAAAGTAGCCAAAATAAAGCTTATATGGTGTAGATTTACAGCATCAGACAACTGCTTCTCTTTCCCTTATGGTCTGCTATGTCCATTAACCTCATATTCTGCTTCTTATCTTTTTGCCATACTGATATTTTCTTCTGCTCCTGCAGCAAAGCCGAATTGAAGACAGATTGGAAAGATTAGATGATGCAATTCATGTATTAAGAAACCATGCAGTGGGGCCTTCAACAGCCATGCCAGGAAGCCACAGCGACATGCATGGATTAATTGGACCATCACACAATGGAGCTATGGGCGGCCTCGGGTCGGGATATGGAACTGGCCTTTTGTCAGCAAACAGACATTCCCTAATGGTAAGCCGGCGAAGCTGTTTATTCTATAAAGCTGTGTCCTAATTCTGCACAGATGACCCTATTCCCTCCAAGCGTTAACTGATACATTATGAGGCAGTGGACAATCGGACTGGAACATGATCGACTTATTTTATGTCTGTGGTTATTGTCCTGTGAAAGAATTTTGACTGCACCCTTCCACCTACACCCTGTTGGCTTGGTTCATGGCCGGGGCTTCTCCTTGACTCCTAAAACCACCCTTCCCCACTTACCTTCCTCAATCCTTAAAGGACTAGTATATTTCCACGTGTCTATCCTTTGCTGTGGACAGAGACAATATACAGTTGAAACCAGAAGTTTCCATGCACTATATAAGAAGCCCCATCTGCAGGTTTTTCTCACTATCTGACATGAAATCAGAATAAACCTTCCTCGTTTTAGGTCAATTAGGAACCAAAATTATGTATATTTGCCAAATGCCAGAATAATGAGAGTGATAATTTTTATGGCATTTTTATTATTTCTGCAAAGTCAAAAGTTTCCATACATTTCATTAGTATTTGGTAGCATTGCCCTTAAACTGTAGGACTTGGGTCAAACGTTTTGGATCCTTCCATAAGCTTCTCACAATAGTTGGTAGGAATTTTGGCCCATTGCCCCTGACAGAACTGGTATAACTGAGCCATGTTTGTAGGTCGCCTTGCTCGCACCTGCCTTTTCCGCTTTGCCCATACATTTTCAATAGGATTGAGATCAGGGCTTTGTGATGGCCACCTCAAAACATTGACTTGGTTATCCTTAAGCCACTTTATGACCAGTTTGGCAGTAACTTCGGGTCACTGTCCATTTGCAAGACCCATTTCTGCCCAAGCTTTAACTTCCTGGCTGATGTCTTGAGATGTTGCTTCAGTATTGCCACAGAATCTTCTTTCCTCATGGTGCCATCTATTTTGTGAAGTCCCCCAGTCCCTCCTGCAGCAAAACAACCCTACAGCATGATGCTGCCACCCCCGTGTTTCACAGCTGGGATGATGTTCTTAGGCTTCCAAGCTTCTCCCATTTTCCTCCAAACGTAACCAGTTTGGCAGTAGCTTCAGGTTATTGTCCATTTGGAAGACCCATTTCCGTCCAAGCTTTAACTTCCTGGCTCATGTCTTGAGATGTTGCTTCAGTATTGCCACATAATCTTTTCTCATGATACCATGTATTTTGTGAAGTGCACCAGTCCCTCCTGCAGCAAAACAACCTCACAACATGATGCTGCCACCCCCATGTTTCACAGTTAGGCTTCCAAGTTTCTCCCTTTTTCCTCCAAATGTAACGATGGTCATTATGGCCTTCAATTTTAGTTTCGTCAGACCACAGGACAGGTCTCCAAAAATGTAGGTCTTTGTTCCTTTGTGCATCTGCAAACATTAATCTGGCTGTTATGTTTCTTTTGGAGTAATGCCTTCTTCCTGGCAGAGAGGCCTTTTAGCCCATTTTGATACAATACTCGTTTCACTGTGGATAATTACTCAATCTTACCAGTTTCCACCAGCATCTTCACAAGGTCTTTTGCTTTTGTTCTTGGGTTGATATGCACATGTCATAAGCATGTTCATCTCTGAGACACAGAACCGTCTCCTTCTTGAGTGGTATGATGTGTGTATATTCCCATCTTGTTTGTATTTGTGTATAATTGTTTGTACAGATGATAGAGGCACCTTCAGGTATCTGGAAATGGCACCCGAGGATGATCCAGACTCATGCAAGTCCACAATTCTCTTCCTGATATCTTGCCTGATTTCTTTAGACTTTCCCATGATGTTACACACAGAAGCAGCGTGTTTCTGGTGTGAATTAAAAAATACATCCATAGCTGTGTCTTTTATTAAATCAGATGTTGCTAATAAACTTTCAAAGAAGCTTCCAAACACACAACACATGATATGGGCTGTCCCAAATTGTTTAAAGGCAAAGTAATCCTAGTGTATGGAAACTTTTGACTTTGCAGAAAGTAATAAAAATGCCTTAAAAATTCTCTCTCTCATTATTCTGGTATTTGGCAAATATAAATAATTTTGGTTCCTAATTGACCTAAAACAGGGGTTTATTCTGTTTTCATGTCAGATAGTGAGAAAAACCTGCAGATGTGGCCTGTTATATAGTGGATGGAAACTTCTGGTTTCAACTGTACGTAGAACCACCTCGCTGGCTGACAATAGGCACTGGGTACCCGCTATTTATATTGGGACTATTGCATACTCCTCTAACATATGCTGATATCTGTCAGACGAATGATGTTATCTATCTCTGCTTTAAGGAATTGTCCAGGTTTTTAGGCATAAATCTTAAAGGGTATGTCCAGCTAAGCAACTTTGCACTAAAAAAAAAAAAAATCTTCTTTTTTATGTATATACCAATGTGTCTCCATGGTTACAAACATGTGAACGCTGGGTGTAAAATTTCTGAGAAAAAATAACTTAAATGTTTTGTCCACCTAAGCAACTAAGAGAAAAAAAAACATCTGCTATTGTTTTGTGTATACTGGTGCTATAGAGAACTATGGGGGACATGTATGAAAACTTTCGTTGTTGCCCATAGCAACCAATCAGCACTCCCGTTTCATTCTTTCAGAGCATTATATGAAATAAAAGGGGCGCTCTGATTGGTTGCTATGGGCAACAACGACAGTCTTAGATCTAGACAGTTTTCATACATTTCCGCATATGTGTCTCTATGGTTACAGACTACAAATAAACCTTGTATGTAGTCTGATCCTAGAGGGGCAGAGAGAAGAAAGGAGGTTTTAAAATAAAAAATTCTTTGCAATTGTTGACATAACCTTTGATCATTTCTACAATGAAACCAGCTGCAACTTTTGGGTTTGTTCTAATTTGTTACTGTTGTCAAGATCTCTGCTTGTTGTCAGTGAAAGGGGATCATTTTAATATTTCGCACCACTAGTCTCTCTACTAACATGTATCAGTCTGAAGACCAGGCTGTTTTACTAATATGTTCTAGAGTTGAACTGCAAATTTTACCAAAATGTGTGGTATGTGGCTACATTTTCTGTACGTTTTAGCCCCATTTTACATGGGGCGCAGCCAGGGCTGGGACAAGGTATTCTGGTGCCCTAGGCAAATCGGGCACAAAGCGCCCCCTAAATGGAAAATTCAGCCCACTCCATGCCTCCTTGCGCCCCCTTTTCTGCCTGGGATGAAGTGGCGCCCTAGGCGGTCGCCTACCTTCACCTACCCATCGTCCTGGCCCTGGGTGTAGCCAAGATGAGTCCTAGGTTAAGTCCAGGCTCCGTTCACACTTGTGTTTGAGGTTTCTGCCTGAGTTCTAAACAATAAAAATTGTGCGGTCTCCATCACTAATCTCGCTGTCGTAATGGAAAATTAGTGGAGAGCAGAAGACCTTGTTCACACACGGATTTGTCATCTGTAAATCCGATGGTTATTTTTGGGTAACCTTGTGGCAGAAATCTATAGCTGAAACTCGGATTGGCTGGGTGATCTACACATGGATCGGACTCCTCATAATTTATGTGAAATAAGGCCCCATTCACATCACGTGTTCTCCTTCCGTTCTTAGTATCCGTCAGGTTACCGTAGCAATGTATCTTGACGGATATTGTCAAGGGCCATTGACTTCTATAAGGCAAACATAGACCTAATTGGACTACGTGGTCGACCCAGGGCAGTTCCTAGGCTAAATTTCACTCAGGGCGAGGTGAAGAAATTTCGCCCCCCCCCCCCGGTAACATATTGCGCCACTATGCGACACATTGCATCACCATCAACCAAAGCCAAAATATACAAAAAGCTTTACCACAATGTGCTACGTATAAAACTACTAAATAAGTCATACAGTTACCAAATAACACTGCTACACAAAACCAGAATCCCAAGACCACTAAGACCACATATCACCAACACACAGTGACCAAATAATACCACCACACCATGACCACATATCACCACCATATAGTGACTGAATAATACAAACTGACCATTACTAAGTATAAACCATTATACTACAACCAATATTACCGGTATACAGCGACCATACAGAGATGTATACCAGCTGTACACAGGCTCTGCAGACATATAAATGGTTACAGTAAAGTTATATCTAGTGACTCACAGGAGACGTCTCTGAAGAGTTGTTCTCTTTCTCTTCTTCTTCTTTTCCATCTGTCCCAGACGCCATGACGACTACTCCCGACTCTTCACTGTAAAATTTACAAAACAAACATCTTAAGACTCCTCAATTTATCAGCACTTCTCTACCAATTCCTATCTCTATACAAACTCCCCATCTATAGCACCTCATATGGTAGCCATGTAATATGCCCCCTGTAGCCAATTGATGCCCCCCTGTAGCCAGTGATGCCCCTGTAGCCAGTAGATGCCCCCTGTAGCCAGTCGATGCCCCCCTGTAGCCAGTGATGCCCCTCTTATAGCCAGTGATGCAACCCTTTAGCCAGTGGATGCCCCCAGTAGCCAGTAGATGCCCCCCTTGTAGCCAGTACATGCCCCCTGTAGCCAGTACATGCCACCTTGTAGCCAGTACATGCCCCCCGTAGCCAGTGACTATGCAATAATTTTTAAAATGGTTGAGTAATTTTTTTTTCTTTTAGTGCTTAGGCTATGTTCACACGGCTTATTTTGGGACGGATTTCAGTTCATAATTTGCGCCGTACTGCGCGAATTATGGCTGAAATCCGTCCCAGTCATTACTATAATCCATAGTTCTCATAGAGAACTATGGATTCCGTCTCCTCTCCCCGCTCGCGAAATACAGTGAGCGTGGAGAAAGTGACATGTCAATTATTCACGGCGGGATACGCGTTATGAATAATGAATGCCTATGGGGCTGGCGAGCTGCCGGCCCCGCCCCCGCTGCACGGCACACGGCGTAATTGCGGGCGTTCCCACAATTACGCTGTGGATAAGCCGTGTGAACATTGCCTTACTTCAAAATGACTTAGTTTTTCTAAGTTATATTCGGGGGACCAAGCTTTTGTGTCTGGTGCAGAAACCTGACATGTTCACTAAATCGGGCAGAGGTAGTCAGATCAGGACCAAGGTTTCCCTAAAGAAGTCAATGGCTCCGCTGCGAAATCTGTCGGGATACATTTTTGCGGCATCATGATGGATACCATGAACAAGGGGCAAAAACGTCACATAAATGGGGCCTACCTCAAAAATTAATGCATTCTGCAACATCACGGTGAGTGGCGCCAAGTGGCAAACTCAACTCTGCTACATCTGCAGCTCAGTTCTCTAGTATCAGTATATACCAATCCCACTTCTAAAAAAGTCAATGGGCTCAGAGAAAAAAAAATACAATATGGAAAAAGGAAATACAAGAACAAAGGGATTTTTTGGAGGCGCAGTCAGTTTTAAGGTTAGCCTTTGACCGGTTGATAAGTTCCACACCACACAGTCTCCAGTGAAGTAAAGAGAGTCATGAAGGGGGGGGGGGGGAGAAGCAACATGAAGGCTCCGGTAATTTCTTCCACATTGCTGTCTTCAGTACTTGAAACAGTCTATAACTTTGTAACCAGCTGCAGAGAATAAACCCGCAGTAGGAGGCACAATCGGAAAATAAAGGGCTAACGACGCTCCGTGGATCCGTGCGCTGTTTAATGAAATCGCCATATATTTGATTGTGGGAAAGCTGGGTGGTGACACACGTGACCGCTACTGAAGTCTCCATCCATCCAACAACTTCTAGGGCATGCATCTTGTGCTGTATAGCTATAGAAGAGTGTAATACTACAACTCCCAGCATTCTGAGAGTTATGAATTTCCAACAGGTGGGAAGCTGCAGGTTGCTGTAGAAGTTGGCTGATTGCCATTCAGGAGTCTAGTTAAGCTGTGTGCAATTTCTCTAAAAAGCTGAAATGTCTGGGATCCAACTTTTCCAGTAACAGAAAAAAACTAAAGCAATATGACAGCAGAGAAATGAACGATATGACCACCATTTAGTTCCCAAAGGGGCAATCACCCAGCTTCTCCAGGCTCCTGAATGCTATGACTATGTTTTTTCTCTCTATGCAGTGATACTTCTCTTAAAGGGGTTTTGCCACGATGTAATGGTTGACGTGGGATCCTCCAAAATGGGTATTTAATCACTTTTCTAAATATATGTGATTAAAAAAAGGGAAGCCTGTGAGAGCTACAGTATTACTCAGTCTCCCTTAGTTTCCTGAAAGTTTACATTAGACAGGACCAGGACGCTGACAGGAGCTGATCTAGCGATCTTGCATGTTTGCACTTCTTATCTGATGACAGGGAACATGAAGGAGCTTGCAGGGGACTGTGGAGAAAGATCCTGTATCTTTTGTATAGAGAATCCACTTGTAATGTAATTATATGAGTAAACAGTGCAGACTCTCTGCTTCCTGGCTGCTCAGTCCCCACATCTTTTCCCCCCTGCAGCCCGTGCATGAGTTGTTTATCTTTTCTCCTAAGCAGATAAGGGGTAAGGAACTCACATCTTGGCAAAACCCATTTAAAGGATAGCTATTAAGCAATGATCTCAAATTATTTCGCTTTACAGCTGTTGCAAAACCACAACTCCCAGCATGCCCTGGTGACCACGGCATGCTGGGATTTATAGTTTTCTAACAGCTGGAAAGCTGCAGCTTGCTGTAGAACAAGGCTGATTGCCATTCAGGAGCCTGATAAAGCTGTGTGACATCTTTCTGGAAAGCCAAAAAGGGGAACACCCAACTTTTCCAGTAACAGACAGAAAACAATCACCTAAAACTCCATAATAGAAGAGAATTACCCATAATAGGGCAGTCACCCAGCTTCTCCAGGCTCCTGAACGCCATGTTTTTCCCTATGCAGTGATACATTTCCTGCTTGATGGCTATAAAACAGTGATATCAAATTCTTGCTTTACAGCTGTTGCAAAACTACAACTTCCATCATGATCGGAGCGCGCGCCCCGCTGTAGTACTAAGCAATAGTCTGGGAAAGCTGTATGACG
Source organism: Phyllomedusa bahiana (assembly GCA_025379985.1). Taxonomy (NCBI): domain Eukaryota; kingdom Metazoa; phylum Chordata; class Amphibia; order Anura; family Hylidae; genus Phyllomedusa; species Phyllomedusa bahiana. Next base: position 63,195 of record JAODAL010000361.1, on the reverse strand, counting down.
TCCCCTGCGGAAGCTTTCAGCTCCACCTCATTGATGGTCACCCAGCTTTCCTGGAAACAGACAAAAATAAAGTGACGGAAGAGGATAAAACTGTACACTTGCTGAGATTTTTCGCATGGGGGGGCACTGCTCATTTAACCCTTTAGACTGAGCCCCCAGGTTTGGGTCTCTGTGTTTTTTCGTCTGAATACATTCCGCTATAGTGACAATAGAAAATGACTCATTGCATAAATAAACGTGGCGGTCAAGGAAGGGCGCGGTATTTAGCGCATTACTAAATAAACCTGCCTTCAGGGGGTACACACTTCTGACCTTCATCACTCTGCTGTCACATTAAATCCACATCACATCACTCAGTAACACATACACATTCATCCGTCACCCCCCCATACCTCACACTGACTGCATCATTGCCTCATAAGCATGTAGCAGAGCTGGATTTGCTGGTTAACTCTTTGTGGCTTGCTCTCTATAAGTACCGTACAATTATATTATGCAGTCCTATGTAAAACCTGAGACAGCTGATACCTTAGTGTTCGACATTTGATAAATCCACCTCTGCTATATGCAGAGACACTGACCGGCCATAACATCAACACCAGTGACGTGAATAACATTGATCATCTGGTGACAATGGCGCCCGTCAGGGGAGGGATATAATAGGCAGCAATGGAACACTCTGTTCTTAAAGGGTTGTCTCACTACACTGATTCATCTTACCTCAGTCCTGTTTTATCAGTTTTTCATTTTTTAATTTACTGGTTTTACTGGCCTGCAGAGACGAGCTGTTGAGGACACCAGGTCTGTAGCTATAGCAACCAGTGCTGGCAGCCTATCAGGAGAGATCGAACAGGTCTGTGGCTATAGGACTATTGTTAGAGAAAAAAAATGTGTGTTAAAGGGGTTGTCTCACTACATTGATTTGTCCTGTTTTCTTAGTTTAATTTTAAATTCAGGGGCGTGTTTACTGGCTTCTACTAGGCTATAGAAACCAGTGCTGGCAGCCTATTAGAAGAGATCAAACAGGTCTGTAGCTATAGCGATCTGAGGAGCTGATGCAGCCCATACAAGAGGGGATATCTAGGAATAGGTAGTACACTTTTAATGTACAAATATTAGAAAGTGACTTGTTTTTGAAAGATCTTTAAAATAAAAATCAATCCTTGTAGTGGTACAACCCATTTAAAGAGTATGTGATGTAAGCGACTCTGACAAAGGTCAAATCATACCTCTCTTTTGTAGGGTCTTTGTCTTTCTTTTCTTCTAATCATCCTGCCCCTCTTTACTCCTTAAAGGGTATTCCAAGACTTTTAAAAAGCCCCCTACCACCTCCCACTGTGCTAAAATAGAAATAACCCCATACTGACCTCTCCCATCACCACCGATCCAGCCAGAGTTCCCCCAGGTCCCTCACTGATGATGTCATGTTCATGGATCACATGATGCTACAGCCAATCACTGACCTCTGTACATACAGACATGTGACTGCGGAGATCAGGGATTGGTTACCTCACAATGTGATCCATGAACGTGATGTCATCAGTGAGAGACCTGGGGGAACACTAGAGCTCTGGCCAAGCTAGAACGATAGTGATGGGAGAGGTCAGTATGGGTTCATTTTCAATTTCGGCACAGTGGGAGGTGGAGGGGGTTCAAACTCTTGGAAAACCCCTTTAAATGTCTCTCTTTATGACATGATAAACTTGCATTGATAAACTTACTATATTGCCTCCAAAGAAGACTCTCTGTGCTTCCTAATTACATATTAGGCTACAATTTATCTGTTTTATTGCAATTTGAACTGTTTATATTAAGACTATTTTTGTACAAATTTGCAAATAAAAATAAGTGAAGCTTAAAAGGGTTGTCTCACTACATTGATTCATTTTACGTCAGTCCTGTTTTCTTGGTTTCATTTTGAATTCAGGGGCGTGTGATTACTGGCTTCTACTAGGCTGCAATAGAAGCCAGGTCTGTAGCTATAGCAACCGGTGCTGGCAGCCTATCAGGAGGGATCAATCAGGTCTGTAATTATAGCAACCAGTCCTGGCAGCCTATCAGGAGAGATCAATCAGGTCTGTAGCTATAGCGACCTGAGGAGCTGATGCAGCCCATACAAGAGGGGATATGTAGGAATAGGTAGGACACTGTTAATGGACATATATTGCAAAGTGACTTGTTTTGCAAGATCACTAACATAAAAAGCAATCCTTGTAGTGAGACAACCCCTTTAAAAATATGCATAAGAAATATGATATATTGCATTCAATGAACTAGAAGACTATGGGCCTTATGTATGAAAACTGTCCAACAGCAAGACTGTCTTTGTTGACCATACCAACCGATCAGAGCTCATAGCAACCAATCAAAGCTCAGCTTTCATTTCATATAACGCTCTGGAAAAAATAAAAGCTGAGCACTGATTGGTTGCTATGGGCAAGAAAGATATTCTTAGGGTATGTTCATACGGCTTATTTCGACACTGATTTTTCGGCGCCCAAAGCAGCATCAAAACAAATTAATAGCCAGGGAAAAAAATGTGCCGAAAAATACTCCAAAAATATGTAAAAAAAAAAACGCACCGAGAAAAGCCTCTAAAAACGCTTCAAGAACCGACATGACGCTTCTTTTTCAGCGCCCAAAGAAGCATGTAAAAACCTCGTCATGTGTGTACAGCACTGTTTTACATAGGAATCAATGAAAGTTAACTTTGGATGCTGTTTTGGGAGCAGAAATGCACCGAATACCGCTCCAAAAACCGCGTCAAAATCAGCCGTGTGAACATACCCTTAGGGCCCGTTTACACGGCAATGGACAAATACCTGTCGGTTTGTGTGCCATCCGCAGGGGGGACGGCTTTTCTCCGCGATGAGCGGAGAAAAGCCCTCACCCTTCACATTGACTTGCACATATTCCGTCTGGAAACCGGACAGAAGAATGTGAAGGCACAATGGTTTTCGGGCGGCCGGCGGTTTGAAAAAGTGGGGACTGCTGCAGGAGTTTTCCGTAGAGCCCCGTTGTGCTCGTTTGCGGACGGTTTTTCAGACGGTCTGCATAACCACAAACCGGCTGAAAAACCGGCCGCAAACCCGTGCCGTGGGGACATGGCCTTACTGCTAGACAGTTTTCATACATAAGGCCCTTTCTATTGTGGGTTTTAACTTTTTTCCACTGATTTGGATGCGGTTTAGCCCCATTCCGATGGGTCTACCCCGAGTCATAGCTTCTCAAAGTGGAACCCAAGCAAAAAACCCTTCAAAAAGGAAAATTCCATTTTTTTTTTGTCCGAAACTGTCGATTTTTGAATCCGTGTAAAAATTCCCCATTTAAAAAATTTGGACTTTCAAAAGGATTTTTTGAATTAGAATCCAGTGCGGAATCCACATTGAATTTTATATTAAAATTTGTCATGTGAACATAGCCTAAATGTCTCTTTTTGACACACTGTACCTGCTATCTCTCCCAGAATATATTACTAAGGACCAGGCAAAAAAACCCCCCCCCAAAATAGGGGGAATAAAGGATTTTCGGGGGAGTATAAGGGCCGTCACAGGGCTTATTTTGGGGCCGGATCTCACCGTTTTGCGCGCCATACTGCCCACATACCTGAAATTCTCCCAGGCATTACGGAAAAACCAATTCTCATAGAAACTATGGAGTCCGTCTCTACCCCCCGCTCCGAATACGGCGAGGGGGAGAAAGTGACAGTCAATTATTACAGGTGTTGCGCCGTGAAAATGATGTCAGGGGGCCGGCGACTTCCCGGCCCCGCCCCCCTGCACCACCGCCAAAATTGCGGAGCGAAATCCCCCCCCGCAATTACTCGGCAATAAGCCGGGGAACCGGGCCTAACTGTTTCTGGAAAGGTTTTCGGTGATCCCGGGGAGGCACTAAAAATCGACCTAGTAGCTACTATGCACTTTGACTGTCCTGAAATTTGGGAGGTGTGCCAAATTGTGATGTCTAGACTAGAGGGTCAGAGCATCTCCATAATGGCAGGTCTGTGGGGTGCTAAAGGTCAGTTGTGATTAGTACCTAACAAAAGTGCCTCAGGGAAGGACACTTGGGGACCAGGGACAGACTCATGGACCCCGGGGGTTTTTATTGTTAAACCGGATAGGGTGTGTGTCCATCCCAAAAATCACTGAGATAGATTTCTGAAAAAATTTCAAGGGGCTTTTCAAAGAAGTTTCGGGTCACAAAGGGCTGCTTATACGGTCGTAAGCTCACAATACACAATGTTAGGCAGGTGGTTTGAATGTTATGGCTGGTGGGTTCATGTATGGATCACATGAACTGGGCTTTATAGCTTTTATTTCACCTGCCCCACAAATCTGCCCCCTAAAGGGAATTTTTTTTCCCAATCATGTCGTTCCCCGGCTCTTTTTTCCCAAAGACTTTCGGACTTTCATATGGGAAATGCAACAGCAAACCTGTAGAATAAAATCCTCAAAAAAAATTTTTAAACCCCGGGTTTTCTTTGCGTTTGGTTTTTTTGTCCTTCAACTGTCAAAAACCCACCTGTCTAAACTCCCTTAAAAACCCCCTGAATTCGAATTTAGGCTCCACCTTGGGAATGCTGGGAAACTCCCAAATTCCTGAAAAACCCCCAAGCTCACTTTTGGGTGGGTTTTGTCAACCCCCCACCTAAAATTTTTGTCCATTTCCCGGGTTAACCAACTGTAACAAACTAACAGCAAATGCTGCTATGCTAAACACAACTCCTATCAGGCAGTGAAGCCAATAGGCTGTGAGTTATAGTTTGGATGCAGCTGAAGAGCGACATGGTAGGGACACCCCTTGTAACATAGATTAGATTCACTTTCTTTTTAAACCCCATTTTTTTATTACTTGTTTTACATAGGACTGCAAGTGTGAATGCTACCTAACCATTTCAATTACCAAACCAAGATCGAAGATAAACCAAAAAGGGGATGTGCGGGGACTAGAAAAACTTTACACAGAATCACCGTTCAGTCCTTTTCACTTCAAAAGAGCTAGTTTCAAACCCCCAAACCCACAGACAAGTGTGGTGCTGTTTTTCGAAAAAGCAGCCATGTTTCTCTAATTGTGTACAACCCCAAAGTAAGAGCCACCTTGTATGAATTTAGACGAAAAATTGCATTACACATTGCATCCTTAACACTAATTGGCAGTAGAGGAAAAATTACTTCTAATGCAGGAAAAAAAGAGCCCCCTACACAAGTGTATTTAAATTTTTCCAAGCCCCAGATTATAAAACTGATAACTTTTATGACTAGTGTTGGTCAAATAGGCCATGACTAAGGGCACTTTGCTGCTGTAATGTCTTCCTGACACCATTTGCACGTGTTTTATTGGCACTTGGAAATAAAGCTCTTCATATTTTTATCCGCATTTGTGCTGACCAACTTGGACTTGCTATCACATTGGTCAAATAGATCCCTGTATGGTTCTACACAGGATCAACCGAAAAAGAGGGGAATCCGAACCAATTTTTTCTCTAACCGTCCCTAATCAAACCTTAACCCTCTTGGGCGTCATTTCTAAAGGAAAACCCAAACGCTATGCCGACCACTTTCTGTCCTAAAAGTTACCCCCTATGCGGGGGCTGGACAAGGAAAATTTGGTGCCCTAGGCAAAAAAGGGCTCAAAGGCCCCCCAAATGGAAAATTTTTAGTCCACTCCAACCTCCTTTGGGCCCCTTTTTCTCCCTGGGATAACCCACACCTATCGGTCCCCCCTACCCTCTCACCTATCGTCCTGGCCCCCCCCTAGTTTCATAACCTTTAAGTGTAAACAGACGCTTCACACCAAACCCAACACTTAGGTTCCCTAACATAGGGAAACTAAATGAAACTGCCTAGGAAAGCAACACGGGAAAAGAAATTTTAAAAGGGTTTTTGCCACAATCCTTTCATACCACTCCCTCCACCTTCACTCTAGTGCCAGAAGGGGGGGTGGATTTGTTTGAATTGCAAACATGTACCCAGCAATAAAAACCCCCAGGCCCTTTTCCTCTCTCTAGTTTTTTATGTACAAAATTGTAAGTAGCTACACTGAGCTCAGAGGAACTTTTTTGTTTACAGCACAAGGGGTCCTTTTTCAAATCCCTGCAGAACTTAACCTGCAAAATTTTTTTTCCCTTTACCAATGCCCCAACCTCTTTGAGGTTTTTTTTTTATTTGCACGTTTGCTTATTACAAACTACCCAAGAACAGGAGAGAATTACAGCCCCCTGGGTTTTAAACACTCATACTGCCTGAGAGGAGAGGTGATTTCTGAGCTGTGGCCCGGGACCGAGGAGCTCTCAGCCCGGGTCGTATCCCCGGAGACATTGAAGCAATGGACACAAGGGAGCACAAAAACAAAAATGGGCAAATTTTTAATAATGGATGAATGTGAAAATGTTTATTATTAATTTTCAAATTTCCCACTCAATTTACTTCATGCAAAACCCTTTTAATTTGGAAAAGAAAAACTGGGCCACCATCATACAGACTGCAGTACTTCGCAGCACCCTAAAAACCCGACAAATTTTAAGAAAGGGGCCCACTGATACAGTGCAAAATAGGAACTAGTAACAGATGGGTGGGCCCAGTTGCTTTAACTGCATGGAGCCCTGAAATTTCTGATGACAGCACTGACATCACCAAATATGGGGAGTCAATTTAATTTTTTGACAATGTTTGCCAAAATTCAGTGTGATCCCATTTTTAAAAAAAAAGAGGTTCACAGATCTGGTGCAATAAATAAACTTGTTTAAATTTTAAAAAAAAAAAAAAAAAAAAAGAAAGAAAGAAAGAAAATAAGAATTTTTTTTTTTTTTTTATATCTAAAAAAAAATTTAAAAAAAAAATATTTAAAAATATATATAATATATATATAATAAAATAATATAAAAATATTATATATATAAATATATAAAAAATATAATAAAACTCACCGGGCCACTTTTTTATCCCCCTGTCCAACTGTCTTAACACTTAAATTCTAATCACCAATCACATGGGGGCAACTCGGCTTTTTGGGCATGAAAGGGTCAAGAAAATCCCCTGAGTTCAAACCAGCATTTATGGGAAAAAGGTTATTGAGGCCATTGAACTGCATGGGGGGGGCCCCAAAGGGCTTTCAGAAATTTCAGAAACTGCTGACTCCTGGATTTTCACCGCACAACCTCCTGGGGTTTCGAGATTGGTCCGAAAAAGAAAAAACTTTCCTGAGCGGCACCCTTTTTGGGGGCGGAAATGCTTGTTTGAAACCAGAGGTCAAAGGGGAGAATGGGCAGACGGTTTCGAGTTTTCATGGGGAAAGGCAACAGTGATCCAAATACCCCACCCTTTTAAACAACCAAGGGGGTAGGCAAAAGAGAAAATCTGAAGGGCCCCATACCACGAATTTTTGAGGCCGATGGGCAACACCCCGCAAAGACCACCCGGGGCCAAACACCTTTTCAGAAAAGAAAAGGGAAAAACTGAGGCCCAATTTCCCAAGCCATCGAAATTTGGACGAGAAGATTGGGAAAAACGTTGCCTTGCGAGATCTTCGATTTCTGGGCTGCGACAATGGGATTGGGTGGGGTCAAATTTTTGGCATCAACAACATGAAAGCGGGATCCATCCGCCTTGTAAAAACGTTCAGGCGGGTGGTGTGGTGCATCGGTGGGGAATATTTTCTTGCACTCTTTGGGCCCCTTGGTCCCAATTGACCACTTTTTGAAAAAACCTTGGGGAAAATCTACCCCACGAAAAATTTGAGGCAGTTCGAAAGGGAAAAAAGGGGGTCCACCCTTTTCTAGCAGGTTTGTACCTAATAAAGTGGCCGGTGAAGTTAAATATATATATATTTTTTACAATTTATACTAAAATTTAATTTGGGCCAACCTGAATGGAATTGATTAGAAGTGCAATAATATTCTTAAACATGACCACGTGTGGAAATGTCCATTTCGGGAAGTTACCCCTCTCAATCAAGATCTGCTGACGATCATCTGATCTTCCCAGCAATAGCACGTTCTAGCTGCATTGGCCACTACAGGAGAAATGCGCCATGACATGACACCCATTCACATAGGTCCTCCAGAAGAAGAGACACTCTTTTCAACCCAGCAAAAAACAACCCCTTAAAAGCTACCCCCCAAAACGTACCACTTTCCCCCCCTTCATATCTGAACATTTGTGTTATAGGTAGTTTATATTCTTTACAAATTGCCTCCTTCTGGAAAATGTTACTTCTCTCTTCCCGGTTGGGGAGGCTGTTTTCCACACTCTCCCACCCCTTCCAACATTAAAAAAATCTTCTTTTTGGTCTTTTTCTTTTTTTTTTTTTTTTAAAGACTGTTTGCTTTTAGTGGCCGCTTGCCGGGAACTTTTCCACTATAATAGTATCGCCTTCCAAAACCAGTAAAAATCATTTAATATCCGTCCCCGGGAAAGTATTTTCATAGTAAAAAAAACAAATTTACCAGAGCTGCATGGTAAAAAAAAATAAAAAAATTGTCAATTTTGTATATATTTTTTTTATGAAGCCCCCCTCCATTTAAAAAAATTTGATTTCAGAAGTTTTGTCCCCGATCATTAATTTTTTAAAAACAAGAGATTCCAAAAAAGAATTTTTATTCCGAGGCTAATTGAGCATTCACTTTTCTTTTCCCAAATTTTTATTTTTCGTTTTTTTAAAAAATAAAATAAAATTTAAAATTTTTTTTTATTTTTTTTTGCTCACTTCCTCTTTTTATTTAATGACTTCTTTACTTTAGGTAAAAAAAAATAATTTAAAACTAAAAAGAAGGTTGTCCCTGGGCAGCGCCCTCCCCCTTCCCCTACCTATTTTTTTTCCCCCGTAGCCCCGATCGAAAAAAAACTTTCTTTTGTTTAAAAAGCTGTTTTGTGAAAACGTCTAAATCTCGAGAAGCAAACTGAGATCTCAGTAAAACGGTCCAGGAACAGGCTGGAAGCATCCGACTGTTCACACTTAATGGGAAACTTTCACAGAGTAACATACACATGGTACACGATCCCTGTATTTCCCGGGTTTTTGAAGGAACACCGCCGTCAGAGTAGCAGAGCCACTTTTTTTCTGGCAGCTTTGGGGATTTCTGTCTAAGTTAGGGGATATTTGCGTAAAGCAGATTTTTTTGCAGACATTTTTGCTACAGAAAATTAGTTCTGTTCATCTGAATGGGGTTGTTTTGGTGGTGGAAAGGCAGCAACCTATTCCACTGTATAAATATATAGTGGGATACATCGCCCCTGTATTGATGGCAGCAACCCGACTTATAAAATGTGTCAGGCACGGGTCAAACACAAAGCTATGGAGGGGTTACACCAAAATCCGATTGGCTTCCCCAGATGCATATCTGATTATGTAATCCACCTCTCCTCACAATTCAACCTGGTGCTTTATCTACATTCTTATATGTCGCAGTCTAGTATCACTATTCTGACTACAGCCGATGCATATGACACTGTGCCCTTTATTTTTCCATCACACAATGCCTACACTGGGGTCTCCACTAACCAATTTTCCCACCTTACATCGCAACCTACATTACCACATAAACATCCCCCCTTTACCCACAACCGCATCCTGCCACCACTATACACATCTCCTTACTCATCACACCACTTCCTAACATTACAGTTATTTGATTCTCTTACCTATCTCACCACTTCCTGACATTACAGTTATATGATTCTCTTACCTATCTCACCACATCCTGACATTACAATTATATGATTCTCTTACCCATCACACCACTTCCTGACATTACAATTATATGATTCTCTTACCCATCACACCACTTCCTAACTTTATCATTATATCCACCTCCTTACCCATCACGACACTTCCTGACATTACCACCATACCATCTTCTTACCCATCACATTGTATCCTGATACTACCATGCTACTATACCCATCCATCCTAACATATAACCCTAGATATTACAGAGCAAAGCTTCTTTCCTCTATCATATAACCCTATAAATCACAGAGCTCAGTTTCCCCCTCCCCCTCTATCATATAACCCTATATATCACAGAGCTCAGCTTCTCTCCTCTATCGTATATAACCCCATATATCACAGAGCTCAGTTTTCTCTGCCTCTATCATATAAACCCTATATATTACAAAGCTCATCCCCTTTCTCCCTCTATCAATAACCCATATATAAACAGAGCCAGCTTTTCTCCTCATCATATATAACCCTAATATACACTGATCTCAGCTTCTCTCCTCTATTATATAACCCTATAAAATCACAGACTTAGCTTCTCTCCCTCTATCATATAACCCTATATATCACAGAGCTAAAGCTTCTTTCCTCTATCATATAACTCTATATATCACAGAGCCAGCTTCTCCTCATCATATATAACCCTAGATATTACAGAGCAAAGCTTCTTTCCTCTATCATATAACCCTATAAATCACAGAGCTCAGCTTCTCTCCTCTATCATATAACCCTATATATCACAGAGCTCAGCTTCTCTCCCTACATATAACCCTATATCCCACAGAGCAGCTCTTCTCCTCATCATATAACCCAAAATACCCACAGAGCTAAAGCTCCTCTTCTCTATCATATAACCCTATATATCACAGAGCTCAGCTTCTCTCCTCTATCATATAACCCCATATATCACTGATCTCAGCTTCTCTCCTTCTATCATAACCTGCCTCATATAGGGTAGCATATACTACCTGACAGGTTCTCTTTAAGTGCCCTTATACATAGTTAATTTGTCCCCTAATGTGTCCACATAACAAAGGTGCCCTCCAAAAACACTTTGCTCACTCAATGAACATTGCAGACCAGGTACAGGTCATCTGTGGTCTGTGAAAATAAAGCAGAATATGCCATAGTATCCAGCTATATCTGTGCCCTAAGGATGCAGGTAGGGCCCACATAAAAGATCACCTGTTTATTACCTAACAGTTTGAAAAGATTATCGAAGAAAAAGGTTGGAAGGGTCATCCAGTCTGAGGAATAAGATTGCGAAACAGCGCCACCCTTGTTCATGGGCAGTGTCATCCCACTGAGTCTGAGCATCAATGCCTAAGATGACCAATAGATGGCACCATTTGTGAGAAAATAATGGACCCTAATAAAGCCTCTGTGCAGATTCCTTACCTATACCCCGGGGCTTCCTAGGTTCTCCCCTATTTCTGTACACCTTGCCTCCATGATGGCGTCGACTCGTGACCATTGCAGCCATTCCCAGGCTTTAGCTGTCACATGGGTCGGCATGTCCCATACTGCGGCGGTAAATGAAAAACCTATGGGAAAGGGAGGAACAGCATGGGAGCGAAAGGGTTCGGGTTTGTGAAAAAGAAAGCTAGATTTTTTTTTTTTTTTAACTATCAGATGCTAGAATCTGCAGGGATCCGTTCCAAAATCTGCTAAAAATCTGCACAAGTTCCACAGCGAATCTGTTACATGTGAATCTAGCCTAAAGCACCCGGACCTGCTGAGCACATCTGCCCCAATATGGCCACCTCCACTTAAGTAAAAAAAAAAAAAAAAAAAAAAATCCATCCCTAGATTAAATAGGAAGGAGCAGACCTTAGGGAGGAAACGCAGGCAACAAAGTAGAGGTTTATGTGTTGCTTCTATCTTACGGAGCTGACAATTACTGGCAGCTTCTAACCGAGTGGGAATGAACAAAAAAAAAAAAATCATAATTTTGCTGCCCTGGAAGAAAATCTGCGATGGAAGCCGGCCCTTCTATACATCACAGGACCGTGCCAAAAAAAAACTTTCTTAGGCCCCCTGTGACTACTTTTTAGTTTTGTGAAAAAATGGGGTTAGCTGAATTCACTTCCATTAAACAAACCCGAGGAGGAAAGACTGGACGGATGCAGACTGACGCCGCCGGCTTGCACCTCAGGTGAGCTCGTGCTACTACAAGTCTCAGCAAACCATCCACTGCAAGCCAAAGTTGTAAAAAAAGGTAACAAAAAACTTGGGGCCCCAATTTTTAATATTAAAAAGGCCTCCATACCATGTGAAATTTAATTATATTGGTGTCCATTTATGTAACAGAAGGACCTTTGGGTCCCCTAAGGTTCCAGGGCCATGTAACATCTGCTACCTCTGCACCCTCCACGCTGTTCCCCTGATTTTACTCATCCTGATTTGGAAAAGTTGGGTGATTTAAAATCTGGGGTCTGGAGGGTACAGTGGAGAAAAGATGAACCCCCCTGCCTCTAAGTATTTTAAATGGAAGTTGGATGGCCCTATAACGGGGAATAGGGATGAGGGGGAACATAAAATTTTGAGCCGAACCTCGAACTTTTTTGTGTTCGGTTCGGGTTCGACTTTAAGAACCCTATTAAAGTCAGGGAAAGATGTTTTTTTTGGGTTTTTTTAAACCTTCAGGTGAGGAGAAGCTTAATTTTCCTCCCAACATAACAGGGGCAAATATGCCCCGGGGAAAAACACATTTAATGCGCCCAAAAATTTATACGCTGTGCGCCTCCATAACACCCAAAAGCGCCTATTGAGGGAAATTTCTTAAAAGTAATGATATGTTTTAAGCCTCCTGCGCAATGAACCTCGCAGCCATTACATGCATTCCCAATGAATGCTAGTGCCCGATTTTTGGGAATGCACCTTTTTAGGCGCATTATGTTTACTATGCAAGGAAACCTGCCCAGATTTTTGAGGGATCGGGGCTTTTGGCCACTTTACATGATTTAAAGCGCCTAAAAACGATTTCGGCACGCCAAATTTGAAAAAAAACTATTTTAAAAAACTTGTTAACCCCATGTCGTACGAGAACATTTACTCGAACGAACAGTAAAATGTTCGGTTCGGCTCGAGTTCTAAAAAATCGTGAAGTTCAACTTGAACTTAACTTTTCTCGAACCGTTCGATCAACACTACAGGCAGTCCCCGACTTACATCGTCCGACTTACATACGTCCCCTAGTTATAAACGGAGACTTATGGGGCGTGGCTGACATTCAACACTGAGTCACGCCCCATGATTACCAAGTGCCAGCATGCCACAGCTGCACATGAGATACAGAACATTAGGTGAAATCTTCTAAAAAAGGGCACAGACAGCAAAACAAATGTAAAAACTGTTCCCTGCTCTATCCAAAACTAAGAAAAAAGAATTGCGTTTAATAAATCTACCTGCTCCGACTTACATACAATTTCAACTTAAGAACAAACCTCCAGTCCCTATCCTGTTTGTAACCCGGGGACTGCCTGTACTGGTAACACTCAATGGTCAACATATTACTACATTTCCAGGAGGAATAACTGAAGAGCATTAGTTTTATAAAAGGTTACAATTAATGCTTTGGTTTCGGTGTTTCTTGTAAAATTCTAAGCGGTTTGATTCAGGTAGGCCTGAGTTTAATATTGGCAGAAGTATCCAAAAAGTTTCAGATCAGGGGTTTAAATAGGTGTTCCAGGATCTAATAATACTCTTGAGGTGTTTTAAGAGTTAACGTACCTTTATGTATCACTCCAAACCTCTTATCGTGTCCGGTTTCCCTAGGTGACCTCCATGGAAAGCAGAAGTCACGTGAGATGTTGTGTCATGTCTGACGTCACCTTTGGTTCCAAAAACATAGGGGTAAATTAGGGAAATCAGAAATGACGTTGGATGTTTCACCAGAAGTTATGCAAGATAAGACTCCTACTTACCTGCCGGATGCTCCCGTTCCCTCCTGGCTGCCGGAAGTAGCCAGTGAATGTTCACATTTAGTTAGACCCCAGAACACTCCTTTAAGGGGTTTTGCATCACTCCAGGCCTTGAGTCACTTCTGGTGAGACATCCAACATCATTTCTGATTTCCCAAATTTACCCCTAAGTTTTGGAATCCAAAGGTGACGTCAGACGTAACACGACATCCCACATGACTTCTGCTTTATATGATGTGGGGGATACCTAGGGAAACCGGACATAGTAAGAGGCTTGGAGTGACATAAAGGTTAACCCTTAAAACACCCTAAAAATACGAACCCTAACTTATGGTTGTTATTATTATTATTTATTTTAGAGCGCCCTTGGTTCCAGGGTGCTGTACAATCGGGTTGCATACATAGCATAGGTCAAACAAGGTCAAACATGTACAAAGGTGACAAATTAATAACTAACAACTGGTACAGAAGGAGAGAGAGGTCCCTGCCCGCGAGGGCTTACAATCTACAAGGAAGGTGTGAAGAGACAGAAGGTGAGGGGCAGACATGTTTGTGGGGTGGAGTAGTAGCAATGGGGTTATTGTTGGTTATAGGTCCTGAAGAGATGGGTTTTCAGGTTTCTTTTAAGGCAAGTGAGAGAGGGGGAGAGTCTGAGGTGTTGGGACAGTGAGTTCCAAAGTGTGGGGGAAGCATGAGAGAAGTCTTGGAGACGGTTATGTGAGGAGTTGACACAGGGAGCAGAAAAGAAGGAGGAGCGGAGATTGTGTGAGGGGAGGTATCTGGAGATTAAGGCAGAGATGTATGGAGGGGAGAGGTTATGGAGAGCTTTGTAGGTCAAGGTTACTGACTTGAACTGGATTACAGTAAGATTAGGGATATATTTAAAGAAAGAAGTCAAATTGAACAGGACCCCAATCGGGCAATGCGTTAATATGGAATTAAGTCATGAGGAAGTATTTCCAAATACATTGTAGGGTCCAGGTGGTCACCTGACCTCTGCCATGTACAGAACTGTGTAGAATTCTGGGGTTTGTAGTTCTACAGGATGAAATCACAAGCTGCAGCCCTCCACCGTGTGTAATCAGAGCAGAGACGCTTCATACGTGGCCCATCCTCCGCTCCTCTATTTGTGTATTTTCAATGCCGTTGTCTTTAATGCCTCAAAATTCAGGAAAGCTGCTTAAAGGGAATTTTATTTTTTAAAGTGTTGAACTTTTTTTTTCCTCCATATTTAATGACACTTTTAATGTCATTTTTTATTAAATCTCTTCTTTTTTCGCTTTTGATCTTATTTATAGCAAAGCCACTTGACATATGGAAGCTATTATTATATAGGATGGAGATGAAAGGCTTCCCTGCATAGGGAATAATTTAGACCAACAATTCGCTCGTCTGAACCCGGCCTGTTTATCCTGCTGGAACATAGCCGTCTTTTTTTCTTTTAATATTAAATTGTACAAACACATTCTTTTATGTGGATATTTGAATACAATAGTGAGGAATGTAATCCTGTAGAGGTGTAGCAGAGCTGGATTGGTCAATGGTTGAGGGTAGCTCAGTGATACCTGGACAGACACAACAGAGGCTATGCTCTTCTGTTCCCCTCCATTTGAGGGGACACTATCTCAGGGGGCATGGCTTAGTTAACAAGGGGTGGGCTTAGCATGTTCTTGGACACTATTGAAAGAGTCCCAGTTAGGGTATGTTCACACGGCTTATTTTGGGGCGCATATCGTCACGTATTGCGAGCGTACTGCGCTCTAATGCGAGCAAAATGCGCCCCAATCATTACGGTAATTCACAGTTCTCACAGAGAGCTATGGATTACGCCTCCTCTTCCCGGGCGTACAATACCATCGTATTGTACGCCCGGGGAGATAAGTGACATGTCTACGGGGCCGGCGGACTGACGCCCCCCTCCCCCCACCCCCGCGCGCATCACAGGACTACGCGCCGATCAGCGCAACTCCCGAAGACCCGGCGTAACTGCGGGGCGTACAGTACTCCCCGCAGTTAAACCGTGTGAACATACCCTTAGAGACGACGCAACCTATGCCACACCCCTTTGCCACAATGAGAAATTTAAAATACTGTATCAAGGGGAACGCAGGAGACAACAGAACAACTTTTTTGGTTCCTTATTTGCTTGTTAGATAGTTTGTAAGGCCGAAAAAAAGACAGTCGTCCATCCAGTTCAACCTATTGTGTATAGTGTTGATCCAGAGGAAGGCAAAAACCCCCATGAGGTAGAAGCCAATTGTTCTCATTTTAGGGAAAAAAATCCTTCCCGAATCCAATCTGGCATCAGAATAAATCCCTAGATCAATCTTCTTGTGATATACAGCAGAACAGGCTCCAAGATTGTGATAATATTAGAAGTTAGCGTTCCTAGTGTCCATTTCAATTGGTTTCCCTCCTGTAAATCATAGCTAATATACATATCTCAAAAGAAGTACTAAGTGTGACAAACTTATTCCAATTACATCCACAACTTCAATTTGCTGCCTTTAACCTACTGCGTATTGCTCAGTGTTGCTATGTAGCACTGGAGACATTCAGCTGTGCTCTATCTGATAAACTCGGCTCATGAACTTTTCCTCATTTCTTAATGTTACAGTCACAAGCTTTTGTATTCTGTTGATATTTTTGGTGATACAGCAGCACGCAGTAGCAAGTATTTGTGAAGTTGAAAGAAAATTGTACGTGCTTTCCCAACTTTTAGCAAATTAAAAAACTGAAAATTGTGGCGTGCATATGTATTCAGCTGTGCTCTGGTACCCCTAATTAAAAACCAGTGTGACTAATTTTCTTTAGAAGTCACCTAATTAGTCAATAGAGTACATCTGTATGTAATTTACTCTCAGTATAACTACAGCTGTTTTGTGAAGGCCTCCGAGATTTGTTAGAGAACATTAATGAACAAGCAGCATCATGGAAACCAAGGAACACACCAGACAGCTTAGGAACAAAGTGGTGGCAAAGTATATTGCAGGGTTAGGTTTTAAAAAAAATAGCCCAAGCTCTGAGCATCTCACGGAGCACTGTTCAATCCATCATCCATAAATGGAAGGAATATGGGACAAATTCTAACCTACCAAGACACGGCCGTCCACCTAAACCGACAGCGCAGACAAGTAGAGCACTAATTAGAGAAGCTAAGGTGCTGCAGAGATCTACAGCTAAGGTAGGAGAATTTGTCCACAGGACAACTATTACTCATGTACTCCACAAATCAGGTTTTTATGGAAGAGTGGCAAGAAGAAAGCCATTTTTGTAGCCAAGCCATAAGAAGTCCCATGTACCGTTTGCATAAAGCTATGCAGAGAAGGGCCATATTTAGAAGTGGTGTTGTCCTAAAGATTTCTAGTCCAGGACCATATTTGCCACTTGGTATCTGGGGTGATTGGTGGTGTATGTGCTGGTACTAAACTACACAATTCAAACACGGGGGTGGGTGCTGGTATGCTTGAGAGGTACAGGCCACAGCCAAAATCTTCAACCTAGGGCGGAAGTTTCCTCCTGGAGATTGTGCTTGCTGTTGGCACCTGTACCCGCCTCAATTTGTGTAAGACTTGCTTCATAACACAATACTTGTGGATATAGGCTATAGGTGCACAGCCCTTGAGGGGAAGGACATAGAGTTCAGGCTCCACAATACAAACTTTTTTTGGGTGGAAATGAAGGGGAACAGAATGCAGGTCCAAGCTTTCCATTGTTCTGTTTCTTCACAAAAAAGCTGCGGGATAAGTTGATGTTTTCATTGGTGACATTTTGGGTTACACAAGAGTTTTCGTATTGCTTTATTTTTGTGGCCTTCATTGTAAGTATTAAATCAAATGATAATTTTATAGACTTGTTGATTACGAACAAGCAGTGCCTATCAGGGGCGTAGCTATAGGGGGTGCAGAGGTAACAGTCGCTACTGGGCCCTGTGGTCTGAGGGGCCCCAGAAGCCACTCTGCCACAGCATTGTTAATACCACATGGTAACTGGGGGGTTCCATTTCACTATTCGCACCACAGCCCAGAAGCTTCAAGTTACGCCTCTGGTACCTATGATGTATGTGTTTCTCATTATTTATTTGTTGTATTCTTTTCAGTGAGAAAACAGGAGGTTTCTGTGTTTTTTATGTGTTTAAACATTCTTTTAACTGTATATTTTTTTGGCCCACTATGGGACTAGACTATGCATTCACTTAGTCGCTTTTATAACACATAGGAGAAAAATCTCTCCTTGAGGAGAGGAACCAATAAATTGGTTGGTGTGAGGATTTACTTGCCATTCAGACCTCACTGTGTTTTGCATAAAGCAAAGGCTTATGGGAAAAGAGCCGAGGAACTCCCCAGCGCACTCTATTGGATGTAGTTATCCTCAAGTCACATGTAGCTCGCCCGGAGCCTTTGCAATGTGAAAGGGATTTGAGCAAACCCGTTAAAATTCAACTACAGCCGCTGTTTGGGGTATTTGCCCCTCGTCAGTGCAGTGTAGAACCTACTGGTTGCTGGGTGAGAGGGAAGAGTGTCTTTGAAAGGGGAAAAATATAGCAATACATCACTGTATTGCTATGCATTATGCCTGTGACATGCAGCCTATGACACTCTGTTTGTGGCAGGGCCTAATGGGCTTCTGTAACTGGCAGAATGCTATGGCTGTTATTGAGACATGGCACCCAGGAAATTAAATGGCCCGTATTGGATCTAGCTCCTGATAAGGACCCCGGCTGTATGGTTCAGGCTTGGCTTAGGAACCAACACCATCTGAACACTGTAAGCATTTGGCACCCAGGAGACTAGTCGACACTTCAAAGAATCTAGGAGGACTTCCCTTTTCCCAGGAACTTTTTAGATGATTTTTTAGATGTTTTTGGTATAGTAAAAAACATGCAGGTGTATATTACATTTTTAACATAAAAAAAATTTTCCCGGGATTAAAAAAAAAAAAAAAATAATTAAGGTACTGCTAAAAGTGAAAAAAAAAAAATAAACCATCCACCTTCCTTTACCTCCATTCCTGCCCTGGCACTGTGGCGTCTCTTCCAGGTCTTCTGTTTACCCCCGGGGATTCCGCCTAAGGGGAATAAAAGTGCCCGGGGAATCACTTTCCCCTCTGATTTTACTGGGGTTTAGGGCCAAGTCACCACCTTGGACTCGTTCCTCATTCCCGAGCAGTTTTTTGCAAGGTAGCTTTAAAACCTGCTAAAGAGGCCCGCCATTAGGGAGTCCACTGCCAGAAGGGTTTACTTTGACAATGTGTAGGTAGGTGGTCGTGTACTGAAACACCACAGTTCCCCCACACAAGGCTTCCCCGGGAAAACATTACCCACACACTGCCCCGCCATTTTTTTCCCCTTCCCCAAATGCACCCTGGACCAAACCTTTCCCCGGGAAGGAGTACAAGAACCACCCAAATTTATGAAAAAAAAAACCCGTGATTCTAAGACCAGAAGCCTTTTTTTTCTTTGCTTCTCTCCATTCTGTGTCGGGGTCCCATTGTGGGACTTTTTGGTGGACGGGGGCAGCATAAGCAAAAGAAATTTCTACACCTCCTGGGCACTACAACAGCATATATACAGTTATAACAGCTTTTAAATATATTTTTATTAACTTTTATAATATATATATATATATATATTATAGAAAAGGGTTTTTCTAAATTATTATATGAAAAAAATTTTTTAGATTTTTTATAATTTTTTTAAAATACAAGATTTTTTTATATATATATGTTATTATTATATTTTGTTAAAATTTTTATAAATGAAAACTTTTTTTAAAAATTTAAAAAAATATTTAAAATATTTTATTAAAATTTTATCCAAATTTTTTGGGGAAAAACCTTTTTTTATACCCAGAAAAAGAACTTTTCAGCAATTTGTGTTCCAGTAACTCTTTTGTAGAATCGGATCACACAGGCTAGTTTTCATCCCCAACATCAGTGAGTTTTGGATGCCTATGCACCTGTATCCACTTCTTGCTTAAAGGGGTTGTCTCACTACAAGGATTGCTTTTTATGTTAAAGATCTTGCAAAAACAAGTCACTTTGCAATATGTGTCCATTAACAGTGTCCTACCTGTTCTGAGAATTCCCCTCTTGTATGGGCAGCATCAACTCCTGTGGTCGCTATAGCTACAGACCTGTTTACTCTCTCCTGATAGGCTGCCAGTGCTGGTTGCTATAGCTACAGACCTGGCTTCTACTGAAGCCTAGTAGAAGCCAGTAAATACACCCCTGAATTCAAAGTGAAACCAAGAAAACAGGACTGTGGTAACATGAATCAATGTAGTGACACAACCCCTTTAAGCCTAACCACTACATAATGGGATCGCCCCACAAGACCTGCCAATTTGACGATGCTGTGAACCAGTCGTCTACACAATTTAACCTTTGTCAGTGTCTCTCAAATCCTGACATTTGCCCATTTTTCCTGCTTCCAACACGTCAACTTTAAAGGGGTTGTCTTGTTACAACAGTTGGCAATGTTTTCTGCTGGTTGCTGGTTCTCTCTCTGCAGACACACCCCCAAAGTGTGCACTTGATTATTCATTCTGTGTGAGCTGGGGGAAGGGAGAGGTTCTCAGCTGTCATTGGAATCATTGGAAGGGAAAGCTAAGTGTAACTTGATAGTGTATATCTAAATTTCTCACTCTCGTTGCATACTTTGTAACTAGAATGGACATTTGACATTCAGGACTCTGGGAAAGATGGGTGATTTTTTTCTCTCTGTCACTCTCTCTCTCTCACTCAGTGATACATCTTGCAGATCATTACATCTCTGACTTCTACAGATCTGCAGAACAAAACTATACCCTTTATCTGTGTTTACATGGGACTGCGCATCTGTCTCACAAGTGGTTTACGTGGGACCTCGCATCTGTCAAACAAAAGTTTTTGGTTTTTTACATAGGACTGCACATGAGATTTACCTGCGTCGCTGATGTAAGACTGTACATCTTACATGGAACCGCTGTGTTTTCATTCTGTTTTACATGGGACTCCACATAACATTTACATAGGTCCACCGATGTAAGACTGCACATCTTACATGGGGCTGCTGTGTTTTCTCTTTCTGTTTTATGTGGGACTGCACATGAGATTTACATGGGTCCACTGATGCAAAACTGCAGATCTTACATGGGACTGCTGTGTTTTCTCTCTCTGTTTTATGTGGGACTAGAATGGGCATTTGACATTCAGGACTCTGGGAAAGATGGGTGATTTTTTCTCTCTCTCTCTCTCTCTCTCTCTCTCTTCCTGTCCGCGACCTGTTCACTGCATCTCCTTAGCCTGCACGTTCTCGTCCGCGACCTGGGCGGGACAGACCGCACAACAGCCAGTAATGCTTTAGCGGGGTGTAACCGACCTGGGCTCAGACACCATTGCTAAGCACAAATAAAACCGCCCCTTCTCTTAAACCATAGCACTTTGCTAATGGTAACCAAGGACGGACATGCTTAGATTTTTGGTCCTCTCATTTTAAACTATGATCGTCGTAGTGAGACAAACCCTTTAAGATCTGACTGATCACTTGCTCCTAACATATTCCACCCCCGAGAGGCGCCATTGTCTCCCGATAATCAGTGTTTGTCTTATTGGTTTTAATGTTATGGCTGAGAGCCAGACCTGACACAGTCAGCTCTGCTCCATCTATGTATGAGGTGCACATTTATTAGCAGGTTAACCCTCTAAATAAGATTAGTCTTCAGTCTGCGTAGACGATTGGACTGATGCACAGTCCAATTGACATGAGAAGGGAGATCAATTATCAGTGGTTGGGACTTCTTCAAGGATTGAGATGTAGACAAAGCAGGAAGATTGGGACCTGATGAGAGAATTGTCCTTTGCATTGTGTCGACGTCTTTTGTCTCTCATTACTGAGTGCCCATCTGCGAGCTATGCACAATATCTGTATGACCATTCCCCATCGATTGTGAGGAGGCACTTCACATCTAAACATGGGAGAAAATTACCTTCCCTTCCTCTCTATACAACAAGAGATATTGGTAAGATAATTGGAAGTGAAATCTAGCACTCTTCATCCGCTGTGTGTAATTGTTATTTCATAGGGAGATTATAACCCGGCAACTCGGAATTTGCGTAGTAGGAAGGTAATAAAGTGTTGTGAATACAAGAAACAGACGTAGGAATGGGACAAGCATGGAGGATAGAACACAGCAGAATTGAGGCAGATCCAAAAGATAGATAGATAGATAGATAGATAGATAGATAGATAATAGATAATGAATAGATAATATGGGTTAGATAGATAGATAATAGTAGATTATTGGATAGATAGATAATATGGGATGAATAGATAGATAGATAGATAATGATAGTTTAGATAGTACGAAATAGAGACTTAATGATAATGATTAAGGGGATGGGGGAAAAAAAGGGCCCCGGAAGGAGAATAAAAAATAAGTAAAGAAAAAATTGGGCATCACGTAGCAAATTTAAGTAAATGAAAGTAAATTTTAAATTAAAATAAGTTCAATAATAGTTGGGAATAAATAATTACTTTTAAAATTGCAAAAGTGATTGGAATTTTTATACTTAAAATAGATATGGATCGATAGATAGATAGATATGGGATAGATAGATAGAAGAAATAGATAGATATATAGAAAATGGGAATAGATAGATATGAGATAGATAGATAGATAGATAGATAAAGAAAATAGAAGATAATGATAATAATTTAAAGAGTAGAAAAAATGATAGAAGGAGAATAAAATAATAAAAGAAAAAAGATTGGCATCGGGCAAATTTTGGATAAAAGGAATAAACCCACATAGAAATGAAACTATGTGGGAATAAATTATTCTTTCACAAATTTGCATGAGTGGAATTATTTTTATTAGATAAGATAATAATAGATAGATGATATGGGATGGGGATAGATATGAGATAGATAGATAGATAAAATAGATAGATAGATAGATAGATAGGGATAGGATAGTTTATGAATATTAAAGAAAAGGATAGATAGATATGAGAAAGATGATGAGATAGAAAAATTAATTGGGATAGATAGATAGATTGATAGATAATAGGATAGATGGGGATAGATAGATAATAGATATGGGATAGATAGATAGATAATAGATGATAGATAGATAGGGGATAATAGAAAATAGATAGAATAGATAGATAAAATTAGATAAAAAAGAAGATAGATAGGGAAATATTTTAAAAGATAGAATATAAAGTAGAAAGATAGAAAAGAAAAAGATAGAATGGGCCCTTTTTGGGGCCTCCATCTATTAGCCGACATGGACAGCACCAACAAGAAGTGTTTCTTCCTGGAGGACCTGGAATCTCCATGCATTACACAGACAGTCTATTGGTGGTGGTGAGTACTATGTAGATATATAAATAGATAGACATGAGATAGATGGATAAAGAAGAAAAAATAGGTGGAAAGAGCTAATAGGAGACATGATAAATAAAAAGGGGTGGGTGACAAGAGATATACAGAATACTGAAGAGATAATAAATAAAAAATGGAAAAGGGCAGATTTCCTAAAAAAATTTAAAGTTGGGTGCCAGCAATAAAACCCCCATCAAGTCAAGCATTAGAAAAGAAAATTTTTTGGGGACTCACAGGGTGAAAAAAAATCAACAGTGCTTTATTGCATGTCCAAAGAGGGCTATAGATATATAAATAGATAGACATGAGATAGATGGATAGAAGATAGATAAATAGGTGGAAGAGAGCTAGATAGGAGATACATAGATAAATAGATAGGGGGTAGGTAGACATAGAGATATACAGAATACTGTAAGAGATAGATAGATAGATAGATAGATAAAGAGATAAAGAGATAGATATAGAAACAAGGAAGGAGACAAAAGAAAAAGGTGCACAATAGTGAAGAGTGTAGCGATTAGAGAAATACAGACAACAGATAAAAATTCTGCTAACCTGGTTGACTTGTACTCAAAGATCGAGGCACAACACTCTTTAAGGCAAATAGAATTAAATTCCACGGAGCGATCCAAGGTACACGGCAGCCAGCGGTCCTTATACGGTACAGCGAGTTGAATAAACAAAAAATTGTAAAAGCAAAAATGAAGGCATAGCGGCGCACGTTTCGCTATGAATCCCTTAGACACTTTGGTATTTTATGAAGTGTTTAACTTTATTAAAACTAGTGAGCGAGATTTCTCAGCAACAACAGATAAAAGCCATCGGACACATACAAGGCCTTACGCGTTACACGCCCAAACTGGCGCTTCATCAGATAGATAGATAGATAGATAGATAGATAGATATGAGATAGATAGATAGATATGAGATAGATAGATAGATAGATAGATATGAGATAGATAGATAGGAGATAGATAGATAGATAGATATGAGATAGATAGATAGATAGATAGATAGATAGATAGATAGGAGATAGATAGTTAGATAGATAGATATGAGATAGATAGATAGATAGATATGAGGATATGAGATAGATAGATAGATAGATAGATAGATATGGGATAGATATTAGATAGATAGATAGATATGGGATAGATAGATAGATAGATGAAGATGAGATAGAGATAGAGGAAAGATAATAGATAGATAGACAGTAGTAGATATGAGATGACTAGATAGATTAATAGATATGGGATAGATATGAGATAGAAAAAGGGGAAAGATAATTGGGATAGATAGATAATAGATAGGGGAAGATATGAGATAGATAGATAGAGTAGATAGATATGGGATAGATAGATAATAGTTTTAAGATAGATAATATAGATTGATAGATAGATATGAAAGATACTTTTGGGGGGGAAAAAGAAAAAGATGGGAGATAAAAAAAGATAGAGGGAAAAAACAAAAAAATCAGCAAAAATACATCGAAAATGGGGGGTTTGTCTCGGAGACGGCCTCAGTGTCCCTAAAATTTTTCACGCGAGCAAAGATAGGAAAGCAGCCCCAGAAAATTTTGGTCAATCAATGTTGGCATTTTAATCACCCACATGCGTGCAGCATTTCAGACATGCTGTAAGGCCCTTTTCCAGCTTAAAAGGCCCTATAGCAGGGCTTTACAATTGCACGCATATGGATGAATAACATGCCAGTCAATGATTCAGTGACATTTTTTGGAGTGTTGCCCACCTTTGTTCTTCATAGATAGATAGGTAATGAAATAGATATGAGGAAGAAAGAAAGACTGAAAAAGAGAGTGATAGATATGAGATAGATGGACAGATAGATAGATAGATAGATATGAGATAGATGGACAGATAGATATAGGATAGATAGATATGAGATAGATAAATAGATAGATAGATAGATAGATATGAGATAGATAATATGAATAGATAGATAGATATGAGAATAGATAAGATAGATAGATAGTAGGTGATAGATATGATAGATAGATAGATAGATAGATAGATAGATAGATAGATAGATATGGGATAGATAGATAGATAGATAGATAGATACAAAGATGTATAGATAGATAGATACAAAGAGGGATAGATAGATAGATAGATACAGTAGATACAAGATAGATTGATTAATAGAGACAGTAGATACTAGATAGATGGAGTAGAAATGGATGAGATAGATAAGAATAGAAAGATATGAGATAGATAGATAGATAGAAATAGATAGATGTAGATGCATTAGGTATATCTTGCAGAGTAACATGCAGATGACTCTAGCTCCAGCTCCATGTATATAGACCATGTTGGTCATGTCTGGTCCAGCACATATTACATGTTTTCCTCCATCAGAGAGCAATAAGATGATCAATTATTATAAGTCTCCAGCAGTATGAGGCGAGGAGAACACCCAAAGATAAGAGGACGGAAGTTCTGCGATGTCTCCTCTGTCTCCTCCCCAGCGCAGACCTTGACTCCTGTTCTCCCTCCTTCGGTTACATTGCTGCAATTTCCACTACAAACAAAAAAATATTCCCAGTTAATTAAATAAAAAGTAAAAAAACCTCTTTCCTCGCTGATTTTATCTCGCCAGGTGTTCGGGCGAAAAATAATCTCATGTATTGCGATTAATTGTTTGCAGAACCTACAAAAGAAACTTTGTAACTTTTTCGCTCTCGTCTCGCCGCACCTCTACCTGCAGTATTAACGATAAGTAGATTACATTGTAACACATACTTCAATTAGGCCGCTAATTAATAACGCCGCTTAAGGCGCAGCATTGCGTTATGCTTTTTTTGTATAGTTTTTGAATTTTTTTTTCCTGCCACAGATGGGGGATTAGGATAGAACAAGCTTGGCAGCTGGATACGAAACAAATAATCTTAGAAATCAGTGGGATATAAATCCGAACAACAGGAAAAATACTAATTAATCTTTTTTTCTTTCATGTCAGATGACTTATACTTCAGCCTGCGTCCATAGACACAAAGCGACCACAAGGATTGAAAAAAATTGAAAAAAAATTAAAAATAAAACAACGGCTGGACAGGGGCACTGGAAGCCGCCTCTTGCTGGCATATGTTCATGCCAGGGCGATTTCCCCAAAAAATTTACATTGTGTCATATCCTTACAGTTCGGGGAAAATGTATTATCACTGGAATCCGTTTAAAGGGCCGGCGCAGGCATGAGCAGGTCACTCAGTGGGAGTGTTTTTGTTGGGGTTTTTGTGGTGATGGGTCACTTTAATGGAGGGTTATGGTAAAGAATTTTTTATTTTTTTTGCTTTCTCTTGAAATAAAAGCTGAATGGCAAATGGAAAATCCTGCAGGATTTCTGATAGCAATGGGGGAATTGAGAAGCCCACAATTAAGCATATGGGCATTAAGATAATTGTCAGATCTGTTGGCGGACATGATAGAAGACAGATTGGTACGAATCAGTGCGCTCTACTGCAGCACCCAGGGAGACAATTTGACGTTTTACCTGCCTGAGTTACTCTTCCATATTTGTCACTAAATGTGCAACACCGCATCATAGCGAGCGTTAAGCGCTGTGTGCAGCCGGGAATATGCAGCTCAACAGCTCCCTCTAGTGCATCTCTGCTGTCACCGCAAGAGACTGATATTCTAGATAAACCTATGTTCTAGAATTCTGCAGATTCCTTCCATTTCAGGTCAATGTAGGAGGAATAATTCTGCAACTTTCTCATATACTTTACCTTTCAGTTCCTTCCTCTGCTTGCTGCCACTAAATACAAAATTTTACAATGGGTGTTGCTTAAACAAGTCCTTGCTTCTTTCAACACTGCGTACTTGAACTTGTAAAAAAAAAATCAGGTTTGGGACTTCCTGAACTCAACCCTAAACTGGGTAAAAAGAAAACTCTAACTGTAACTGAACCCTAACCTTAAGCTGGGTAAAAACCATGTAAATAAACTTAAATATAACCTTAACTTTAAGTTGGGTAAAAAACCAAAAAAACCTAAAAGCAAATTATTATTATTATTATTATTATTTATTTTAGAGCGCCCTTGTTTCCAGGGCGCTGTACATTCGAGGGGGTTACATACATAACATATGTCAAACAAGTACAAGGTGACAATAAGTGACTAACGACTGGTACAGGGGTAGAGAGGGCCCTGTCTGTGAGGGCTTACAATCTACAGGGGAGGGGTGAAGAGACAGAAGGTGAGGGGCAGATATGTTTCTGGGGCGGAGGAGTGCAACACGGTTAATGTTGGTTATAGGCAATCCTGAAGAGATGGGTTTCCAGGTTACCTTTGAGGCTAGTGAGAGTGGAAGAGAGTCTGAGGTGTTGGGGCAGTGAGTTCCAGAGTGTGGGGGAAGCACGGGAGAAGTCTTGGAGACGGTTGTGTGAGGAGCTGATAAGAGGAGAGTAGAGAAGAAGGTCCTGTGAGGAGCGGAGATTGCGAGAGGGGAGATATCTGGAGATTAAGGCAGAGATGTATGGAGGGGAGAGGTTATGGAGAGGTTGTAGGTCATGATTAGTAACTTGAAATGGATTCGCTGGGCATTGGGTAGCCAGTGCAGGGACTGGCAGAGGGGAGAGGCAGAGGAATAGCGAGGAGAGAGGTGAATCAGACGGGCATCAGAGTTGAGAATGGTTTGGAGGGGAGCGAGGGTGCTAGCTGGGAGGCCGCAGAGAAGGATGTTGCAGTAGTCTAGGCGGGAAATAACGAGGGCACGGACAAGCATTTTTGTGCATTCAAAGTTAAGGAATGGGTGGATTCAGGAGATATTTTTCAGGTGGAGGTGACAGGCAGAGGTGAGGGCTTGGATGTGCGGTTTGAAGGACAGAGAGGAGTCAAAAAGGTTATCCCAAGGCAGCGGACTTGTGGAGCTGGTGAGAGAGTGTAGCCGTTAAGGCCGTGTTCACACGGCTTATTCCCGACAGATTTGTGAGCCGTATTGAACTCACAAATCCGCCGTGAATAAAGGGCGGGGCGGGGGGGGGGCGGGAGCGCGGGGGGGGCGCCACTCCCGGCCCCATAGACAATGCATTGTTTATCGGCGCGTACGCGCCGTAAATATGTGCATGTCAGTTTCTCTCCCCGCCCGGCGGATTCGCCGAGCGGGGAGGAGCGACGGAATCCACTGTTTCTCTATGAGAGCAGTGGATTACCGTAATGACAGGGACGGATTGGCGCCGCACTGAAGCGCAAATCCGGCGCGGAGTACGGCGCCAATCCGTACCCAAATAAGCCGTGAGAACGAGGCCTAACAGTGATAAAGAGATTAGGTGGAGGGATAGAGTGGGACGGTGGAAAGATGATAAGTTCCGTTTTCTCCACGTTCAGTTTTAGGAGACGGGAGGAGAAGAAGGAGGATATGGACGATAGATAATGGCAAATGACGATTTTTTGGTCTATTTTGCACCAAAAATACTCTTGACGCCCTATTCTTGATAAAAATTAACTGTA
This sequence comes from Phyllomedusa bahiana, assembly GCA_025379985.1. Classification (NCBI taxonomy): domain Eukaryota; kingdom Metazoa; phylum Chordata; class Amphibia; order Anura; family Hylidae; genus Phyllomedusa; species Phyllomedusa bahiana. Next base: position 34,724 of record JAODAL010000361.1, on the reverse strand, counting down.
ATATACCAAAACTAGGCGCATTATAAGGCGGGCACGACACATTGTAATGCGCCTATAAAGGCAAATTACATATAGTAGCGATGATACCCTGTGCGTCTCCATAACGCAATGCGCCTATTGAGGCGCATTACATACACTAATAATGATACGTTGTACGCCTCCGTTACGCAATGCGCCTCGATAGGTACATTACATACACTAACACTGATATGCTATGAGCCGCGATTGCGCATTGCGCCTTTTTAGGCACATTAAGTTTACTATGCAAGATATACCAGACGCCAGATTTTTGAGGATCGTACTTTCAGGCGCACTTTACACTGATTAAATGCGCCTAAAAACCAATTTTCGGATATGTCCCCCTTTTTCTAAATATATTGGTCTTTTGATTTTACTTTAGTCAGGAGATAAGAGAGACTTTATCTGCTCTGAGTGCACACAGGTGTCTATGGTTACCTGATCATAACTCTGCTATCTGATTAGAGCAGGAAGTGATGTCATCATGGTCAGGAGAGCTCACTTCCAGCAGACAAATTCTCTCTTACAAGATTAGCTTTTATTTACAGATAAGTGATTGTTTTCACTCCTCAGAGCACTTGTAGCTTTGCTAGCTGAAGGTTAGCTCTCCTGCACTGCTTTTTGCAATGTCTCACCTAGTTAGCTACTTTTACAGCTAAATATGCTAATCATTGCTATAGAACCACCAACAGCCTGGTGAGACCAGAGTGAAAAAAAAGCTGCCTGTGACTGTAAAAAAAAAAATTGCAAAAACTTCTGACTGTAGGCCTAATCCTAAATTAAGTAAAAAAAAATTTAAAAAACCCTAACTATAATCCTGTTATTGCGGTTAGGTTTTTTTTACAGGGTTTTAGTAGTTAACTTACCATTCTGTGACAATTCCAGACCTGCTTCACTTTTGGTGTGAGGTCCGCCATCCCATGTGATGTCACTTCTGGTTACCATAACATAGTGGTAACGTCTATGTGATAGTAACTGGAGGTAACACTGCATCGGGAGTGAAGTGAAATAGTGAGTTAACCCCTAAAAAACCATGCTCACCCCAATTTAGGGTAAGAGTTTTTGGGTAATTTTCATAAAAATTCTATTTGACATCGACCTACAACACTAGTTTAAGCCCAAAAAGACCTAACATTTCTTTCAGCTGAGGGTTTGTATTGTATCCATCCTAGACAATCTCTTTTAGGACTCCAGACTGATACTTTTTAGGTTCTGTGCTAAAGGCTCCATCAAGAGCTTCTGTCACAGATTCTATCATATTCATGGGCAAAACCCAAGCACCCCCATTATAAGTCAGTAGAGGAAGGGGATTGTCTAGACTGGAGTCATGTTGAGGGCGCTAAAGGCTCCATCAAGAGCTTCTGTCACAGATTCTATCATATTCATGGGCGAAACCCAAGCACCCCCATTATAAGTCAGTAGAGGAAGGGGATTGTCTAGACTGGAGTCATGTCTTCATCTCTGTCAATTTCTAGGACTATGTAGGATTTCACCTTCTGGAGGTAAACCAGAATGCTTTCATTCACTGACAGCAAGCAGCACTATTAATAATGATGCAGAGTTGTAAATTTGTTCATTTTGCTAGGTTTGTTAATTAATACTATTATTCAGAGTAATGGGAGAATCAATTTTTGGATGAATTTTTTTCCGTCAGGTGGGTTCTCACCGGGAAGACAGTCTACGAGGGAGCCACTCAATCGTGCCAAATCAGGTGTCCGTGCCGCAGTTACCTGTTCAGTCAGCCACATCGCCAGATTTAAATCCAACCCAAGATCCATACAGAGGTGAGACTTCACTGCATTAGAAAACTTGCTAAATTATTTTCACTTTGTGTTGTACTGTTATTGTAACCCAGGTTTCCCATACTCCCAAAAGACCATGCTGCAGAGTTAGTTAATAATGAATATAGTGCCGTTCTGTTCCATCACGCTGTACAATGATTGTCACTATTCACATTGGTCCCTGTTCCCAACATCCCGGAAAACATGGATTAAAAAATTGTCGAAAACTGACAGGTACAGGCAGTCCTCGACTTACACCGTTCCGACTTACACCTGTTCCCTAGCTACAAGCGGAGACTTATGGGGCGTGCTGGCACTTGTAGTTCCATGTTCCACTGCAGATAGTAGCTGTGGAACGACAAGTTCCAGCATGCCACATCAACACATAAGGTGAAAAGGAGGTGAAATCTTCTTAACAGGGGCACAGACAGCAAAACAAATGTAAAAACCCTTCCCTGCACTATCCAAAACGGGAAAAAAAAACTTTTGTGCTGGTGTTACATTTAATACATAAACCTGTTCCGTCTTACATACAAATTCAACTTAAGAACAAACATACAGTCCCTATCCCGTTCATAACGGGGACTGCCTGTCCTTCAAGTTGGTACCACTAAAACCTACACAGCACCCTGCTGAAAATGCGCTGTCAAAGAGGTCCAACGACGGAAAAATGTAAAATTTTTTAGTCTCAGGAAGTGGCGATACAAAGCAACTTACAAAAATATGGTGAAAACTATATAAGTCTGATAGCATTAGAATCAGACTGATTTGTAGAATAAAGATAATATATCACTTAAACCACAAAATGAACTCTGTAAAAACAAACCCCCCCAAAAAAAGTTGGGTAATTGAGGTTTTTTTCTCAATTCTAGCCCACAGAGATTTTTTTTTCTGGTTTCCCAGTATATGATATAGTAATGGTAAAGGGTATAATTAAAAAGTTAATCTGTCCCCCCAAAAAACAAGCCCTTATATGGCTATGTCACAAGAAAAATAAAAAAGTTATGGCTCTTGGAAGGAAAGAGCGAGGAAAAAAATGCAAAAACCAAATTTTATGGAAATGGACTGCTCCTAAAGGGGTTAATAACTGTAAACAATGTTTTGAGCCTGTTTAAGTATACTTGTAATGATGACATAATTTCATCCAGTTATGTGCAGTCCTATGTAAAATGCACCTTGTAATGTCACTTGATATTGCATAGCTCGATTGCCCTTGACCAACTTAGCTTGGCTACATTGGTAATTCACAGCAATATCATGATCACCAGTGATTGTTCTGTAGACAATGAATATATAAAGGGAAATGTGCTTTTCTCATAGGCATCCCAGCTGGTCTGTAAGGACAGAACATGTCTCCGGGAAGCTCCGAAATTAAATCAGATGAAGAAGGAGATGAAAATCTGCAAGACTCGAAAGGATCTGACGACAAGAAATTAGATGATGACAAGAAGGATATCAAATCAATTACGAGGTCAAGATCTAGGTAACAGTATATAATAGTGTCGCTTCATTTAATTCCTTCACTGGATTTCGATGAAGTGAACAGAAAGGATTATGGAGAGACCATGTTTTTTTGTCTTCTTCGTGGCGAATTTGCCTTGTGGAAACCAAGGGTCTAGACTGCACACCTTCATGTCAGAAATGTACTCGCAAAAGACAGAAATCAGGCTTTTCCATTGACTACAACACTTTCTTGTATCACATGTATTTATCCGAAGATTTTTCTTAAAGTAAAGCCTATAAACAACGTTTTGTGAATCAATGTGAAGCAAAGAGAAGAAACTTTGAAGAATATCTAATAAAAGAAAAATACCCCTTTTTCCACTTATCTGACCCCTCTCCTCCCCCCCCCCACCTCCTTGCACTGGTCAGTCACTCTGAATTCAGTAATAAAAACCATGCACCTGGGGAAAAAAAGGGTTTTCACTGACAGATAAGGATACAGCTGATGCCTATATAAGTCTATGGAGGGAGAAGGAGGAGGAATCTGCCAGAAAGAGAGAGAGAGATACAGCATAAATAGAAGCATGAGCATGGTGGACATCATGCAGTAGTTATAAGCACTGCTGCTGGGAACAAGCACTGGGCTACAACATCAGACAACTTACTAAGGGCTTGTCCCCACGGCACGGTTTTTCAGCCGGTTCTCGGTTTTGAAAACCGGCTGCAAACCGGCTGAAAAACGTTTACAAGGGACCTTAATGGAAAATCCGTGCAGCGGTCCCAACTGCACGGATTTTCCGCCCGGCGGTTTTCCAGTCCGAAAAACATAGAACATGTTCGTTCTTTCGCCCGGTTTTTGGACGGAAGATGAATATGTCTATGTGCAGGGGGAGAGCTTTTCTTCGCAAACCGCAGAGAAAAGCCGTCCGTCTGCAGCCGTGTGCATGGCACGAAAACAGGACAAACACCGGTCAGATAAACCGACCGGTATTTGTCCTGTGCCGTGTGAACTGCCCCTAAAACAGCAGCAGCAGCAGCGTGTCTCTCTTTGCAGCTGCCTGCTTTTCCTCCCCCTTCCCTCTCCATAGACTTCTTTAGGTAACAGAAAATTTGACTCTTCTGTGCCTCAGCTATATATAAATTGCTAAGAATTGGAATCTGATAAATGGAAAAAAAAATGGTTTTCTGTAATAAGATATATTACAAAGTTTTTACCTTTGCTTCTACTATTGATTTACGTTAGTTTACACTTAAAATTTTACATGAATCTTTTTGTCAAACCTTTTCAACAATCCATTCACTCCAGATGTACAGTGATAACGCAGACCCCGTAAAAACAATCTGACTACATGTTCAAAGGTGTGTGACCCCCTTTGACAACGAGTGAGTCCATCAAATCAAATTTTATTATGATGCAGTGGAGATGGTGTATAAATGAAAACTTTTACAACTTTGTAATATACTTTGTCCCACGTTTTCAAGCTGTTAGTATATGGTTCTGCCTGCTGCAAAAATTGTGGCAAATCATTGCAAGCACAAAATTGTAGCAAACATTTCTGCTTTCTTGCCTTTCTCACCTAAATTGGAAAGTGATATGAAAAATGGGCATGTTTTCCAAATTTAAGAAAGTTTATTAAGATAATAGCCAGTAAATTGCATACATTTTAGCGAAAAATTTGGACTCCAGGTGGATACATTACACATAGCTAGTCCTGCTCTCAGCTGAGGAGTGGATAGGATTGTTTATACTCTAGACAATGCTCTGTAAGCTAAACATCATGCTCTCCAGACTATGCAATTCTTGGATCGCATCATAAAAAAAGACGGACCCGACAGGCGCGATGCAAACACGCAGCGGCGATCTCTCATGTGAACACCGCTGCGTGTCTGTCATTGCCGGCAGTGATAAAGTCACTGCTAATTGTTAGATGCGTCTGGGTCCATTCTGTCAGACCAAGAGACGCATCAGAAAAGCGGATGTTCACACGGACGCAAGACGCTGTGTGAACATAACCAAATTGATTGTTACAAATAAGCAGAGAGATTTCTACTCATCTACTTGGCTCACAAAGCATTGTCTAGACTAGACATCTATGTAAACAAGAGTGCTCTTATTTACTGACAGCAAACAAATATCTTGAAAATAATAATGAATTGAAACATAGAGGGCCTTGTGTATGAAAACGGTCTAGCAGTAAGACTGTCTTTGTTGCCCATAGCAACCAATCAGGGCTCAACTTTCTGATTGGTTGCTATTGGCAACAAAGACTGTCTTAATGCTAGACAGTTTTCATACACAAGGCCCAATGTGCATTAGAAAGTTGTACAACACTTCATTTATACACTCTATAGTATTTATTTGGTGAAAAATAAAGCTCTGCCACTAAATCAGGATTGGAATGTCCCACAAGGGAGTAGGCGAAACCCCTTTGGCTCCTGGGCAGAGTGGGGCCCTGGTCATGCTGAGCCCCTGGCTATGGCATGCCTGGGGCTGCTATTCAGTGAGAAACACAGAGAAAGAAAGGGAAAAAGTAAGAGACGGGGTAAGAGTCAGTGCAGTATGTGTGGTAGCATACAGTAGTTATAGGATGGGCCCGAAGAATCAACTCTACTGGTGGGCCTCAAGAATTATCTCCATTGGGGGCCCCCAGAATCAATTAGACTGATGGGCCCCAGGCACCCAGTCCAAAACTGCACTAAATCGTGGTTCCTGGAAACCCTGTTTGTCTCTTCCTACTTGGCCTAGTTCCTAGATCATTTGAGTGGACACCATCAATCATACCGCGTGTGGCCAGCTTGGCTCAGCCATTGCAGATGTTACATGAAATATTATGCAGGATTACATACTGCTCTGCACACTCCGTGAACTTTTTTGATATGTTTTTATAGCTTAAGCTGGCTTTAAGCCATGAAATTTTGGAAACTTCGTTCCCTCTTTCACTTGATTAGGATAAAAAATGAATAAAATGTCTCTAAAGGCGCTTGTGTTAAAAATAATTTTTTTTTCAATTAAATAAAAAAAAATTAAAAGTTTCTTTTTGAACACATTCAAACTGTTTTTTTATTTTTTGGCCACACTTTATGCCCCACGCTTTGAATCTTGCTGTGTTTTTGAGCCATGGAACAGCCCTTGAAGATTTTTTCCTCCTTGTAGGGCCCCTAGCAATTGACTTTCAGAGCCTTTAGACTAGGACTTTAATAGCCAGTGCTTGTGTATGGGATTGCTTGGCAGCGATTCAATCCAATATTTTTGGCATAGTCACCACTTACTGGGCTATGAAAGTCATTGTACTATTATCTAAAAGTCAAACTGGCAGCATGCTGGGTCACTGAATGTCAGACTAGAGTTCCAACATCAATGACAAGTGTAGGCCACCCCAGGAGGACTTGTGGATACAGCTTTGTACCCAGCAGGATGTATGCAACACAGTCAAAGATACTCTCCGAAGGACGTTCATCAAGGATAAAGGCTGTATCTGTCAACTAGAGTAGTTGTTCACTCCTAGACCCTCCAATATTAGGGTTTGGACATTGCATTGAGTGGGTGTGGAGTATGATACTGATGTTGTTAACCTGAGTTTCCTATCTGAAGACTGATAGATAGTTGAGAACACCAAAATCTATGGTTGGGCCCACCACCCAACTGGAGACAACATGACCCTGGATTATGGTGGTCTTCATACTGTGGGTCTCCAGATAAAAATTTTACAACAACTAGATGCCTCAGGTAGAATATCACTCTTGTGACTACATCACTGTGCAGTGTAGAGGTTGTGCCACCATACATATAGGGTTCATACAAGCATGGCTATAAAGAGGAAGGCTTGTTTTGGACATATACCTATAAATGGGTGCTCTATGACCAGTTTTCCCAACAGAATGGAGGTGAGACTTAAAATTTTCCAAATTTTCCATAATTTGGGATAACACATATAGTGTTACTATACTCTTGTATAGGATCATGGTCTACGAGCTCAGTTTTTGCTCTTGCACACTTCAGTACTTATGCCCTAGATGTAGCAGTGTATTATTATTATATAGTTTTTCATGGTAAATGTACTGCAGAACAATGCACCCTCAAAACATTAACGTACTCAGCTTTGCTACATCTGAGGCATATCTGATGGTTAGGATCTGTTGACCCAATATTTGTGTAGTACATCTTTGCGTTGACTGGAATGTGCATTATCTATATGACTTAGTTACGTATCAAGGATACAATGGCCCCGAGTGGTTCCTCTCCATAATCAATGCTCAACCTGACTCCTGGTACCGATGGTTTTACTGGAGAAAGTTGAATATTTTACTGAAGATGAATATTAAAACTTTAAATGTGTTAAAAATGTGAAAAAAATTAAATGTGTTATTTCTGTACCTAGTTATATGAAATATTTGGATGCCTCCCCATGACAACCCTTTCTGTAGTCTCTGGTAGCCCACTATTATCATATAGGTTCTGGGTCTCATGGCAAGATGCTTTGAACCCCATGCCCCTATGACAATACTGATAGGGACAGTGAGGTTTGTCATGGGGACAAAGGCACAGAAACTGTTTAACCTGTGATATTCTTGCATATGTATAACCCTGTATCGGTCTTGTTTTGTTTTTCCAAGTTACTAAAAATTCGACTACCACTTGGTATTGTGCTAAAATAATAAAAAAGATGTTATACTCACCAGATTAATCCAATACCACTGCTCTGTTCCTCCTAGCAGGGCCTTGTTTTCTTGTCTGCCGCAGTGATGTACTGAATGCTCATGTCACCACTGCAGCTAATCACTGGCCCCAGTGGTATACAGCATGAGAGTTGGTGAGATGGGTATACGGCACGTCATCACTGCAGCCATTCACTGGCCTTAGTGGTATATGACACGAGAGTTGGTGAGATGGGTACACGGTCACGTCATTGCTGCAGCCATTCACTGGCCTTAGTGGTATATGACACGAGAGTTGGTGAGATGGGTATACGGTCACGTCATTGCTACAGCCAATTACTGGCCGTAGTGGTATATGGCATGAGAGTTGTGGCATAGATATATGGGAACATCATCACTGCAGCCATTCACTGGCCTTAGTGGTATATGACACAAGAGTTGGTGAGATGGGTATATGGTCGCATCATCACTGCTGCCAATTATTGGCTATAGTTGTATATGGCATGAGAGTTGTGACATAGATATATGGGCACGTCATCACTGCAGCCAATGACTGGTCTCAGCAGTATACACTGCAAGAGTTAGTGAGATCCGTATAAGGATAAATCATCCCTTCAGTCAATCACTGGTCTCTGATATATGATCTGAGAGTTGGGGATATGGGTATATGGGCACATCATCAATGCAGCCAACCACTGGCCTCAGTAGTGTACATACAGCACAATAGCTGGTGATGGGGTATACAGACACGCCCATGTTGCAGCCAATCACTGGCCTCATTGCTATATGGTATAAGAGATGAGAGTTGGTGATGGCGTATATGGGCATGTCACCTCTGTAGCCAATCACTGGCCTCAGTGGTATATAGCATAAGAGTTGCTGACATAGGTATATGGGCACATCAACATCACTGTCAATAGATAACAATACCCAAGTGAAACATAACTTTTATTACTAATATATGAAAACATGATATAACTCTTCAAATATATAGAGTAATAGGGTGTGAAATTTAGTGCAAAATACATCTATCAAATATAGAAGCGCAGCTCATGGTTTGTTGACATTGATATTCAGGTGGTGGTTTAATTGGTTTTGCTATGATGTAGAAATGTCCACTGGCCACCTGATTTCAAAGGAAAAAAGCGGGTTGTTGGCAGGGACAGTAAAAGGGGCATATGGTAAACCTACTCTGTTCCTCAGACTCACCCTAGCTAACAGAGCCGTAATCGCCCCGAAAAGGGCGGCTCCACTATAAGTGATTACCTCTAAAAAGACACTCTACCATTCTTAAAACATTCATGTGTCAAAAAATCATGTTCCACTTATGTCCCTACGCGTTTCCCCCTTTCATCAAGCAAAAGGGTTCATCAGGGGACTCGTATACGGGCACATCACCGCTGCAGTCGAGTACGCAAAGCCTGGCGTGGGGGCACCCTTAGAAGCGGAAAGTGATTACATTGACGAGTATAGCGTCATTTTCATTTTAACACAATTCCAAGTGGTGGCTAAATTTTGACATAACTTGAAAAACCCTGTTATGAGAATCGGAGTAATCAAGCAATCTTTTTGATATTAAGGGTCTGCAGGGTCTGGGGGGACAGAGCCTGACCCAAAGACAGAAGAAGGGTAGACTATATCTACTTTTCCAGGGCTCCAGTTATATCTAAGCATCTGTCTACTGGGATCCTCTACTGATACATAGAATAAAGGGGCTTCAGCTCTTCTACAGTTTTCTATGAGGATCCTCTACTGACCAGGGACTGCTATTACAATGCACCACTCAATTTAGGTGGATGTGTAGGGTCAGAAATAGTGCAATGCTAAGAAAAAATATTCCCTATAATAGTGCTGTGACCCCTTAATGATTGCTGGGGGCCCAGAGTCTTCCAGAACCTTTAATACCCATCTGAAAAAGTAAGTGCTCCCCTCCAATGTAATAGCTGATTGTAGCACCTTCATCAGCTCTTGTTTCCTGAGCCATAGTGTGAATCTTATGAACTTACACACGCCAGATCCATAACATGTATTTTATTTTGCTGTACAAGGCCTTTTATTTGCATTGAATGTTCATTAGAACTTCTCCATTATTTCTCAGCAATAACGATGATGAGGATCTAACACCAGAGCAGAAAGCAGAGAGGGAAAAAGAGAGAAGAATGGCAAACAACGCCCGTGAGCGCCTCAGAGTGCGCGACATCAACGAGGCCTTCAAGGAGCTGGGAAGGATGGTTCAACTTCACCTTAAGAGCGACAAGCCACAGACCAAGCTGCTTATATTACATCAAGCTGTAGCCGTGATTCTTAGCTTAGAGCAACAAGTCCGAGGTAAGAAGAGAGAGGCACCTACAGGTGCAACCGTGTGCTGATTTGGCAGTAGGCGAGGTTCCTACTCTGTTTCCCCGAAAATAAGACAGTGTCTTATATTAATTTTTGCTCCTAAAGATGAGCTAAGACTTATTTTTAGGGGATGTCTTATCTTTCCATGAACAAGAATTCATATTTATTGTTGAACAAAAAAATCAACATGTATTAATATACTGTAGAGATTTCATCACAAACATCAGCAGCCAAACTCTGAATTGCATCAAAAAAATGCACTAGGTCTTATTTTCAGGGAAACAGGGTATGATAGAACCATAATTATCATATTTAAGACATAAATTGGTCCAAAATGTGGTGTTTATTAGGGTAATATCATTGCCTTAGGTCTATGGATATCTTCATTTCGCGACTCTAAATCAGAATGGGGAGACCATTTCTATGGGCAGCCCCCTTTCTGGTTGAGCTGAGACGTCCTTGTATTACATGGCCGAACATTTATCTGTGTGCCCATCACATAGTACATTTACCAAAACCATAACCTTCCTTTTTTACTGCTCTTAGATGGGCAAATGTTTAGTTTTCTGCCCTAATCCTGTTTTTAAGTGTCCTGGCGAAGGCAAAATGGCTTGTTGACACCTTCCCACATGCGCACTTTTCGGAATAGGCGCAAGTTGCCCCCTGGCCCTTGACATTTCTCCTGTTATGGCAATTGAAGGAGAAATGGCCAGCTGGCCATGGTTTTCCTTGGTGAAATTATCCAATCTTAGACCTAAGGGACCACAAAGGGCCGCAACTCTGTAATAAAATGACAGCAACGGACATCTGCTTCTGACTGGGGACTTGCACCTCCCAACATTACAAGACATTAAAGAGTAAAACAGAAATCTTTGACTATATGTGAAATATTAAGCATAATACAGGGTATAGAACAAACTTTGATCTGTCTATAGCTCCCTTCCAGTTTTATCATTAGGCAACAGATTATAGACTGTGGTCTGCTTATGGATAAGAGGCACAACATTGAAAAGAAAACAAAAAGAGAATTATACATCATTTGATTTTTTAGGACAAAAATTCTATGTTGATTATTAAGGACATATAATGATAGAATTTGGGTTTTCTGAAGCCACCACTAGGGGGAGAATTCTGTATACGGAGTAATACAACTCCAATTGAGTTGTATGTAGTAAGCTTATGAGCTTCCCCAAGTGGTGGCTGCATATAGACATAGGTCTTGTAATTGTATGGCGGGGTATAGAGATTTCGTGTTAAGTTTTAGACAAAATGTTAACAAATGACAAGATGTTCTAAACATGGTTTAAGATTCACAACTGACAAGTATGGGACTCTCTTCGTCTGAGAGGTCTCCACCAGCAACTAAGATCTCCATATACTTCCCCCAAAGTCTAGTCACCTTTCCACTGAAGTATGTGGAGAATCTGACAGCCAGCAATTGGAGAATGGGGGTCACAACACCCTGGTTCCCCCTAGTGGTTTCGAGAGGTGGATGACCTATGGATACCTGTAAATTCTCCATATAACCCTTTTAATGAAACAAGCTGGTATCTTCTGTTTTTTTCTTATATGTGTTTGGATGACCCTTAAACCGTATTTTTTTTTTTTTTTTTTTTGTAGAAAGAAACCTAAATCCTAAAGCAGCATGTCTAAAGAGAAGGGAAGAAGAGAAAGTCTCCTCGGACCCTTCACCTTTATCTCTTTCAGGACCCCATGGTGGAATGGGGGATGCATCAAATCATTTGGGACAGATGTAAAAAGGCAAGTTTTAAGAAAATCTTTTAAAGAAAATCAGGTTTAAATAAGTCAAAATAAAGCTTCTTCCCAAAACATTCGGGAAATCCAGTCAAGTTTATGTAATTTTTGTTTAAAAGTTGCTTAGGATCTTGGCACAAGGTAGGTAGGTAGCATGTCTCCTCTCTCCACCCTGACAATGTCTATTCTTCCTGCTTACCAAAAAACACATGGAGCGGATCTCCTGCATGCCCTGTGGAAGGAGCATAGCAAAGACAGCCTACCATAGCCATAGAGCTTGTGTGCACAGCCTCCGTATGTTGCTGTACAGGCTTGGTCGATGGTCATAAGCATGGAGATATGCTCCCCTAGAAATTATACTATGAATCTGAAAACTTACAAATATCTCACAGGCAGGGTTGGATTAACACCAGACTACCAGTGGGCTCAAGCTGTGATTCACCGGTGTAGCCTTCATACGTGACAATCTCATTTATAGCTGACTTTAGACCTAATCACCAGATCTTATTAAACCCTGGAAGTGCTAGGATTACATTAAAGTAGAGTTCCAATACTTGCAGTATCTCACAAAAGTGAGTACACCCCTCACATTTTTGTAAATACTGTAGTATATCTTTTTATGGGACAACACTGTAGATATGACACTTTGATACAATGTAAAGCAGTCAGTGTTCAGCTTGTAAAACAGTGTAAATTTAGTGTGCTCTCAAAATAACCCAACACACAGTTATCAAGGTCTAAACCGCTGGCAACAAAAGTGAGTGCACGCCTAAGGGAAAATGGACCAATTGTGCCCAATTTGCCATTTTCCCTCCATGGTGTCATGTGACTCGTTAGTGTTACAAGCCCTCAGGTGCGAATGGGGAGCAGGTGTGTTAAATTTGTTGTTCTCGCTCTCAAAGTCTCTCATATTGGTCACTGGAAGATCAACATGGCACTTCCCTGCGGGGCAGTATTCCAACATTATAACAACCCCAAACACACCACCAAGACCACCACTGCCTTGCTAAACAAAATAGGGTAAAGGTGCTGGACTGGCCAAGCATGTCTCCAGACCTAAACCCTATTCATCATCTGTGGGATGTCCTCAAATAGAAGGCTGAGGAGAACAAGGTCTCTAACATCCACCAGCTCCGTGATGTCGTCATGGAGGAGTAGAAGAGGATTCCAGTGGCTGCAACCTGTGAAGCTCTAGAGCAGGGGTGTCAAACTCGTTTTCATCGGCCTCACGGCGTACCTTAAAGGGCCAACCTAATTTTAGAACTGTGTAAATGTAACTTCTCCTTAACAGTTAAGATAGCTATTAAGGAGTAGTCTCATTTGTACAGTATTCCTGTTACAATCAGCCCTTTGATGGTAATCAGGAAGAAGGTGAGGCCCAGAGGGGAGGCAGGCCAGATGGTGGAGGCAGGGGGGAGGCAGGCGAGGGTGAAGCAGAGGGGGAGGCAGGCCAGATGGTGGAGGCCCAGAGAGGGGAGGCAGGCCAGATGGTGGAGGCCCGAGAGGGGAGGCAGGCCGAGGTGAGGCCAGATGGGAGGAGGCTAGAGGTGAAGGCCCAGAGGGGGAGGCAGGCCAGATGGTGGAGGCCCAGAGGGGGAGGCAGGCCAGTGGTGGAGCCCAGGAGAGGCGGCAGATGGGGAGGCCAGAGGGGGAGGCGCAGAGGTGAGGCCAGGGAGGGGGAGCAGGCCAGATGGTGGAGGCCCCAGAGGAGGAGGCAGATGGTGGAGGCCAGAGGGGGTGGCAGGCTAGAGGGTGAGCCCAGAGGCAGGGAGGTAGAGGTGAAGGCCAGAGGGGCGGAGGCCGATGGGGAGGCCAGGAGGGAGGCAGGCCAGATGGTGGAGGCCCAGAGGGGGCAGGCAATAGTGGAGGCCAGATGGTGGAGAGGCAGATGGGGCCCTGGGAGGGGAGGCAGGCCAGATGGTGGAGGCCAGGAGGGAGGCAGGCAGGCCAGAGGGAGGCGGCCAGATGGTGGAGGCCCAGAGAGGGAGGCAGGCCAGATGGTGGAGGCCCAGAGAGGGAGGCAGGCCAGATGGTGGAGGCCCAGAGAGGGAGGCAGGCCAGATGGTGGAGCCAGAGGGGGAGCAGGCAGAGGTGGAGGCCAGGGAGGGGCAGGCCAGATGGTGGAGGCCAGGAGGGTGAGGCAGGCGATGGTGGAGGCCCAGGAGGGCAGGCAGATGGTGGAGGCCCAGGAGGGAGGAGGCAGATGGTGAGCCAGAGGGGGGAGGCCATAGGCAGAGGGGGAGGCAGGCCAGATGGTGAGGCAGGGGGAGGCAGCCGATGGTGGAGGCCCGAGAGGGGGAGGCAGGCCAGATGGTGGAGGCCCAGGGACAGGGAGGCAGGCCAGATGGTGGAGGCCCAGGAGGGAGGCAGGCCAGATGGTGGAGGCCCAGAGAGGGGAGGCAGGCCAGATGGTGGAGGCCCAGAGAGGGGGAGGCAGGCAGATGGTGGAGGCCCAGGGGGTAGGAGGCTAGATGGTGGAGGCCCAGAGAGGGGGAGGCAGGCCAGAGGGTGGAGGCCCAGGGGAGGGGGAGGCAGGCCAGATGTGGAGGCCCAGAGAGGGGGAGGCAGGCCAGAGGGTGGAGGCCCAGAGAGGGGGAGGCCAGCCAGGAGGTGGAGGCCCAGTGAGGGGGAGGCAGGCCAGATGGTGGAGGCCCAGGGAGGGGGAGGCAGGCCAGATTGTGGAGGCCAAGAGAGGGAGGCAGGCCAGATGGTGGAGGCCCCAGAGAGGGAGGCAGGCCGATGGTGGAGGCCCAGAGAGGGAGGCAGGCCAGATGGTGAGGCCCAGAGGGGGAGGCAGGCCAGATGGTGGAGGCCCAGGGAGGGGGAGGCAGACCAGATGGGGGAGGCCCAGGGAGGGAGGCAGGCCAGATGGTGGAGGCCAAGAGAGGGAGACAGGCCAGATGGTGGAGGCCCAGAGAGGGAGGCAGGCCAGATGGTGGAGGCCCAGAGAGGGAGGCAGGCCAGATGGTGAGGCCCAGAGGGGGAGGCAGGCCAGATGGTGGAGGCCCAGGGAGGGGGAGGCAGGCCAGATGGGGGAGGCCCAGGGAGGGGGAGGCAGGCCAGATGGGGGAGGCACAGGGAGGGGGAGGCAGACCAGATGGTGGAGGCCCAGGGGGGGGGAGGCAGGCCAGAGGGTGGAGGCCCAGAGGGGGAGGCAGGCCAGATGGTGGAGGCCCAGGGAGGGAGGCAGGCCAGCTGGTGGAGGCCCTGGGGGAGGCAGGCCAGATGGTGGAGGCCCAGAGGGGAGGAAGGGGGCTATAAGGTGGAGGCCCAGGGGGAGGCAGGCCAGATGGTGGAGGCCCAGAGGGGAGATAGGGGGCTAGATGGTGGAGGCCCAGGAGGGGGAGGCAGGCTAACTAGTAAGACCTGGGGTGGGGGCTAGAGGACTAGCTGGTAAGGCCCCAGTAGTGAAGCCACTTACCAGCCTCAGTGAACGGTCCTCCGCAGGAGCAGGTATCTTCTCACCAGACAGGAAGCTCCTCTGCTCAGCATCCTGCCAGGCCTGCAGGGGGCGGGGCCAGAGCACTAAGGAGGCGGAGCCAGGCAGTCTGTGCTCTTCTCCTGTGCACGTAGCTGCCGGCCCCGTCCCCTGAGCTCACTGAGCTGCCGGCCGCCCCTGGTCACTGACTGTGCTGCCATGCTGTGCTCCTTCTCATGAGAGAAGCAGCCGCTGCGGAGCACAGCTCAGCAACAAGTGCCGGGCCGGATAACACAAGGCAACGGGCTGGATTCGGCCCGCGGGCCTTGTGTTTGACACCTGTGCTCTAGTGACTTCCATGCCCAAGAGAGTTAAGGCAGTGCTGGAAAACAATGGGGGCCATGCAAAATAGACACTTTGGGCATAATTAGTCCATTTTCACTTAGGGGTGTACTTACTTTTGTTCACACTGGTTTATACTTTGATGGCTGTGTGTTGAGTTATTTTGAGGGCACACCAAAATTACACTGTTAGGGTATGGCACACGGCAGTTGTAAAATGCTGGTTGGATTCTGTTTAAGAATCTGGATGGTATTTTATCATCTTTTGAATGGTTTTGGGGGACGGTTCTCTTTGCAGTCTGTGGATTCGTCCATCCCCCTTAGCCAATGAATAGCCCCCCTACTCCCGAAAACTGGGCAGAGGATTGTGCATGTTCCGAGTTTTTCGGAACGGCGGTGTGAAAATTGCCCAGTAGAAAACTGTGCAGTATAGACTATTGGGCAGATTTTCTATTGACGTCTATGGGGATGGTTGACAGGCAGTTTTCAGATGGTTTTCAAATCTGAAAACTGTCTGAAAAACTGACTGAAAACCCTTGCAGTGTGAACGTACCCTAATATAAGCTGCACAAAGACTACTTTACATTGTATCAAAGCGTCATACCTTCAGTGTTGTCCCACAAAAAGAAAACCAATATTTTCAAAAATGTGAGGGGTGTGCTCGCAGTCATGAGAAATTGTGTGCTACATATATAATATATATATATATATATATATATATATATATATATATATATATATATATATAAATAACTATATATATATAGTATTGTATATATATATAAATAACTATATAAATAACTTATGATATATATATATAAATAACTATATTAAATATATATGTATAATATAAATATCTATATATAGTATATATATTATATATTAATAACTATATATATGTATGTATATATAATATATATAAAATAAATATATATATATTATATAATAGATATATATATATATATTATAAATACTATATATATAACATATATATAAATAATATAATATAAATAACTATATATATATATATAACTATATATATATATATTATACGGTATAGAATTTTTTTGCAATTTTTCACAAAGTGATGGACCCGGGCTCATGTTTAGATTTCTGGATTTTCACTATTACACCTCAAGTTTTTTATTTTATTGAGGCAAGACAAGTGGAAAAAATAAATAATTGAGTAGATATATACTCGAAAGCAGAAAAAATGAGAAAACAAAAATGAGAAGCATGAAAAGTGCAATAGTGAACTGAGAGTTTTCTAGTGTAGTATTGCACCTCTGTGACAAGTACAGAAGGTGCAATAATACACTATAAAAGTCTGGTTTTAATTATGTCTCCAGGCTTCCATTTCGCCTTGAATATGACCCCTCTTTGGTGATTTTCCTCTTTTTTTATATATATATTTATTCTTTTTCAGTAAATGCATCCTTGCTAATACTCGCTTTTCCTGTTTTCTGTCATTTCAGGTCCAAGTTTTTTTTGCATTTCTTCATTTAGGCAAGAAGCCACTTCCTTAACAGCTGTATTATCTTAAACCCACATAAACATTTCTCCCCTGACCTTTTTGTAAAATAAAATAAGACAAGTCTGAGTAGATATATGCATTACAGACGCAAGAGGTTTTCAGCATTCCCTACGCTAGAAGAGAGCGCATCTTGGAGGAGAGCTTGCGACATCTCCGACAGAATGTTCCGAGCTACAGCGACGCGGCCTAGACAGTGAATGGCAATCTACTCCACGCCGTGGATCAATGCATTTGTGCCTAAACTTTTGGAAAAAAAAATATAATGAATTTGTAAGTCTGAAAAAAAAATATTTAATTTAAAATTGTAAACTTGCAATAATGAAAAAGTGCACTTCGGGGGGACAAAAACACAATAACAACAACCGACAGTTTTTGTTGGTGTCGAATTCCACTAGTGTTGATAGTTTCTGCCGCCACAAGGGGGGGGCGGGGGCTTTGGTGCCCGGATATTTACAAAACCAGCAAGTGTCCGACTAAAAAAAAAATGAAGCGATGACATTAGCCATTCCTTAGGGTAGGAGGAACAGATGGATCTAATAGACCTATGACAAATATATAAATATATATATAAATATATATTAAGATGTAGTGCATATGGTAAACTTTGGTTCATTTGTTTTAAAAACTGTTTTTGCTCCTGTATAAATAATAATGATGAATAACTTTTTTAAAAAAAGAGACTTTACTGTAAATAGTTTTTTTTTCTTTGTGCGTCTTTTCTGTCCCTTTTTTTTTTTTTCCTCGTTTTGTTCTTGTGTCTTGTCATGTGAACTCTGTGGGGAGGTGATGCAGGATAATACGCTGAGCCTATAGTTGCTTCTCAGTCATTCAACAGAGTTGTTATTCCAGTCTATGGGAAAGCAGGTCTTAAGACACACCATGTACATAGTGCAGGCAGCAAAAAAAAGAAAAAAAAAAGTAAAAAATGGCATCTTGAGTTTTGCCAAGCTGCACATTTGAGTCTATTCTGGGATTTTTCATAGGTACAAGGTTAGAATGCTACAAAATGTTACCACTGTGCCTTCCAATGTTTGTATCATCATTAAGGAAATAATAAAAAAAAAAAAAAAAAATTAAGTGGCTGTGATATAGCTAACAAATTACAAGTGTTAACTACATATGTAGCTAAAGCGGTATGCAACAAGAATTTTTTTTTCTCTGAATATTTGATAGGTGTCTACTAGCGGTGTTGCGTGCTTGATGACCACTTGCTGCCATATTATTGATTTGTAAAAAATAGCAGCTTTATTGCCTGACCATGTCAACGTGGAAGGCGTCATGGTCGGAAGGGCCGACTGTAAAGAGTACGCAAGCAACATCCAGCTTTTTAGGTTTTCGTGGGCCAGTACGAATGTGATATGTTTTTGAATTTTTTTCTCAACAGCTTGGCGTCACTTTCCTTGCCGACAGATATTGGCATGTACTGACCTGGCTACCACTATGGGATGCAGTATACTTTATATACTGCCCTTATCACCGGACATTTGTTAGACTCTTTTTGTCCCAAATGTCAACCTTTTTTTTTTCAGCCACAAACACTTGGCACGTATTAACTCTCTCCCTCATTTTAAGGAGGATTATCACCATCGAAAATGCCCTACTACGGTCTAAACGTCCATCTGTTCTCCAGCTATATACATTCAACAACCGCATTTGTAAATTTTATGCAACAAATGACAGAACGTATCATTATTTTGAAATTGTGTATGTAAAATTTATATTTTTACATGTAGACTCTTGTTATTATGTGTTTTAATATGTTGTATTGGAATTCTTTTTTTTTTCAAATCTGTGTGGTTGACAAAAAACAAAATCAACTTTTAAATTGAATTTTCAAAATATGCTATTTTTTTTCTTTTTTTGTGTGTTTATTTCCATCCATGAACAAGACTGTAATCATTTCAAATATATCATATGTATGAAGAAAATCTGTAAATATGTTAAATGTGGGAAAAAATGAGATGCCGTCATCGGTTTATACATTTCTTTTGTAAATGTGGAGGTGGATTAGGGTCGTTTGTACATTAGATTATAATGAAATCAATGGGTTCATATATATATATATATATATATATATATATATATATATATATATATATATATATATATATATATATATAATATTGTGGCCCAACCTGGTATCAGCTATCCCTTGAAGGGATACTATTTTACATTGTATGATGAAATATTTTTTTCCGTTATACATTTTCACAGGTTATACTTTGTCCAACAGTTAAGCCCAAAATAAATGTGGGTTGAAAAAAAAATCTCTGCACAGATTATTGTACAATATCACAACGTTTTTGGTGCTTTTTCGGTGTCAGTTAGAAATTTTTGAAATTTCAAATTTAAGTACCTGGAATTTTGAAAGGAGAAGGAATAATAAATGCAAAATCCTAGCAATGCGGGCATGAGTATTATGTAATATTAGAGCAAGTATATACATGAACAATTATGTAAACCTATTTGACAACATAAAGTGGTGCTTCTATTTTTAACTCAATGTTGATGTGAATGCTTCTTTTTCCAACCCTGAAATATTGCGTGACTGTCTTTTCTGTCATTAACATTTAAAGAACAATTCCAAATGTCTTTGTAGTCTAGTCTTATTTGCACAAAAATATTGACATACCCTAATAGTCTTACATTGGATTTGCAAAGTGTTTTTGGAAACAAGAAGTCTCTTTTAGATACAGTTTATATATCCACATGGGGTAACATATCATTTTGCAACAAAATACAGCCATTTAAAGTTATACAGTCAAAACAATAAGATGTCAAAGGCATAACTCTTGGGCCCCAATGCAAAATTCATACCAAACTACCATGCCCTTTGTAACACTGGTGTATGTTTTAGTGGCATAAGTGTCCCCTCAGGATTTAGGTTCAAAATTTGAGTTCTAACTCTGCACCACCTATATTTATCTTATTCCCTTCAGCAGCTGTTCTAAAACTGTGGTTTCCCTCACCCCATCCAAAGTGAGTGTACTCCCTTAGCTGAAAGTCCAATTTAACACTTCACTACCAACAATAGACATCTACCCTTCTACCTAACCAGTTACCCAACCAAACTTGTTGATTAAGCCAGGACTTGCAGAAGATCCACTGGATGTTGAATTTTGAGGGACTGTAATGGGGTCCACAGTTACCCCTAGCAAGGCCAGAAGATTGTCAGATAAGGTTCTGGAGTGGGGGGGAATAAAGATGTAAAATAAACAAACAAAATATCTTGCCCCCAGTGTACATACTGTATTTGTGTCATATGATCCACCTCCACATTGAAGTCAGGATATGTTCACACACATTTTCTCTTATAAATGGGATTCTTTGCAACTTCAAGTAGGTGCAAAGAAAAGTAAAATTAATACAATTGTTCACCCAACCAGCAATGCAACTCGTTCTGGTTCAGTCTTCCAATTTCCCATCCTTTTTTTCTTTTTTGGAGGGGGTAGAAAGGAATCTTGGAGGTTTAATTTTGCCATATTAGGCAAATAAGATATGTGTCATAAGCACCAAGTGGTACCGCCCTAGAGGAAAGCAGCAAAGCATCAGAACAAAGAAGCACAAATGAAAACTGGAACAAAAAATATCAAGATTGAACACTGTTCCCGGCATATTGAGGTACACAGCCTTTGTGTACCGCTCGTTCTCTGCCATTAAGGACTTGAAATTGATGCATTTTTGTGCAGCACTGGGCTGTCAATATTCCTTTCAAGTATTATAGACATATGTAATGGTGAAAATTTATGAACTGTGGCCTTTTTTCATTGTTACTTGTGATGCAATTAAGTAAAGATAAGAAGAAAAAGCAGAAATTCACCATGTATCAGTGCCTGGCTTTTATTATAACGTTTCTTTTGTCTAGTGCTCTTTTTGCTATACAAATAGACTGTAGTATTCCCTAAAGCATAAAATTAAAAAGAAAAAAAGAAAAATATATATTTGGCTTACAATTAAGATATTTCTGTTTTTATTCCCTCAATTTTTTTTACCATACAAAAATTGGAATTGTCTGATTCTGAATATTACTCTATAGGTTTAAGAATCATCAACTTAAAATCTTATTTTTGTTTAACTATTTATACATTGTTCTTTATCTCGTGTTACGAAGATGAAAGTGTACGGTGGTTCCCATTTTGTTTTAGAATTTTTTAAAAAATTTGTCGCATAGGGGACATTTTGTTTGCGGCTAAACAAAAACATAAAAAAATTTTAAAAAAATTGGAAAAAGGCAAAAAATACACACAAAAAAAATAAGAACAGTTACACCTTGTTCTCAATGTGTGGCTGAGTGCCTCGACTTTTTCATGTTTTGGTGTGGTTCTGATTTGTAGAAGTGTCCAAACAGGTTGTGTGCTGGAGTTTCTTTGAGAAAAAAAATGCACAGCTTAGTGTAGGCCATTACCTGTCTCTCAACAGTAGTTATTCAATGCAGCCATGTACATAACGGTTATGTAGCAATAAATGTGCCGTTTTTATAAACCGCTGGATGCCTCCTTTTTTTGTATGTGTGTGAGCATGTATTGTTTTTGTCAATTTGTTGATTATGTTTTGAAATTTCTTACTAGTTTAAAAGAAGAGTCTGAATAATTTAATGCTGTAGTTTCTTGGGGAACAAAAAATGAAAGCAAAAATAAGTGCAGAAAATGTAGCCCCTCGGTCCCAATCCAAAAGATTTAAAACCGGATGTTCTAAAATATCAAACCCATATATAGTATTGGTGCTTGTCACAATGATCGGGTTGTAGATCTGCAGTGTAACTGCAGCAGATGGCAATAACAATGTCAGCGGAGAACCTAAGGCTATGTTCACACGGGGGAATTTTGGCGCGCATTTCGCATCACATTTTCGCTCTAATACGAGCGAGATGCACGCCGAAATTACGGTAATCCACAGTTCTCATAGAGAACTATGGATTACGCCTCCTCTCCCCGCGCGTACAATACAATCGTATTGTACGCATGGGGAGATAAGTGACGTCAATTATTTGCAGCAAATACGCGCCGCGAGTAATGACAGTCTATGTGGCCGGCGGGCTCCCAAATCACCCGGCGTAATTGCGAACGTACTGTACGCCCCACAATTACGCTGGGTGAACATAGCCTAAGAGCTCTCTGGTATTCACTCTCAGTTCCCGCTTGGTGGCTTGGACTCCCAGGTCGCTACTCCTTACGTCGTCGCTCTTGGTGACAGCCTTGGTGCCAGGCGAGGAACAAAGTTGTACCAATACTTTATTAATGATGGGACCTGTGGAGCACCAAATAAAGCCACCCAGTTTTATTTGGTGTATAGCAAAGTACAGTAAAGTACATAGTGGAATTATTTGGGAATTGTAGTATGATGTGGGTATTATTATTTGCATATTATTTGGGCACTGTATGGTTATGTTATGTGGGTTGTATAGAACACTACTATGTTGGCACATATGGCAGAAATATATGGTTTAAACAGAAAAACAGAAAAAAAAGAGGCTAAAGTGACAAAAAGAGGGCTTATTTGCATTTTCCCAGGCCAAATTGTCTATAAAAACAGCTATGCCCAAGTCACACTCATTAGCATTGAGATTGATTTACATTATAATGCATGACAGCTGCAATGAAATTGCAGACTGTGGCCAATTATATATCTGTATTCTGTAAATGTTGAGAGAAAAGGAGTTTTTTTTTGTGCAGAATCAGATTCTTTGCTCACCCCAATCACAGAATACAGGCTGCTGTAGAGGACGCTCCTGAGGGTAATCATGACTATTGTTACACCTAGAGCCTCTCATCTATGGAAAGAGCTTTCTACTCCGCACTGTTGAGAATCAATACCTTGAAACAACTATTTATAAATGAGGTTCTGGTTTGGCTTTACTCTAAATCATATTGCAAGGCTCAATAAGTCAGATGTGACTTGAGGAACACTTCATCCAATAGGTGCTGCTGCTCAGGGGTGTAGCTAAAGACATTAGCCCTGGTGCAAAACTTCAGCTTGGGCCCCTTTTCCCAGGCAACGGCTGTGGACCACTAGTTTTTGACAGGCTTCCTACTTGGCGTGCCGGATGTCTATGATGTGGCGCACTGTGGAAAATTATTTCTACTTAAAGGGATAGTCTAATAGAGGAAAATTCATTTGAAACATTCATTTGAAATGGGGCAAGGCAGCAGAAAAAAAGAAACTCAAGTTATACAGCCAAAGCATCTGTTCCCTCTGCCATTACCATACCAACCGCCCCCAAAAAATATTTGTGGGGTGAACAGGAAAAAAAAATGCATTTGTGTCTGTGTTTTTTGGATTTAGTTTTTGTTGGAGTTTACGCCGAACAGTTTAATTGACTTATCAGTATTCTGTGGGTCAGCATGTTTACAAGGGCCCCATTATCACCACATCTCACAACTATATAGTGAATAATACCACCATAATCTTACTGACCAAACCAGTAAACCAAGACCAATAATACCAATAACTACTATATACAAGGATCAAATAATACCCCACATATCACTACCATATAGCGATTAAAACCATCATACTGTCACTGACCAAATTAATATATCAAGATCAATAATATTAATAACAATATACAAGGACCAAATAATACCACCACACCATGACCACATATCACCATAAAAAGACTGAATACCACCAAACTGTTACACTTTGGCCTGGTTCACACTGTGTTTACCGTTGTGTACTGTGCGAGCTGCTATACGCCTGCTGTTACTAGAAGTACGCACTGGCCAGCGTGTACTAAGTGCTCCGGCCGAACCCCCATTCACCCTCCCTTTCCCGTCACGTCTTTCTATGGACGTGCAATATGGGCCGGGAATACGCTGTAAAATCTGAAAATATGATTTTACTGTATTTGTGGGGTATACTTCGGGTGCATTGCAGCGCAATCACACCCTGGAGTATGCCTTGCAAATATGCCGTGTGAACATGCCCTAAGACCACTAGTACCACGATACAGTGATCATATAGTGGTAGATACCAATGTACACGGACTCTGCAGGCTGTATATTACCGTCATACAGTGACCATATAGTAGTAGATACCAATGTACATAGGCTCTTCAGACTGTATATTACCGTCATACAGTGACCATATAGTGGTAGATACCAGTGTACACAGGCTCTGCAGCCGTACAAGTTATTACATTGCAGTTACATTTAGGGACTCACAAGTGACGTCTTCGCTGATGAGTCGTTCTCTTTTTCCTTTCTTTCTCCATTTGGTCCAGACGTCCATGACGATTTCTCCTAGCCACAACTTGTCCTTGCAGAATTTACCACACAAACATCTTAGATTCCTCTCTTTTCCAGAACTTCCATCCCAAAAACCACCTCAGTACAAACTCCCTATCCATAGCGCCCCAAATGGTAATAACCCCAACCAGGGAATGTGCCCCCAACCAATCACCAGTAGGAAGGACCACACTCCATATAGTAGGCAGCCTCCCAAACTAGGTAGGCAGATAGGTAGACGCTCCTTTTAGGTAGGTTAGACCCTAAAAAGTAGTCAGATAATTGGGCAAACTCTTCCTATTAATTAAAGTCCCTCTTCAGTATAGGTAGGTATGCAGGGTCCCCAAGTAGGTAGGTATATAAGGATCCCCAAATAAGTAGGTACATAGGCCCACAAATCGGAAGGTAGGTATATATGGTCCCCCCAGTAGGCAAGTATACTTTAGTTAATATTCCGCTTCTATGTAATCGTATTACCACCAATGGTTTATAAACAATCGAGCTTCTCAATGCTCTTTTGTAGTACTGTATCTATTTACATATATAGACCAATACAAGCAAATTAGCTTTTCTTTCATTTTATTATTCAAATCCGTGTATGGTATAAATTTTAAAACACAATGTATTATTCAACATAGACATTAGCAATTAGTCGTTAGAAAAAAGTGATTTACTTATTTTTGTTGGTTTTGCACCTTCACAGCCACAATCTTTTTCCATATGTAGTAGTATGAAGTAGCCTGGACAACCGGCCGTGCTGCATACTCGTGCAGAAAAACACGCTCCCCTTAGTCAAACCCCCCAGTAGGCCAGTATTCAACGTTTCACGAATAGGTAGGTATAAAGGCCCCCCAGTAAGCAGGTACATATGGGTCCCCAGTAGAAAGGTTGCTATATAGTGCCCCCCAATAGGTAGGTAGGTACATATCCCCCCCAGTAGATAGGGTGGTATATCACGCCACCCAGTAGGCAGATGCATTAGCTCTCCAGTAGATAGGTACATAGGGCCCCCTTTAGTAGGTAGATATATAGGGTCACCTCTAGTATGTTGGTTTATAAGCCCTCCAAGTTAGTAGGTATATAGAGCCCCCCAGTAATTAGGTGGCAATATAGATCCCCGTAGGTATATAGGGCCCTCTTTAGTATGTAGATATATAGGGCCCCTTCAAGTCCGTAGGTATATAAGACCCGCTTTAGTAGGTATATATACATGTCCTCTCTAGTAGGTAGGTACATAGCCCCCTTCCAGTTGGTTGGTAGGTATACAGTGCCCCCTATTAAAAAAAATAACACCTCTCTTCAGTTACCCCACCGAATACATCTTTTAGAGTCAGGAGCGGGCAGTATGACATCATCATGTTACCTGCTCCGGGACGCCACTGCTAGGCTATAAGCTTATCAATTGGCTTGTGGCATATTACAGGCAGTGGAGCAGGTGGTGCAATGATATCACAGAAAAATGGGATATTATTTAATCACAAACGCAACCACTGTCCATACTTACAGCTCAATGGCAGAACAATAGACTGAACCCAGTAGGAGGTAACACAGGCCCCTGTGCTACTTGGGAAAGGTATAACAGGTGCAGATAACTAATGAGCAGAAATTCACACACCCGTCCACCAGGGGAACAACTGAATGATAAAAAACTGCACTTTAAGTAAGTACCTATATAAGTACTAAATGTGCAGTTTTTCATCATTCAGTTGTTCCCCTAGTGGACGGGTGTGTGAACTTCTGCTCATTAGTTATCTGCACCTGTTATACCTTTCCCAAGTAGCACAAGGGCTTGTGTTACCTCCTACTGGGTTCAGTCTATTGTCCAACCATTGAGCTATAAGTATGGCTTTGTGGTGGTGCAATGACATCTCATCACACCGCCTGCGGTTTGATATCAAGAGGGCTCAATGGCCAGGACTGGAGGAGCCCAGCTGTTGTGCCTGATGAGCGGTGGATTTCTAAATCACAGGATTTAGATGCAGCTGTGTAGCGAGAGGGGCGAGTGTGACTGCTGCGAATCCTGCAGCTATGCCACTGGTGCTGCAGAGTACCTTGATTTTTTCCCTTGAGCTTACTTAAATAGATTCTTCTGGATAAGAGCTAATTTGCATCTTTCATCCTTAAAGGGGTTTTGCCACGATCTAATGTTGGCGTGGGATCCTCCAAAATGGGTATTTAATCACTTTTCTAAATATATGTGATAAAAAAAAGTGTAGCCTGTGATAGCTGCAGCCTGGCTTTGATGCCCTTCGTTTCCTGACTGTTTACATTAGCCAGGACCAAGAGCTGATCTGGCTGCACTTGCCTTGTTTGCACTTCTTATCTGATGGCAGGGTACATGAAGGAGCTTTGGAGGGGGGAGAACAAAGCCTTTGTCTGCTCAGCCCTCCGCCTCCCCCCCCCCCCTCCTGCAGCAGTTTATGAAAGCTGCCTGCTTGGATCTTATCTTATCTCCTGAGCAGATAAGAGGGAGAACACAAAACCCTTAGACTTGGCACAATACGTTATCTCGTGGTTAGCCAAAACAATTTTGCTCAACTACAAGACTGAATATCAGCCCGGAAGCGTGCATTGGAGGGAGCGATGACATTATGGGAGGACTGTTTTTTTAAACACAGAAACACAACGCCCCTTTTTTTCCAAGCTCAAGAGGACAGTTCAGCCTGTTAGGTGATGAAATCACTTCTTGGCAAAACCCCTTTAAAGCATTGCCTTTACGACTCCTTACAAAGTGGATTATTTTTGCTGAGGTCCTGACCTTCCCCAAACTACATTATATAGGATGTCAGCCAACCTGTACCCTGCTCTTTTCTGATGAGAGACAAGAACCCAGAAACAGCTGTCTACAGATGTGTTTCTATCTTGGCTAATACATCTGGTCATATTGCAAAGCTCGTTTAGAAGTTGGACAGGACATTAAAGGAAAGTGACTCCTTAAACTTTAAAATCTTCTGTGAATGGGAGTTTTTTTGGAGGGGCTTTTTTGTTGATGTTTTCTGTTCTTGTCTCTCTCCCTTTCACCCTACCCCTTTTATCAACAGGATCTTCCGAAAACTTCAAAAAACACCTATTTGCTTGAACACCTTCCTCCAAAGGGTCTAGGTTTGTTAATGGGAACCTTACATACCCCCAATTTGCTTTCTTAACCTAATGCTGAACAAAAAACAACCCTTTAAGAAAGGGGCAGGAGTTTGTTGTTCTCGGGTTTTAACAGCCAAAAATAACCCTGCAAACCCCTGGATTTAAAGTTTTATATTAGTTAAGTTTCAAGACATCATTAATCCCCAGAATCTTACATATTTGTAGAGAGCGGGGAAAAGGGGCCAAAACGGGTTAATTCCATGGAAAGATGTATTGAAAGAAAAAGTCCCCCTCCTCTTAAACCACAGAATTGCTGTTCCTCAAGTGTTTTCCTTCAAAGGGAAGTACAACCTGGAACAAGCCAAAGTAAAGATTTAGGTTCCAGGGTCCACTGCTATGAAAATTTTGTTTAAGGCATGATGCATCCTACGACGGGCATTGCTCAAAAATCAAGGACATTTTTAATGAACATAATTGCAAGCTGCCTTGTTTATTTAAAGTTTCGTAATTAAAACCAATTTTGGGTTGAAAAAACCCCCAAACCCATAAAACTACTAAAAGTGGGTTGGGTTTGGGATTTTTTCCCCGCTTAAGGGGAGACAATTTTTAGCCCCCCCCCCCCCCCCCCCCCCACCCCCCCCCCCCCCCCCCCCCCCCCCCCCCCCCCCCCCCCCCCCCCCCCCCCCCCCCCCCCCCCCCCCCCCCCCCCCCCCCCCCCCCCCCCCCCAAAAAAATTTAAAACCCAACATTGTACGAGACAACCCCTTTAACTTATAAGGAAGCTACCTCCAATGGGTGGCACTTGAGAGACTGTTTTCTCTCCCTTAAGGAGGAGAGCTAATTTGTATGATGAATTCTCTATGTTGGGTATAGTTACTCATAACCATTCATACCAAGTATTTTCTCTTGGATAAAACCATGGATCTTCTCGAAAACATTGCAACCAACCTATTTGGTCTTGAACCCATTCCTACAATGGTTGGTAGATGATGGGTAATTCTCTACATACGACCTATTTGCTTTCCTGGTAACCTGAATGCTGACATGACATGTCTATGCCGGCTTTGAAGAAATAGCAGCTTGTTGTTCTCTGGTAACAGCCCACAAATAACCCTGCAGACAGCTGGAATTTAAGAGACTTTTCATTCTGAGATAAGCTTAAAGACTCACTAATCCGCAGAATCTCTACAAATGTAGAGTATTTGTCTGCTGCTGGAAGTCTACAAGCTGTTTAGACTCTTCCATAAAGCAAGAGGTCATTTGTAAAGAGAAAGTCCCAACCTTCCGGATAAACTGAATGATAAAACCACAGAGTTTGCTTGGTTTACTCTGATGTGTCTTTCCTTTGTTACATAGCTTAAAGGGAAAGTAACATTATTTCTTCGGGAAGGGGTTTTCTAGTGATCATTTTTTCATACAAAGCCTTAGTACCTTGTGCTTGCTCCATGGGTTCCAACATTTCGCAATGTAAAATTTGTATGTTGTCATTAGTGATGCGCTTCAGTTTTGGGTCAGAGTCAGATTTGATCTAAATTTAAGAGATTCAATTCAGGTCAACTCAAATCACATTTTTGTCATGTTTTTAATGAGCAAGGCAGGGCCCCACAGGGTCCCCTTTTGTACTTGCTAAAATCAGGTCCTCAAATCACTTTTGGGTTTAAATACCAAAAATACGACCAAACCAAAAACAAAAGTTGGGATTAGGGTTTGGGTTTAAAAAAACGGTTTTTTTTGGGGGGCATTTTGCCAAGGGAAAAACCCCCGCCAAAACCAAATTCGCCCCCAAACTTAGGAAAAAGTTTTTTTCTAATACGCCCCCCCCCGGGGGAAAAAGTCATGTGGGGGGGGCCCCGGGGGGTTGGCCGCCGGCCCCCCCGCGGGAATGGGGCCCGCGCAATCCCCAAAACCCGGGGTTTTAAATTTTTTTTTTTTTTTTTTTTTTTTTGGGGTTTTTCTTTTTTTTTTTTTAATTTTTTTTGTTTTTTTTTTTTTTTTTTTTTGTTTTTTTTTTTTTTTTTTTTTTTTTTTTTTTTTTTTTGTTTTTTTAAAAAAAAAAATTTTTTTTTTTTTTTTTTTTATTTTTTTTTTAAAAGTTTTTTTTTTTTTTTTTTTTTTTTTTTTTTTTTGTTTTTTTGGGGGTTTTTTTAAAATTTTTTATTTGTATTTTTTTTTTTACTTTTATTTATTTTTATTTTTTTTTATTTTTTTTTATTTCTTGTTTTCAATTTTTTTTTTTTTTAAATTGGTTTTTTTAAATTTTTTTTTTTTTTTTTTTTTTTTTTTTTTTTTTTTGGGGGTTTTTTTTTTTTTTTTTTTTTTTTAAAAAAATTTTTTTTTTTTTTTTTTTTTTAATTGGTTGCCCCCGGAAATGTGGGCCTCCTCCCCCCCGGGGTACAATAGATCGATCGTACGAGGGGAAAAAAGGAAAAGTCTTGGGGCTTTGGGCCGGCCCCCCCCGGCCCGGGGGAGACGCGCCGTCAGGGGACCCCCGAAACCCCGGGGCTTAATTGCGGGGAAAATTGTACCCCCTGCAATTAACCTGTGAACAACCCTTTGAGTTTTTTAGGGTTTGTAAAAGTTAACTGTTTTCGGTCCTTTAAATTTGGGGCTGTTTTGGGTTCCATGTTACGTTCAAAGTCACATTAAATTTTTACCTGAGGTGATGTGGGACTGAAAGTGATGTTAAGCAGAACATGACATGAACCAAGAGCTCAAGGGGAAATTAATCCGTAAAAATGGAAAAACTCTAAAAAGGGGGGTTAGGGTTGTCATTACCATTAGGGTTAAAATTGGGGTCGGAGTGAAAAAAATTTGGGGGGCAAGTCAACTGTTTAACACTTTAGGGGCCCCCGGCAAAACACTTTGGGGCCCCTGCCCAAATACATGACATCACACTAAGCCATGCCTCTAGCCACCGCCAAGCACACTCATTATCACGCCACTTATGTCTGGGTACCGCCAGCCTGGAGCCTACAAGACTATTTGGCAGGGAGCCTTCGGCTTCCTTACCCCCATGGTTTTTAAAATGTTTGCACATCCTAAAAACATACAAAAGTTAAATAACAAAGCCAACCGAGAGATCCAGGGTATATTTTTTGTATTCCTGGGACATACATACACCACCTGGGACCCCTATACTTGTGGGGCCCTTTGCCAACTGCCTGGTGTGCCCAATTTGGGAAAAGGGGCCCGGGCAGGGCTTTCCCAAAATGGTTTAACCAAAATCAGTTTTAAAGAATGTGAAAACCCCAAAAGGGACAGGGGTTTAAAAAAAATAAGTTCCCACCATTATTTCTGCATTTAAGTTCTCCCTTGCTGTAAACATATACTTAGGGAAAGTTTACACCTACCTGCCATTCACAAATTTAGAAATTATCAAAAATTTTCTTTATTGATGACAAACATTGTACTTGTGAGATGTTTTTTTTCCACCATCAACTATACACGTGAAGAGCTTTGACAACCCCTTGTCTTTACATTATAATTTGAGACAAGGGATTCGATGAACCCAAAACTGTCTGTTTGTCACATTTCAGAAGGAGCATCGTTTTTCATAGAATAGACCTTTTGGGTTAGGAACTTCTTTTTCAGGAGGTGCTCCGGCAAAAATTTCAAATGACTCTCCTTCAGGAGGAAGATGCTGTTTCTCATGCCATTATGGGTACAACCCGGGGAAACTAAGGGCCACATGTATGAAAACTGTCTGGTCAAAAACTCACTTTGTTGCCCATAAAACCCAAATCAAGCCCCCCTTTTTTTTTAGACCCTATAGAAAAAAAGGGGGGCCTGTTTGGGTTGCAAGGGGCAATAAAGGAGTTTTAGACCAGACATTTTTTCATACATGTGGCCCTAAATTCACCCATGTAAGGCCCTAAAATATAATGGGGGCATCACCAAAGGGCCAGAACCTTAGCTGTAGCCTGCTGTTTCGGGGTTGTTGTCCCCTATCTAGGAGCGGGGAAATTGATGGACAAGGAAACATCTTCATTTGGGGAGGGGCCATTTTCTAACTAAAGAGAGACAGTTGGGGTATGGAGATTAGTTTTCAGAGAAATTATCTTTTCTTTCCCCAAAGGGAAAAAAAAACTTTTCATATCGTTTTAAAACCCGAAACTTTTTCCCAAAAGTTTTTTCAAATTTATAATGTGTTTTTCCTGAATTTTCGAAAAAAAAAATCTGACAATGGACAAAAATTGATATATTTTAGGACAGAAGCACACAGGAGGTTTATCTACCTTTGACAGGACGTCTGAGCTGTATTTTATTTCTGTAATCACAGCTGACACCACCATGACAATGCAAGAGACAAGACACAAAGGGTAGAGGCCTGAGGAACCGGGGACGCAAGCTGCAGGGAACACCCACTGAGCCCTGAACTTGCAGCTCCACAAGCAGATATATCAGAATACAGGTCCTGAGAATAAGTGTAGGAATGAAAAAGTCAAAGCATATTAGTACATAAACACAGGCTCAGACTGGCCCAGGGAGGAATAGGGAAAACGGCCGGTGTGCCCATGGATATGGTGGACAGGAAGAGAGACAGGGAAAAAAACAGGCATAAAGGTGAAGGGTGGGCTCCAAGAATCAACTCTACTGGTGGGCCCCATGCACCCCAGTCCAGTAGCGTGTGCACGGTAAAGGGGTTCTCTGGGAAAATAAGAAGATAATCAGTCACATGTAATAATGAAAAAAATGCCCTTAATTAGAAAAGTCCGCAGCAAAGGGGTCGATAGGCCATTTTATCCGGGGCTTGGGCCACAGATAAAATGGCTACTGTCCCGAACCAGGCCCGGACCGAAGCATTGGCGGGCCTGCTCAGTAAAAAAAAACTAATGTTGCACTCTGCAACAGTAAACTAGGAAGCGGCGCAATGAAGTGACTTCATCGCGCCACTGCCTCTTCTAGGCCGCACAGTCGTCACTCTACCTGGGCTGTGGGAACTGCCGGAGGAGATCACGGTGCCAGCTCGGACACAGCCCAGGCAGAGTGACGAGCAGAAGAGTGAGGCGTTATGGGCAACAAAGAAAGTCTTAGACCTAGACAGTTTTCATCCATGTGGCCCTAAAAGTTGTAGTAAAAAAAAGGTTTTATCATTACTTTTCCCATTTTACAAAATAAATAAAAAAATAAACATAATTGGTATTGCTGCATCCATACAAGTCTGACCTAAAATTATTATCCTCTTCGGTGACTACTATAGAAAAAAAAAAGTACCTGCTACAAAATTTTTGTATTTTTAGTCATTTTGCATCCCCAAAAATTTAAATAAAAAGAAAATAAAAGGTCTCGTGTATACCAAACTAGTACCAATAAAAACTACACTAGAGTCCATAAAAAAATTTGCCTTTACTTAGTTCCACAGAAAATAAAAAAAAATGTATTGGTCGTGGAAAATGGTCCTGCGCAAATTTTAAAAAATTAAAATTCCTAAAACATAACTTAAACTCTAACAATTTGGTATCACCAGATTCGTACTGACCTACAGAATATGGATCCAGTAGTGTTTATACCGCACGGTGAACTCCATAAAAACAACCCCCCACCACAAAAATGGCACAATTGCGTTTTTTTCCTTGTTCTACCCCACAAAAGAAATATTTGTTGGTTTCCCAGCACATGATATGGTGAATCACTGGAAGCATTAAATAAGTATATCTTGTCCTGCAAAAAATAAGCCCTCATATGTTTACATAAACAGAAACATAAATAAATTATGTATGCCGCAGCAACAATCCAATCTATAAAATGGTCGTGTTACTTAATCTGTACAGTGACTACTGCAAAAAAAACATGAGACCTAAAAATCCTCCTTGCCAGAATTGCATTTTTTCAGCGTTGCAAATACTCATATCGAAAACTCTGATATTCTACAAAATGACACCAATAAAAATGTCAACTTATCCTCTAAGGTCCTAACGGCTCCATCAATAGAAAAATAAAAAAAAATTCTGCCTTCTATATTATCATGACATAAAAACAGGATTTAGTTTAGAGTGGAAATTATGATTTATGGATGTGAATAGGTGTGGTTTTTAATCCCTTAGTGTTCCAGGATGGAATATCATTCATGGAGGCACCAAGGGAGTATGGAGGGGGCTCCCACTCTGGTGGCGGCTCCTGGCTATTAGTTACAGCCGGCACCGGGTGCTAGTGGCTGGGATCCGAGACCGCTCAGACCCTGGCATTCAACCCTTCAGACGCCATGGAGAAGCCACGAAATAATCCGCATATGGGACCTGAATCCATTGCGACCCCCAATCGCCCACCTGCAGGCTTCCACGTCCCGTTCAGACTGTGGGTGGTTCTACAGCAATGACTGACATTTCAGCTCTGCTATTCCTAGAGGGATATTGGTGATTGGAAGGATTTTAACAGCAAGGCACAAGGCTCAAAAGCTCCAAAGGGTTAAAGTTGTCCAATAAAAAACATAAATATTCTCCTGTGCTGCTGATAAGAAACAGCAGGGAGTGATGTCACTGGCCAGGGCTTCTAGAGCAGAGAGGAGTGGTTGATAACCTAGGGACGCTTGTGTACACAAGCAGGATATAAGAACTGATCTAGCTCTGAAGAGAAGCAAAATCAGAACAGCAATGTATTTGTAATAGTCTTTATTTAATTTTACCTGCATGTTTAAAGCTAATTAATGTAGTAAGAATACTCCTTTCCTTCCCATCCACCCTGTCCTCATGTCACATGCTCCATTCTACAGTGTGGTCTTGTGCTGTGTCCAGAAGACAATATCCATTGATTCTGCCATGGAAACTCTTGATGTCACTGATGACTTCCTTGAAGAAGAAGTGATCTGTGTCTTCTCTGCATAGTTTTGTATACACATCTCCCACAACAGTGATCTAATGGGCTGTTACCATAATCTGACTACTATCAGTGATGCATTTCCTATCCATCAAACATAAACATTTTTTATTGTAATTCCTGTTTCTGCTTCTTTTTACCTACAAAGTAAAAATATATTAATTTGGAACAACAAATAAGTCCTATGTGTCTTTAAAAAATCTGACCTCCATCCTTTCAAGTTTTCTAAATTTTTTGAAAAACCCTTTATTGCCTTGGACTGTATTAACATTCACTTGTACTCATCTCTTCCACCACTGTCATTTCCAAGCCCCTTTG